>CM034535.1:19389674-19911523 GCA_020002185.1 Paraescarpia echinospica | reverse complement strand
TTATATAAAAACATACTTGTTACACAAATATAATAATATATATGCACTCTATCAAATTGCTACACATGTCAACAAAACCATTAAATACCGTATTCATTCTGTCAAGCGTACAGTGCGTCTAACAAATATTTGAGATGTGCAAATATGTCAAATTTTGCATTCAATAAGCATTCAGGGGTATACACCAATTTTCTGGGGTTCCCGAGTACAGCCATCTCAGCAGACATGACCGGCAAGTGATTTGTGCATCCACATATGAGCAAAAGAACTCTGTAAAGTATAGTATTAAATATTTAGGTGGACCTTTCGATATTTGTTTCATCTGTGAACTTTGAATCTAGTGTGATATTGTAATATAAATGGTATTAATAATACCAAATTGCATTATTTAAACTGGTTAGTAAATCGTTTATTGTTATTGAAAATGAAAACAAACAAAAAAACGATACTATCACCCGTGCAAATATGTATTGGGGCTTTTCCTCAGTTTTGTGAAATGTACCTTAGGTTCTGAATCATTGTGGTCTGTCACATTGACACTGGGCGGGTATGATTTCATAATAGGATGTGTCTGTTTCGGCCAAATACAACAACTAGTCATGATACGAACATCGGGAACAAACTGATTTCAATGATGACCGTTGTCTACGTCAGCTGTTGTACTTATATATTCTGGAAGTTAATGTGATGTCATGATTATGTAATCCTCCTTAGAGACGGAGATGAATGATAATAATGTGTCATATTCACAATCGCATAAGCATTTGTAGCCATCAGGAAAGTCTGATAAAATACAACACAATGACAAGAACCTGGATGTCCGATTTTGAGAATTGGTTTCAATTTAATCAATTTCAAGTGAAAATTCACCCTTTTTATTCGGGTGCTGGTGTAAGTTGTGATAGATGTGTATTAGTATAATGATCCCAGCAGTGCCGGATTTAGAGCAAGGCTTAGCGGCCCCAACAATATAATTGTTTATGGAGCCTTCACAGAATGCTTTTTGGGTAATTTCTTTGGGGTCAAAATGTTTTAGGCATAATTTTAGTGCTTCACTATGATGCAAGTTGTTCTAAATGGACAGAAGTAGTATTTTGCAGTGAAGTCCCAACTGGAGAAGGCAGATTGGAGTAGTGAAAACTATTATGATACCTGGTCAATATCTGACCAGCAGCCACGCTGTCCTAAATCTAGCGCGGGATCCCAGCCTCGTTTTCGGTTTGAATGTATGTGTCAAGTGTTGCTGACTATCAGGAATAACTGCATGCAGGAACATATTGCATTGTACATTGTCTTTCGCCACTCGCAATGTGCTCCTGTGGCTCAACAAACCCAAAATGCTCTTGTGCATATTTATTGAGCCTACGTTCATTGGCAAATTCATCCACCACCACCAGAACATTCTGGGTGTTTTGATCCATAGCTTCCAGCAATGCACAAGAAACATCAGAATTAATGTTTTGAGACTGGAAAATACCATGAACTTTGGTTTGTAGAAGGTCATCTTTAGCTGAAACTACGTTAGCCATGACCTCCAATGCATGACAATAAGACACATGTCAGTTTTCTCTGTTCTTGGAGTCGTAAGAATTGCAATGCAGTCAATCTTCTGAGATCTGTTTCTCCATCAACATAATCATCAGTAACGTCATCGTGCTCAACATTGATTATGTAATCATCAAGACGACCAGCAAGTCCAATGTTTTTTTTGACATTTACACCATCAACCTGATCATCACCCTTTCAGGCTTTTGTGATGCGAGTGTCATAAAAATGCTTGTTTTCCTTTCAAGTGGTGCAGGAAGGAACCATAAGTTAACTGAAATCCTGCCTCGTGTTCATGAGTGGCAGAATAGTAACGAAGCATTCGGCAAAAACTTCTCCCCTTGAAGGGGCAAGTGATGCACCTGAACACCTGCATTTCAATGGGGTCCTCCATCATCCCATCTGTATCTTACGCCCAAGGAATTATTCCGATGTAATTGGGCTATAAAATTACTCCTGTTCAATAACCTGTACATAGATATAGTCAGTAAAACAATAAAATCATAACGTGGGGCAGATGCAACAAGCACATGCTACCTATAAGTAGTCAGTGCTACAACCCTGTGGTCATCCATAATTTTCTATGGTTGTCAATATGACTACCCAAAAGTAGACATGACTACCCTGAGATTGTCAAACTACTTAAAGGTAGTCAAAACGACTACTGCATTGTCAGAATCACGTGACTTTAAAATATCGTGAAAAAAGGCATCTTCGCACCCAATAAGATCACAACCAAACATGTCTAAAACATGTAGCCGCAAAGAGTATAATAGGTAAGAAAAGGAACAGTTCCAGCCAGCGTTACAAGAACACTGGGACTGGTAGATCTTCGTGGGAGATAATCAATACCATTGTACTCACCCGTGGATTTACAAAAAATATACAAGCAGATCATAACCAAGTTAATGACCAGCAAGGACCCTGTGTTATCAGGAATCACTTGCGTTGTTTTTTGAATAAGGGTTAAAGTTAATATATGGTTAAAATATGATTTGTTAGCTGTGCAGCAAACGCTTTTATCTCAATAGAATCCTTTTTAGTGCGCATGCGTGAGGCTGGAATTTATTACCCTAGCATAGTCAGTATGTCTACCCTAGTAATCAGAATATGTAGTACAATACAAAAGTAGTAGAACTGATTACGCTATGATTACTCTGTGTTTTCAGTGCACAGTTCCTCATAACCTCATACATATATGTGACCCATCTTAACGAAATGAGTTGCATGTCGGACATTTTTAATATCGAGTTATTAGTAGCGTTGGAAAGAGCAGAATCTCTGCTTTCACATGGTGTATCATGTAAGAAGATATCGTAATTCTTATTGAAGTTATAGCTTAACAAACACATGTGGGGTAGAAACCTTCAAACCCAGAAAACGGCCGTCAAAGTTGATGCAAAATATTCGTTATGTTTCATGAAATGTACCTTAGTTGCCGTGGACAGATCTAGCTAAAATTTTGTGCTCGTCAGGCTCGCTTCCATCCATTAAGTCTTCCAAAAAATACTCCTCGATCAAACTGTCAATCTGTGCGCGATCACTTCCATCCGAATTTAACAGCTTCGCCACGTCAAAACGCCGTTCTTCACGTCTTCTTAATCGTTATCTGGGTCAGCAGTGATGCGGTGAAATACATTGTGCGCATGCATGTGTTTACAGATTATGTAAATGACCCATCACTGAACCAATGAGAACAGTTGCCTGGGTCACGCAGTTGCTGTTGCTATCACGTGATCCAAATTGTTTACACAGCTGGCGTAAACAGGGGGCGTCTTCCAAGCTCTCTGGAGGTCACAGAATGTAGTTATTAGCATATCTATGCCCATATATGAGAAGATGACGCGTCAAGCTTCGTGGTGATATCCCACATGTTAGGAGCGTCCCAAAATTAGCAGATGCGAACGCGCGCAATTACTGGCATTTTCGGCGTTATTTTAAGGAAATCGAGCGGAACACTTCGCACAGCTCTACAAAAATTGCTTTAAAATACACAAAACAGAGTTAATTAGAGGGTAGCTAGAGTAGCAATCGATAAAACGAATACCAAAGAATAATTTTCAGGGGAAATCTAAAAATTGATGGATTCGTGATTTGTTCACATAAATGGCATTTACGGAAAATCAGAATTGCCGACATCCGACTCATTTCGTTAAGATGGGTCACATATATACATATATATAACACACATATATATTTATACTCAAAATGGTCCGCATCTATATCCCATTCGCACAGATGATACTCTAATCCATCATACAATATTCTGTTTTACAATCACGGTTACCATGATGACCCAATGCCACTGCCGACATCGAGGTTGCTGCTAATGTTGGCAATCACATCGCCCGTAGCAACCTTGCGTTTCCCCTTCTTCTTCACCCTCTTTATTGCAATGACTCCTGACTTCTTCTCCTTCAGTGCAGATACCCCTTTTGGCTTCAGGTCGTGTGAAGATACTGGAGACCGTTCTGTTAATATTTTACCACTTCCATCATTTACCAAGGACTCTTCATTTAATCGTGTAGCAGTATCTGGTGGTGAAGTGACTTCTCTCTCCCTCTCTGCATCTTTCTTCTTCTGTTTCTTTGTCATGTTGCCTTTCGTTGCTAGGCTCTCCTTATTCTCTTCCTGCAGCATCTTCTTCTCTTCAATTTTCTTCCTCTTCTTTGAATTGTCATCATCTGAATAAGGTAAATAAACATCAATGCAGATGATCACGTTTCATGGAATAATGCAATTCTGTGTACCTTTTCATCCAATAGTTTATTAGCTAATGATCTGCCATATCTTTTAACAGTAATCTGTGTGTGTGTGTGTGTGTGTGTGTGTGTGTGTGTGTGTGTGTGTGTGTGTGTGTTATGTATTTGTGTACATAAAATAAAATACTTGCATAAAAAAGCTCTATTTTTATTATGCAGCTCTTGTGTGCTAACAAATGAGATGAGCATTTGAACATCAGAACTGTTAACAATCTAAGCAGGGTACAATTTTTGAAGTGATGGGTGACATCTAAATGTGAAGACATACATACATATTGTGCAACTTCTACAATAGCGTATCATATGCCATTAGGATTTTCTGCTTTTTTGAGCTGAGAAAGGGGAAATTCCACCTAGGTACTGCCAACATTGGAGTTAGAGAAACTGCACAGATTTAGGATGTATTCTGAAATCAGTTTCCTGTTCGTTGACATACCTTCATCTAGGTCCACCTCTCTCCGTTTCCTTTTGCTCTCTTCTGTTTGCTCTTTTGGTGTTGCGTTTTGGGATGTTTTAGCAAATGGCCTGCTGTCCAACACTTCCAAGTTTGTGAACCACTTTCTGATCTGTAGCAAACAGAAACAATGTGATAAGCACTCACTCCAGATCAATATCAGTTGCAGTAGCCACATCAACATTAGTAGCAGTAGCAGTATTTTGTAGTACTATGTATCTGAAATGCCTCCCTCCCTCCGTGGTCTTTGTCTGGCAGGTCATGTGATGCACGATGCACCGTGATGAAGTTCCAACAAATTGTTACTCTGTGAAGCAGAGTGTCCCAGAGAATACTCACCCTAACACAACTTTGCGTAAGGTCTTTGAGAAGGACATTATGCTCAGAGGAGCTAATCTTGCAAACATTACGACAAACCAAAACCATTGGAACCAATCCATCATGTTACATGGATGACACCAGTACACAATAAATAACAGGATAATTTCAATGTAATCACAACAGATTACCTAGTATATATTACAACCATCCATGGCGCAACAGATCAAGCACATCAGTTATCACTGTTACATACTTTTGATTTTAACCTCTTCCACAGACGATTTAATTTCCGTTATCGTTGTAATGGCACAATGGTGGCTTCTGGACGTTCTGGTGAGTGGTTCATCACTTGATTCATCCACTGCTGCCATCCTTCTCTGTCAGGTGCATATCAAGTGTGCAGCAAAGTCAATGACTAAGTAACAACCTTTGTGTATTTTACTGCATTGCCAATTGGTTGATCAGAAGGAAACGGTTCAAGGAAGTGAATGAAAGAGCCGACAGGACCTTGACAGAGATACTGCCAGGCTTCCCCCATAGTTGCGTATTAACATACATAATATAGTGACATATATAATATAGTGACATATACCTTGCTGTGATACCGTTCGTTGCCACATAGTTCATTTCCCTTCAGATTCAGCTGTTTTAGACTTTGGATATGGGACAGACGTTTCACGCTCCTGGATAAATGGCAAACACGTTTCTTATTAACACAATGTTTGCATCAAATCATCATCTCAAAAGCATGGTCCTATCAAGAGGAGTGTTCAACAGAATAGACCAGTAATTTTACAGTTTGTTACAGGTTGCACTTTCACGTACAAGTTAAGACATCAAAAACTGAACTACAAGAAAAAGTGTTTAGAAGATAACAGCGATTCATGTTTCAAGGAATTTGTTATGTACTATGCATATTGCACCAACATATTCTTAGTATTTGTTTTGCATTGCCAACTGTGTCAGTGTAAGGAAGTACAATGTCGGATTTACTGCATGAAACTCACACAAGCAGATTCAGGTCATTCTTCCCAATATCAATGATTTCTAACCTACAAAACAAAGACATTAGCAATAAAATGCACTATATCAAACCAAAATGTGTTTGTTGATAACAATTCTTTTGAATAGATCATGCCTACTATTATTCACACTGAAGCACTGGATTCATTTATGTCCAGAGTGGTGTCTATCTGACAGACATGTTTGACAGACATGTGTTCATTATGATATCACTAACTCAGATGGCGAATCCCCACGTCACTACAACAGGTCACGGCCGGTTCGACCGAACTATCATATGGAGGGGAGAGACACCATTAAAACACAGGAGTGGCATACTCTAGAATGACTGCAAATCATACTTTGAAAGGATGAACAAATTGTGGATGTTGTCATACGTAAATTAGTTTCAAGAGACATTCTATTTTAATGCAGCCACAGACATGCATGAACGGACATTTGGGAAGATCTTGCCGACATCGACACACACCTCATGTTATCTCCTATGCATCGAGTAGGAATGTTGTGGATCTTGTTGTCATTCAATGACAGCTGCTTCAGCTCTTGATTCCCCTACAACAAATCAACAACTTTTGAGTAAAAAAAGTATTTTACATTATTTTACGTTTTTTTTATTTATAGTCAGTCAAACATTAAATATCATAGTTTTATCAAAAGTATTCCTCTCAAACAGTCAAACTACTTTATTGCACAACTCAATGTATACATTCTTAGAATAAAAAAAGGAAATACAGTGCAACACGCTTATAACGAACACGGATACAATGAATTGACGGATATAACGAAACAATTTCTTACGTACGGATCTTTTCCATTATAAGCCTTCATACATATTACGAACACGGGGATAACAAATTCACGGTTATTATGAACACCTTTTCCCGAACACATTTCGCCGTATAACAAATTTCTGTCCAACAAAAAATCGCCCGCTTATTTGCAAATACTTCCCGCCGGTGACCTGGAAGCCGCGCAGAGCGCCAGTATCAAAGTAATTAGGTCAATGAGGGAACTTCATCCGTAACAGGGCTATGCAGTCACACAACGCTGCAGTGCCCTGTAATTGGCTTGAGCAAACAAACCATGGAGGACTTCTTCAAAGCAGATTAACTGGTGTCATTCTGTGTGTGTTATACAAGAAGTAGTACTAGTTACCGTGGCTCCATTCTGCCACAGTTCGTGTTTTAGTGTGCTTGGACGTGATGTGCTCGCCATGTGTGTACGTCATACTGTATTTCGTTACTTTTACATATGGTGGACTGCGATCTTATACTATAACTACACTTAACAGTGACATTTGTAACTGTTTTGTGTCGTCTAAATAAATGTTACACAACATAATGTCTTTGCGTTTGATAGACACCTGGCGAATACTTTAAAAACTGTCACATACAACACTGCCACCTAGCGGGTAAACGCGTACACGCATATAACATATGGGACATTCCACAAAGCTACCCCACTAATCAACATTTCTACGAATATCTGATTATCATAGTTACTGTCATGCAAATTGACTATTATATCACCTGTAACCTTCTTTTCATATACATATAGTGCAATGAAAATGTTATGTATGAGAATGTAACATTTCATGAGGAGCCTGTGTCCCTGATATCACACCCAACCCAAACTGTATAATGACGCTGCTTCATGCCTTTACTGCAAAATAATTCTGTCCCTACCACCGATGGACTTAACTTTTTGTCATTAAATGGGGTGGGGCCAAAATGCCCGGAACTCAATGCTATCCAGGCCCGTAGTATGGTCTGGATTTTTTCTAGGCGATATTTCATGGGGACGTAACAGTAGTGTTGAAAATTTTCCCGGATGAGTGGAGTAATGTTGGAGATTTTTCATGAGATGCTAGGGGGTCTGCGCAGCTTCAATGGCAAACTACATATTTCGACTGGGCCTTGGGGGCTTGTCTCTCCCTGCTCCCTTCCAAATCCGCCACTTGTCTCGACTTTTCACAAGCTGCAAGTGGGTCTCTGCAATGGCAAACTACATATTTTCATTGGGTCTTGGCCCTCCCTGCCACGCCCCTCTACCCCCCCCCCGCCAGTGGTCTCTATAGGAACATGAATAAATAATAAATACATCAAACCGTTATGTCTGGGAACTTCTTCAAACAGTTGTGGGACAGCTGCAGTTTTGTGAGTCCCCGAAGAGAAGAGACGTCAATGTCACTGATTGCATTGTTACTCAAGACTGAAACAAATAAAAAAACTATGTCATTCTAGTAACTGTCATTTAGCTCGATCTTCAATTTCACCAAAAACTACAAAGTGGAGCTTGAAAACATGCAGGCAGTTTTATGTTATGAAATGCCACTTGGTGAATCGTCATCACTCATCAGTAATCTCCCTACCGACTATGATCTTTCCATAGATAGTTGGTTTCATTTGTTGTATGTTCATTACTATGGCTTATCAGTCCAACGTCTGCTCACCAGAGCTTCCAAACAGTGAGAACACAGGATGTGGTGAGGGTGTTTTTTTGTAGATTTCCATATGGCTATAATCTTCCTTTACACCATGCAGTTTGGCTACACTTGCTATACATGTAACTTGGTAAATACAAATTTGCCAAAGATGCAAAATGTTTCATGAAACAGGGGTCTGAGCGCAAATCACATTAGGTTTGCTGTAGTGTATGACAGTAACATACATCAATGTTTTGAGAGTGTCCCCAAGTAACAATATAAGTCTTCAAATACAACAATGGCTGGAAATACGGATGAGATATTAAAAGACTGGAGGTTCCAACCATAACTACAACCATTCAATTTTTTTAACAAGCTAGTGTTTTTATTCAATTTTTTTTAAATACTCACCTAACGTGTTCAAACTTTTTAGGTTATGCAGGTCACAAACTTGCGAGATTATGTTCTTGTTCAAAATGAGAGCTTTCAACTCTGCAGCAGAAAGGTACACACGTTAGTCTGTTTCTGCGTGCATGCTCTATTGTTTGGAGAAACTTATGACGTCCCCACAATTCTTCCAACAAAACAGATCATCTGTGAGTGTTATAGTGATTAATAGAAACGAGGTGATTTTACCCCAGTTTGTACTGCTTGTCTATGCCTGCACATTCAGGAATATCATAGCAAGTGCATGGTATGTATACCGTACTATAATTTATACACAAATATATGATACCACACACACATTTACAGATGTGCAACAGGAAGGTTTGTGCTAAAAATACCAATGGCACCACCGTTTGGAATCGCAATTATACCAAGACAAGTTACAATGCCTGCCCTGAAAATAATGTTACATAAAGAAGGCACTGTGAGCACAGAGGTTCAGCAGACTGGATGGTTCAAATGAGTAAATACTTTTATTTATTTCACAGTCAGTTTACTCTTTTTCCAGGACATTTCGACTGCTATCAGCAATCTTCACCAGACAGTGACAGACAGCTACCACTAGGTAGCAACACAACAACACGAATGGAGATGAGGGCCAGTACTGACTGTCCCGTGTCTACAACAATCTCCTGAAGAGCCACCCAGGCCACTGCTGGGTCGGGGGACACATATGTATTGGAGCTTTCCCTCAGTTTTGTGAAATGTACCTTAGGTTCTGAATCATTGCGGTCTGTCACATTGACACAGGGCGGGTATGATTTCATGGACACATGCTCCTCATGATGTGTCGGCCAAATACAACTGAACTAGTCATGATACGAACATCGGGAACAGCTCTGTGCTGAACTACAGTGTCACCACCTAGTGGTAGCCCTCTGGTGATGATTGGTGATTGCAGTCAAAACAACACAGACAAAAGGTAAAGTGACTGTGAAGTAAGTAAAAATATTACTCAAAAAAGAAGGCACTAATTCTAGTTTTATTGTAAGGAAAGGAAGGAAAACTCACTTGTGAGGTTCGCCACTGGTGACATGTCTTCTATCAGATTGTTGCCAACGTTCAAAACTGCAAATAAATTAAATATTACATTAAAGATGCCTTCTCAATTAGATTTTTTGCTCATTTTATTAGTAAAAACCTACCTACTATTCACATTTTCTAGTTTCTGCATTACTTTTCAATTGAAATAGAAATAACAGATGCAAGATGTTTCAATATGACAGAAATGGTAGCAGTGTATATAGAACAAGAGTTTTCAACAAATCTGTGAATGCCAGATCACTTACCACCATAAATGATCAGAGGTTAAATAACTAAAAATAGGATTTTTCAAATACCAAAATGTGCTTTTACTGACCAAGCATTGCAGACCTCTGGCAAATGGCAACATCAAAAACATTTACAGTAATTCCTAAAGTGGCAAAAGTTTCCCTAATTTCATTGCGAATTAATATTTAAAATATCCCTGTCTTAAAATGATAACGTAACTGTGATGTTGCTATGGACATGCACAAGCTTGAAACAAACCTGTCAAGTTTTTCATTCTGTACACAAAGTGCATCGATGTGAGTTTGTTGGTTGCTAGATTCAACCAGGCAAGGTTGAGACAGCTCTCTGTAAGAAAAGGTACATATTAAATTACATCTACACAGAAAATAAAATGTAAATTTATTAATAAAAAATTAAACTGCTTTAAAGAATTTTTTTTAATCATATATTTTGGTTAACTTAATTATTACTATTTTACTGGCAATTATCTCATAAATATACACTGTATTAATAATAACGATGTTGCTATGGATGAAAATTGTTGATGTCAAGTTGGTATATAAGTAAAATTTCAAAATGATAGCAAAAAAAGAATACTTACAAACATTGTTCACATTGATTTAACAAGATTTAACAAGATTTAACAAGATTGCCATCCAGAGAATTAACTCTAAATGGCAGGTGGACAAGGAAGCCCTTTGGCTTATCGAGAGTCCAACCCTTTTATCTACATATATCCAGCCCTTCTGAGGTATGTGTCGATTTTTGAATACAAGTTAATCTGCTATCGCGATAGATCAATAGTTCATTACACCCCTATTACTTTATTTTCATGCGTACAATCTTTTCTCCATTGATTGACTCTTCAAACGCTCTCATAACTGTCTAAATAAACATGGATTTAGTTCGAAATATTTTTGCCACATCTCAAGGCATTCATCAAGCTAGTCCACTGACGAAAGCCATGCGATATGGCCCAAATATTCCAAAGTTACAAAATCAAGTTTCTTTTTGGGTAAATAATTTGTAATGAAAATAGGCATGAAACAAGAACTTCCAAAAGTTTGATACATTCAAGGATATAATTTGTCTTCTTCGTGCATTTCTTCATTGTAAAATAGTTTATTTAGGAGACCTATACTTTACATTTTATGTCTCTTTCTCTTCCTCACAGCCCCTTCTCTCCCACTGTTAAATAAAAAATACCACAAAGGTGTTTTAAAAATATAATTAATTTGCTACTTACTCAGACCTGATGCTTCTTCAATGGCATTCTGCGATGCATCTAATCGCTCAAGTTCAACACATGCACTAAAGTAGAAAAGAACACATGTATATTTACTACTTGTACTAATTATATAAACTTGTAAAAAGTAGAAAAGAACACATGTATATTTACTACTTGTACTAATTATATAAACTTGTAAAAAATACTCATCCTCTGGACAGATTAATTCACTTATTTCGGAAGAAAAGCTTGCAACAACAACAACAACAACAAAGACTTATGCAATTCAGAATGTTAAATATTCTGAATGTCAAAAGTGCATTAATTCTCGTATACCAAAACATTCATTCCATCACACCCCACTTTTTGAGTTGCACAAAGGGGAGATATAATTACAAAAACCAAAATATTATGATCTACTGCATTACATGATTGAAATGTTACTACAAATTGCCTCAGTCCTTAGCCCCTAGTTGTTACTAAGTCATTTCAGATGTGTAGTGTATAACAAAGTATCCTAAATTAAGTTTTTTTAAATGTTTACTATTGTGGGATATGAACCTCTGCACTAAACGTTATCATTTGCAGTTTGAACAGTTTAATTTCTGCATGTGACTTGTGCCAATATATTCCAAATTGAGTTGGTTCGAAGGCTTCATATTTAAACTAAAAATGTGCTCTTATTTAATAACCTAAGAGTAAATTTCATTGGATTACCTGATTCAGGATAACCAATTGTTTTTGTCATGGTGAGAATTGCAAGTAGCCCCAGGCTCTGTAGTGGCGCCTCATTACGCCTACGGAGTTTGAGAAATCGAGGATAAAAACTATGCAGAATGATCACAGAGTAATCTCCCAGATGATTAATTGTGGCCACCCAATCCAATCCCAAAATTTAGGTGAACTCAGATTGACACAAGTACCAATTTGGGGCTTGCAGCTGTTTGGCTATGTCCAGTTTTGGCACTTGTGTCGAATCCGGACCCACCTCGATTTCGTCATCATTACTACACTTTTGTTTAAATTTGATACATTACTGTATTAGTACCATCATTGAACATAATCCCAGGCATATTTGTTACAAAAATGTTGCGTCTTAGCACACTTTTGAAGCCCAAATAGCGACCCAGTTTGTGCTAGACTGCACCATTGCAGCTGTGTGTTACCGGGCCACGCATTGAACCGAGCGATATAGCAGCATATGTTGATGCAAACTGGGATGTTATTTAAGCCTTAAAAATGCACAAAGATGCAATAATTTTAAAGGTAAATTATGCCTAGGATTATCTTGAATGATGGAATTAACACACAGAAGTATTGCATTTAGACAAAAATGTAGTTACATCGGTGAAAATGAGGTGGGTTCGGATTCAACATAAGTGCCCTAGTTTTTGTTGCCACCACTGTAACTAGCTTCACTTAGCTTTCACTCTCCATAATAAGCATTCCCTAAATATAGCCAAAACAAATGTTATGATTTTTGGTATATGGTAATAGACGAAGTGAAAACAACCACTTGGTCAGTACTATTAATGGTAAGAACATTAATAGAGTCTATGTTACCAAATTTCTTGGTGTACACATTGATTCCCATTTAAATTGGAATGAACACATTAGCCATATAAAAAGTAAAATCTCAAAAAAATGTATCTGTAATGAATAGGGTGACACATTTATTGAATAAGCCATCAATATACTGTACTCTTATTATTTATATTGTTGTTGTGAAATTTGGGGCAATACCTATAGGACTCGTATACAACCGTTGCATATTATTCAGAAAAGAGCTATTCGGATTTGTCAAAAGGCCGACTTTGTGGCTCATATAAGAAATTTTTTTTATCAATTGAAAACTTTAATTGTACAGGACATAGTGGATTTCAATAGCAAGGTGTTTATGTACAAGGTTTATACTAATCTTTTACCAGCAAACATCATGTTGTACTTCCAGAGAGTTAATGACAGTCATCATCATAACACCCATATGAATAATTGCAAAATAAGATTTAGTAGGACTATTAAAAAAGCGGAATGTATCAGTATAAGAGATGTGGAATGATCTATGTACCGACATTAAATTGTGCAATTCTACTAATCAATTCAAAAAGATATACAAAGCTTTACTCCTGCAAAGATATGATGAATTCATGTTTTGATTTTATGTTTGTTATTATGTATCAACTACCATACCTTCATGTAGTTTAAATCTAGCTTAATTTTAAGTTATATATTGTATATGTATTGTACCAGTGTATAGTATTGTATAGTACAGGGAATGCTATTTATAGCATTCCTACTGTTCAGACCACACCTGGAATATGCACCCTGTGTCTGGTTCCTTCATCTAAAGAAAGACAGAGACCTCATAGAACAAGTCCAACAACGTTCAACACGACTAGTGCCTGAAACAAAAGAACTACTACAGCAACAGATTGAAAGAATTAAAACTCCCTACACTGCACTACAGAAGACAAAGAGCCGACATCATTCAAACTTTCAAAATTATCAATGGACTTGACCAAATCGAACAGGACTGCAAATGCACACTCTGTCCACAAAAGCAGATGTACCTAAAAGCCACTGGAACCACAAGAGGTCACAGAGAAAAACTAGTAACAAAGACATCAACAGGAACCAGACATTCTTTCCTCTCCACTCGTGTAATAAGATCGTGGAATGCACTATCAGAAGACACAGTCCAAGCACAGACAATCAATCAACTGAAGTCCATCTCCAAAGAGACAGGAGAGACCATCCAGACCTCTACAACTTCACATACACACACACACATAATCGACAAGGCAAACCGGAAAAGACAACATCAAGAAAAAAAAACAATAACGCCAACTGTGGACAATTATTGACCATTCTTAAGGTAAGAACTTATATCAGTTTATAACTTCTTGGATTTCCTTTCAACATTTTCTTATTGTTCAATGCTTAAAGGAAATAAAAATAAGGCATTAGCTAAAATCCTTTTTCTATGTGTACACAAAGTTTATCATTGTATGTAACATTTGACAACATTAAACAAATACAGAAAAATACATTTATAGCATAAATTCGATTTTAAGCCCGTCTGTGAAGCGATTCCCGCGGAAAATTAAATTTTAATGAGCTAGGGGATCACATGGTATCGTGACGTCACTTATGACACACACTCGATTCAGGCCGAACCTGAATTTTTTCACGAAGTAATATAAACCAAATCATTTTATACTATAATGCACTGTTTGTAAATAATTTTTATTTTTGTAGTAATTATTTATTCGCCAAAAAAATTAAATATATGATCATTATATAACAATGTTTCTAAATTTTATTTATCCAAACCAATATAATGTAATGGATATATAATTTATTAATTGTAAATATATTGTACTGTAATATACTGTAATGATATATGTTAAAACAGAGTGTGATCTGTTTGGATAAATAACATTTAGAAACATCGTTATATATATTGACCATATTTTAATTTTTGTGGTGAGTAAATAATTACTACAAAAATATTTACAAACAGTGCATCATAGTATACTAAATGATTTGGTTTATATTACTTCGTGAAAACATTAAAAAAAAAGTGTAAAGAAAATCAATAGTTGCATGCTGTCAGGATTGAACCGGCGTCGCCCGATTGTAAAATAAATGGCAAGAGACCAACGCATCCACCAACTGAGCTAGCGGCACCAACAGAAGATCACTGACTGATTTAAGTTGTTATGATAAATTGTACAACTCCTGCTTCATATATCGATATTCTAGTGATATTATGAGATTATACATGTTACTTTCTGTAGCTGGATACAATATCTGTTTGCTATGTATGTTTATTGGTGTAGATTATCTCCCGTTGGTTGCATTCGATATAATTATTCTGAAAACGAGTCCAAGCTCGGCGAAACCTAGTCAACTTGTAGGCCCATTCGCATTCGTTGTTTTGAATAAAATTCGATTAATGTGGAACCGTAAGATAACTGCTTGTTCTTCTATGATGACTAGTGTTTGTATTACGTCGGAATATTGCACAATAACTCATTCTGACCCAAAAGCTATACTTGTAAACATGCTCTGAATACATGGAAAGGGTCGGCCTGATGCGAGTTTGATTCATAAGTGACGTCACATCTCGGCAACCCGAAAAGTGCGCCAAAAATATGCATATTCGAAAATGTCCGGATGCACAGCATAAAATGTGGAATTTCTAATTCATTGAATTTTTTTGGCTTGGTGGACGAGGAAATAGATAGCAGGATGTAACATAACATGAATTCAAGCAATAGATGTTTTTATTCCCTTTAACTATATTTTTCATTGTTCCACTGTTTGTGGTGGATTAGCTTACAAATGTGCACGTTTACACCTTATTTGAAATTACACTTTGTACTTATGTTGAATAAATTAAGTTAAATTCAATTTGAGACCCGGACCGCGCAGGCATGTACATTTGGTGTAAGAACTTTGCTCTCAACATTGGGGACTGTGTATCCCTCGTGACTCGGAGATCACGTGGTACGTTAGTCCCGTCTCAATTTGGGACATAAAAGAACGACTGATGATGACAAGCTTGTCGTGACATAGCCTGGCTAAAACAGTGAAGCCATGGCCATGTCCACCCATATACTAAATGTAGCCTTACAGCCAGGCATACCGCATAGGCCATGGCATCGCCATAGGCCTATACAGGCTATAGCATAGGCATAGCCAGGCTATCAGTCATCATAGAAGAACAAGCAGTTATCTTACGGTTCCACATTAATCGAATTTTATTCAAAACAACGAATGCGAATGGGCCTACAAGTTGACTAGGTTTCGCCGAGCTTGGACTCGTTTTCAGAATAATTATATCGAATGCAACCAACGGGAGATAATCTACACCAATAAACATACATAGCACTCAGTGCCAGCATATATAATCGAAGTGTCTACGCGTACGTGAGCCGTATCTTTAGCCTGGTGGCCTAAACGTACGTGAGGATGCGCGCGCAGCTGTTTTCGATTTGTCATTTCCTGGAGAAATGTAAATTAATTCTGCGCGCGCATGTGTTTATAGTCGAGATGGCGGAGTTGGATGTGGGCGCGATATTTACGAAAACGCGAATATGCCGTACCAAAAACAGAAATTTAAGGAAGTGTATGGCGTTGGTAAACAGAGGTGGATAAAGCACTGTCAACTAGCGCGTGACTTAAAGATGAGTGCCGCTGAGAGTGCGACTTCGACGGCGACGATGTCTGACCCCCTGAGGCTGAGACTGAGTCAAAGGAACATGGCGATGCCGATGTTGAGCAGTTCCAGCGCTCATCTTGCAGTGGTGATTCCGACAAAGTGGTATTTATTGATATGTTCTTTAGATGCTATAAAAGTTATTTGAATGAAATACATTAGTAGGTGTTCCGGCTCAGCTGTTGACATGCCTGGCTATGCCTATGCTATAGCCTGTATAGGCCTATGGCGATGCCATGGCCTATGCGGTATGCCTGGCTGTAAGGCTACATTTAGTATATGGGTGGACATGGCCATGGCTTCACTGTTTTAGCCAGGCTATGTCACGACAACTGCCCTGGTTGTACATGTTCATAGATACACAGATTCATCTATTGTTATTGGCAACTAATAATTTAGGCACTATGAAATGGACAGTGCAAATACTTTTTTATCAGTTCATGCCATGATATTATTGCTTTAGTTATAACTTATCTATGTATGGTGGAGATCACACATACATACGTACATATACAGTATTGTTATTGGTAACAGCATTTATTAATCACAGGAATTTGTTTCTCCATTTATTTAATAATTACAGTACACTGTAAAACATTGCATTTGTTTTGTTACAGTTATCCATTCATGGTGAGGATGATCAACAACCATCAACATTACAAGTGATAGGTGACTTGTCGACCATTTGCATGCGGTCCAGCATCTTCATTGAGCTAGTGAGAGGGCTGTTGTGTAGTGCATGCAGCAGCTGCACGCTTGCTGTCCGGACTGTCGACTGCACTCTTGGGGTCGTTTGTGTGCTGGAGACATACGTGCTAAGCACGTCTTATGGCAAGGTGTTGAACAAGACGTACTCATCTGACACCATCTGATCGACTGGGAGGCGCGAAGTTGAGTTCGGCTCCATTTGTGATGGTGAAGTCCCTCGTGTCTGCCACGATGGATATGGGTGTGGGACACAGTGACCTCGTCAAGCTGTGTCGACACATGGACATGCCTGCCATGCACCACTCGACGTTCAACACCCACATGAGGGAAGTGACTTCGCCCAACATTCAACTGGCGACGCCACAATGTGATGGATGAAGCAGCACAGCTTCGGCCTACAAGGAGCTGGACCCGTCCATCGACGAGAAGGGCATCATCGACATCACGTAGACTTGTGGACAGACAGTGTATCACAGACAATGTCAGATAGTGAATTGATCTGAATTTCAACTTAATTGTTCTGAAATATGTGGAGTACATCTTGAGAGTATGCTGCAGGGGAAGACAAGGCTGTTTTTTGAAGAACATTGCACAGTGTTTTTATAAATGCATATGCATCTCTGCAGTCACAACAAATTAATGACTTCCACGTTTATATGTTTTACCTTTAGTGAGTTCCGCGTATATATGTTTTACATTTGCTGAGTTTTGTGTACAAATGTTTTACATTTGCTGAGTTCCGCGTATATATATGTTTTACATTTGCCGAGTTCCATGTATATATGTTTTACATTTACAGAGTTGTGTAAAAATGTTTTACATATAGCGAGTTTTGTGCAATAGTCTAGAGAAGATGTGACATGTTATGAAAATTTTATGATAATATGGTGCAATTTATTTATTAGTAATTTACGCAAGTCAATCACATTAGCATGTTCTATGTACACATTTTTTATTAAGCAGTCGATTGTATTAATGATGTTTAAGGCAGCTGTCAGTAGGCTAAGTAGGCCTATATACTAATGTTTAATACTGTATCATTTACACGTTTATAATGTGGTGGTGTAATTTGTATTCAGGCAAGTCAGTCTTATTAGCATGTTTTTGTATTAGGCAGTCTTTTGTATAAATTTATATGTATACGGCAGCTGTCAGTAGGCTAAGTAGGCCAATCAACTGATATTTCATATGATCCTGTATAATTTCCATGTGTTTATAGTTAATAAAACTACTCTGATGTTTTACATTACTGTTTTGCGTTTAATCAATTATGTTATACCAGTACATAAATTAATTATATATTCATGCATATATGCACACTATATATATATTGTCCAAACTGTCAGAAATACGTGCGAGGGCTCAGATACGGCTTACGTCTATACTTTTAGAACCGAGTGCTAAAGATACAGCTTATGCCTGTACATCAACATGTACATACAGAAAAGCTTACGTACTTTTAGAAACGAGTGCTAAGATACAGCGTATGTACAAAACTACATCAAAATGCACGCGTGAAAAACTCCCGTACTTTTAGAACCGAGTGCTAAAGATACGGCAGTATGAGTGCCACACTTTTAGACCCGAGGGCTAAGATACAGCTTAGTTACGCCTATACATCAACATGTACGCGCAGAAAAACTCCCGTACTTTTAGAAACGAGTGCTAAAGATACGGCAATTTAACTGCCGTACTTTTAGAACCGAGTGCTAAAGATACAGCTTACGCCTATACATCAACATGTACATGCAGAAAAGCTCACGTACTTTTAGAAACGAGTGCTAAAGATACGGCAATTTAACTGCCGTACTTCTAGAACTGAGCGCTAAAGATACGGCTCACGTATGAAAATCATGCGCATGCGCATATCGACTGCTGTACCTTTAGACAAGTGATGCTAAAAATACAACTCACGTAACCGGAAATAATAGCATGTGCATGCGCAGAATGAGTGCCGTACTTTTAGAATGGAGGTCTAAACGTACGGCTCACATACGCGTAGCCACTGCCATAATATAAAGGTCGGTTTGGCGATAATGTTCTGAAAAAAGGCTGACAAGCTGAATGAGACCTCCTAAGACCATTACATTGTAACCACAATAATACAGACCAGTCAGTTAATAGAACGTTGCCGAGCGCTGGAAATAACTAGAACTAGATAGCAGATCCAGTACTACACTCACTGTCTACAGGCTGGCGTGATGTGTCCATAGGACATTTTGCCAGTCAAAATACAGATACAGATACAGGCTACAGCGTGTTCAACACTGATCACTCATTATCGCCCAATAATAGGACGCGCAACCTACTAACGACGCTGCTCTGGTTCGTGTCAGTTTAATATATAATTACTCCTGTCTGACCTGAGGTCATCTATGTGGTCTACATCTTTGTCACGGACTGTCAACTTCTTCAAAACCTCCGGTTTCTCCTCTGCAATGCGAGTCACCGTGTCAACGTCTAGCGTGGACATCTTGTCATTCAGCAGAAAACTTTAATTTTGCGATTTTTTTATTTTTAAGCAGGAAAGCGAATTGACCTTGACCAATAAACATGGTGGATTAAAATATATTAATTAAAAACATAATCAATGGTATTTTATTTCTAGATATGTTGTTATCCGTGGTTGCCATATTCCTTGACAGGGTTTTGGCTGTCTTGGCCTTGAATCTTGATCAGTGGATGGATATCAAAAAATCGCGGGGAAGTTGTTTGGCTATCGCCATCGACATCGCGTTACATATAGCATGCCCTGAATGTAGACCCCATTACAAGTTACAGTTACTAGAACAGTGGGTACCAAATAGTGCATGTCATGTAATTTAACGAGCGTAACAGTAAAAGCAATTCGGGTTAGTTATTTCTAACAACAGCCTCAACACTGACAACACTGCAGGCAGTGGCCAGTGGCAGTGCTATTTTATTTGGCATTTGCCATCTGCCTGAGGCTGCAGACCTGACCTGCTGATCCACTCATCTTTTCCAGTCTACAGGCTTAAGCCCTATAGTTAGGCCTAACCATAACTCCTGCGTTAGCTCAAGTTTGGGCTGTTTGGAGTAAATCAACTAAGGCTAAGACCTGTCCTAAGTGGCTAAAGTAATGGCTAAGGTTGCAGAAACTACTGCCACTGGCATATTAGGATAAACCGATGATAAGGCTGGGTGCAGCAGTGCCAGTTCAGACTTCAGTTCTGAGCAAGCGCTAAGCCTAATGACAGTAATGCCTGTGATCATTAATACTCATACTGCCATAGTTACCTACAGTTATATTGTACATAATAATTATATACAGGTATACATGTTAATATGCTAACTTTGGAGCATTGTATGTGTATCTCCTCCAAGGCGCTTTGGTCCACTTGCCTCTATGTTCATTCGCATCATAGGACCACTCGCCTCTAAATCTAATCTACAAATTCAAAAAGCTCGAAGGATCCTGTTATAAAGTAAATTACTGTCAAACCCATGTATGAGCACCACCAGTAATTGAGGGAGTCTACTGGATGTTGTAGATGGATTCGCCGGGCAGTATTCAGGCCATAGACAGGGGGTCGGTACACAGGATCTGTTCCGGTCAAGTTGTCCTCACCCTCTCTACTGCAGTGAAGGAACTTGTTGAGAACAGCCTCGACGCCGGTGCCACTAACATTGGTAAGCAATTTACGACTGTCCAAACCTGTCTTGGTAGTCGACTCATGACGTCATGTGATTTTGGATAGCACAATATTGTTATTTGCACTGATTAATTTATTTTGCTTGATGATTTTGTTAGATCCTTGAAAATTGGTATCTTTATATGGCATCTTGTTTTAAATATAGACAGCCTGTTTACATATTCAAGTATGTTTTTTATTTATGATTATCCAGAAATTATTATACTCATAGAAACAATTTGTTGTGTTAACAATAATAATTATGCTGCAGATTTCTATGTACCGGTTTAATATTGCTAGCTTTGAGGTTGAAAATGAACTTTATCAAATGAGTGACAATCATAATTATGCTGATAATTATTGTATGTACAGTTGATTTAAATATACATGTGTATATAGTATACTTACAATTTCCAGAATTTAATTCTTAACTGAAAAACATAAAACAATGAGATTCTCATAGAATTAAGACATTGATACATATAATATCGGTGTCACATTAACTGACAATTTGACTTTTAAAGATCATATTAATCGTTGTGTCTTTAAGGGTAGCAACTACCCGGTACCCGAAAACGGCCACTGGCCATATCTCTGTTAATACTGAACACATCTTACCAAAATTTGGAGTACTAATTAGTTAAATGAATAGTATATGATGTGTGGCATATGGGCTCATTTGTTTGTGTATTACCATAGCAATGAACATTTCTAGTGAGACAGAGGGGCATGCCTCCTTCAAAATTATTCTGAGCTAACAACCGTATTTGTGATCATGCAATTGTCAAGAACCATTATCTAGAATGCCCCTCTGTCAGATAAGGTTGTTTTGGGAAAGGAAATCTAACTGCAATGACTTTTATGAGATGGGAATTTAGGTTTGAGCATTTTTCAAGGCGTCTTGAAAAATGCTAAAACCTGAACAACAGTCAGTGAAATCAGATATCCTAGCCCCAAAACACCTTATCTGACAGAGGAGCATTCAAGCTAATGATTCTTGACAATTGCATGATCACACATACAGTTGTTAGCTCAGAATAATTTTCAAGGATGTGAAAATCCTTATCACTAGAAATGTTTATTGCCATGGTAATACACTAACAAAAGAGCCCATATTTCACATATCATGTACCATTCACTTAACTAATTAGTACTCAAAAATTTGTTAAGATATGTTCAATATTACCTGAGATATAGCATATAGATTATATGGTCATTTTCGGGTAGTGGCTAGTACTGGTTACCCTTAAAACTTTTAAGATGAGTGGTTTTATTAAGCGCATTTGCACAACATTTACCAATGTACAGGCTTTGCTATCCTTGTATATATCTCTAGTCAGAAGTCATTTGGAGTATTGCAGTGTTATCTGGAATCCTTGGCAACGTACGTTAATTGAAATTCTGTTACAAATCCAAAATACAGTACTCCTCTGACAGTTATCCTGCACTTTGCTATAATTTTAGACTACATTCCCTTCAACATCATAGGCAAGTTGCAGATCTCATCTTTTTACATAAGTGTATGCACTTCCAACTAAACTCATCCTATCTGGTAGGGGCCATCCGACTTCATTGTCCTTCATAAACTCTACGAAACTATACTCCTTTTGGAGTTTCCATTAGCAGAATCAACATTAAAAAACACTGTTTTGAATAGATGTATGACTACTTTCAATGCATACATTTATATAAGTGATCCATTGTGATATATTTTCAGGAGCAGAAACCTTTAGTTCTTCAGTTCAAAAACATATGTATAATGGATGTATGTTTGGTATATTTGATGTTGATATTATGTGGTTTTTATGTCCTTATTGTTTTTATTGTTCTTTTATTGTTTTATTATTTAAATGTATTGTTTCTGTTATCAGTCCTGTAACCGGGTCCACTGGACCTGTTGGAATCTGAATAAATACAATACAATTACAATATTCCACCCAACTCCCCCGGAGTGTTACAGACCACTGCCAATGATATGCCACACATAAAACTAAACATTTGCTGCCATTTTGTTCTTTTCAGAGATTCGACTGAAAGAATACGGCCGAGAATCAATAGAGGTTATTGACAATGGCAGTGGGGTGGAAGAGAGCAACATCCAAGGCTTGAGTGAGTCCCATATACCATCTCTCACTTTCTGTCATCATTTGAATCCCGTAGGTTAATCAAAAATTGGTTTTATCACGATATCAGAATGATAAAGGAATACCTAAATATTCCTTGATATTGTTATAATTCAAATTATAATGAATTTAGTCCTTGAATTTAATTGTCCCAGTCTGGTCAGAAGCGTGGGAACGAGCTGACTGCCAGTAAGTAATAAGAGCCATTAGTCGCTCTTTACATATTGAATGTTTTATTTATAATTCAAACATTTCAACAACACAACATTCTAATGCCTATACTGTTTCAGGCTTATTAAAACCATTTTGGCAGGCAATACAACTTCAAAATATTTATTCTAGTATTAGGAATATTATATTAAAAAAAATTAGGAACAGCTTCGGTCTCAGAACAAAAAATGCATGTCTTTTATTTGTAGTCTGGAGTGAGGCTGGCCTTGATACTGGTTCTTTATTGTGAATTATTACATTGCGTACTGGTCAGATTTCTGGATGATGTCGACCATAAGAATGATTTGAAAGACTACCTTACCCTCCAGCCGAACCATTAGCTTCTGTGAATCATCATATTATTTCTCTATCTCTCTTTCTCTCCAGCTTTGAAGCACCACACATCCAAGCTGAGAGACTTCTCTGACTTGTCTGGCGTTGAAACTTTTGGTTTCCGGGGAGAAGCGCTTAGTTCTCTTTGTGCTCTCAGGTCAGTTAAAGGGAATAAAAACACCTATTGCTTGAATTCATGTTATATTACATCCTGCTATCTATTTCCACATCCACCAAGCCAAAAAATAAAAAAAATTCAATGAATTAGAAATTTCACATTTTATGCTGTGCATCCGGACATTTTCGAATATGCATATTTTTGGCACGCTTTTCGGGATGCCGAGATGTGACATCACTTATGACTCAAACTCGCATCAGGGCGACCCTTTCCATGCATTCAGAGCATGTTTACAAGTATAGCTTTTGGGTCGAAACGAGCGTCAGAATGAGTTATTGTGCAATATTCCGACGTTATACAAACGCTAGTCATCATAGAGGAACAAGCAGTTATCTTACGGTTCCACATGAATCGAATTTTATTCAAAACAACGAATGCAAATTGGCCTACAAGTCGACTAGGTTTTGCCGAGCTTGGGCTCGTTTTCAGAATAATTATATCGACTGCAACCAACGGGAGATAATCTATACCAATAAACATACATAGCAAACATATATTCTATCCAGCTACCGAAAGTAACGTGTATCATCTCATAATATCACTAAAATATCGATATATAAAGGAGTTGTACAATGTATCATAGCAGCTTAAATCAGTCAGAGAGTTTCCGCTGGTGCCGCTAGCTCAGTGAGTAGGCACATTGGTTTCTTGTCATTTATTTTACAATCGGTCGACGCCAGTTCAATCCTGACAGCATGCAAACCATTGATTTTCTTTACACTTTTTAGCCCTTTGCCACTATGCACGAGAAATCTGTATTTGATTGAATCATTTTAAGGGCTCCCTAGGGCCTCCAAGGACCCCAAAACTGGTAAAAATGTAACATTTGGCCTATTTTTTCAAAAACTGTTCAGCAACTTTTTTTTCTAATTTTGCATAGATGTATCTTAGGGTGCTGCCACTATATACAAGAAATCTGTATTTGATTGAATCATTCTAAGGGCACCTAAGGGGCCCCCAAAGTGCAAAAGGTTTACATTATTCTAGTGATGTGGTTTTGAGAAGGGCCCTTGAGACCACCCCCAACAGTATATGTTGTGTAATGTGCCACAAAGTCAAAAGCTATGACTAATCTCTACAGCCTAGGCCATTGAGACCTTGACTAATCTTTAATTGGTCACAGCACCCAGGCAGAGTAGACACACTTGACACCTGTTAGACTGAACAGTTGCCTAACACTTCTAAACTGTATCTTCAAAACTATTGATTTTCTATAATTGCAAGTTGTGTTTATTTTGATGTTCATTTAATTATTATAAAATGGTGTGACTGTGGTGTCTATTGGTTAAAGATGTATTGTCTGTAGAAACCTGTAGGTGACAAACATAGAAAATTAATATTCTGTCACCTGTAGGTGACAAACATAGAAAATTAATATTCTGGACAACTATAGAGTGAAATATCCTACACTTTATTTATATCAAATGCATTCTACTGTTCTGTTTACGCTTGCCATGCCTTGTGTAGACATGGTACTGTGTAAATCAATTGTATCAATATAGACTAATAATTACAGATTCACAATATAGTTGACACCTGAAACAACCAAATGTCAACCATTAGAAGAGTTGACATAGTTCCGCTATACACAAGCAAGAAATCTGTATTTGATTGAATCATTCTAGTGTCATCAGCATATAGTAGAACATACATTTTCTACATCATCATCACTAAGGTTGTTGTAAATTTAACCAGCTGCCATGTCAAGTCCGTTATAATTGTGACTAACAGTGTTCAAAATTATTCAGGTAAATAGCAAATAACAAAGGACACAAGTTTTCTCCTTGCCATACCTCTACACATGAGAAGAAGGCTGACACAGCCTGGCCCTCATTTATACATGATTTAGCATTTTTGTACATGTTGTATACAACTTTCAACACAATACCATTAATACCGCATGAAATTATCTTAGACCACAGGGAGGACCGGTCTACTAAATCAAATGCTTTCTTATAATCGATGAAAGCACAATAAAGCCTTTTGCGTCGAGACAAATACAATTCAACCAATACCCCTATTTGAACACTGCCTGTTCTTCACCTATTACATTCGCTTTGTTTAGGTATGTGGTCAGTCTGGTGTTCTGAACAATCACTAAGGATTAATGAACACTTGTGCAGAATGTCACCCACTTGGCAGGTTTAATTGATCTATTCAGCAATGATGACACTGCTTAGGCCTCACTCTGGACACTGTCACTCACAGTGTTGTGTATTGTCTTAGTTGGTGCATTGAGCTAATCTACTTGACCATGAATCAGTGGTGGCTCTGGTTGTGTATTACACCCAGCTGTGGAGCTAAGATTCTCTGCCTGCTATTGTTTGATGGAAACTGTGACTAATCTGTAATTGGTCACTGGCAGTAGCTTGTGTCAACAGACAGCATTAAGCCACTAGACCCCTGTTAAACTGGACAGTTGCCTGTAGGTTTTAAACTGTGTCAAACAGTGAGTCTACCTTTTGCTCTCAGATAATCTGTCCTCTTAGTTTTACACATGAAGACAAAATCTGGTATAACTTGATAAGTCTTTGTAGCAGCACATTTGTACTTCCAGTGTATCATTGCAACATAACATACATATTACATACTGTGTGCCACATTTGAATGTTGTGCATGTAATATTTCCATGCAATCCATTTGCGTATATAATTTAAAACTTCAACAGCCGTTTTCTTCATTTTCACTTTTTGATCCCTACTATGTTCAATGCTCCATAACTTTTGCCAATTTTTGTAGCAGTCATATTTTTGGAAACCGTGTAAAGCACCCTTGTGAACCTTTACAAGGATGTAAGAAAACAATGTTACAATGTTTCCGACTTATCACTCATTTGGTCAGCCGGGATCACATATAGACGTATTAGTCCAAAGGACTTCAGGGCCACTTGGCCCATTTTTTGAAGGATACAGTCTTTTTTGGCAGTTAAAATTTCAGTTTCTTCTAGGAATTAAAAAAATAATGAAGCGGCCCTTAATACCGGGTAAAATACATTAACAGGACTGAGTGGTGTTAAATTGTCAATTCCTAGCTGCCTTGTTTGCAAACGGACAGGGTAAATCAATATGAAAAGTTCATTGTTCTAAAATAACATAATGGAGTCGTAACAAATCGTGATTGAATTTACTCAGAATTGTTTAGGTGGAGCCTTTAGGCTTCCATTGAAATATCAAATTAGTCTGGAATGTTGTATTTGATTTTATTTGTAAATATTTAATACTCTATTATACTCATACCATCACCCTTATATATAATTTTATGGTCAGTCATTCCAACAATATTGCTAACTTTTATTTTATCTTTCACTGACTTCATACTGGTCAAGTCTTCAGCGAGAAATGACCATTGAGCAATATTTGGTATGAAGTATTTTTCAATGTAACTGACCGTCCTGTTTGTTGGCCATAGCAAGGTGACCATAGTGACCTGTCATGGCACTGACGGAGTGGGACAGAGACTGGAGTATGACCACCAGGGACACATCGTCCAGCAGAGTCCCTGTGCCAGACAGGTCAGTCGCACTGGTCACTTCCTCGACAGCAACAACAGCAACGCAAAAACAACTCACCACAGCAACAACAACAACAACAGTGGAAAAATTACAACAACAGCAGCAACAACTTCAACAGCAGCAACAACAGCAGTAGCAGCAGCAACAACAGCAACAAAACACATCAACAAACCACAACAACAGTATCAACGACTGCAGCAACAACAACATTTACCGTGTCAACTGCAGCACAAACCATAACAAACTACAACAGTAGCTGTAGTAGCAACAACAGCAACACTATCAACAACAGCAACACTATCAACAACAGGGAATGAAGTGTAAAGTGCATTGTGTATGTACATGCCTGGTCATTATCAGTGTGAACCCTGCACTGACTTCACTCATCACAGAATTTATACTAAAGCATGTCTTACGGTTCATTACTAGGGGTAGAAATAACTACAGTTATACTTAGCCAGCTGGTCTACACGGCTGAACAATATCCAGTCATGTTGACCATTTTAGTATGATGTATAACAGTGCTGGTGTTTCTACAGACTTATAGAACAGTATGCTTGTTTTATTTTATGTGTACTTGAATCATTCGGTTACCCTTTGTTGAAAAACAGTGACACACTTAGCAGACATTCATATCGATCGCATAAAACCAACAGAGTCACTGTTCCCCACTTTTTGGGGCATGGTAGCACAATAGTTAGAACACTAGTCTCAATTGAGAGAATCCGGGTTTGAATCATTTTGCTGTCGTTTCGATGCTTGGATAATTTTGTTCACCCTCGCTGCTTCAGTTCACTCAACTATATAAATAAGTACCTGACCATAGACAGTGGCATATATATGTGAGCAAGTAGTCTTTGTGCAGTAATTGTAGCATGGCCAAATGCTTCCCAGACAAGTCGAGGTGGTTTTTGAACGAACAGGTCTGCCAGGGGGTGAAGTGTAATGCACTTCGAGCAGTCCTAAAGACTGGTTACTGCTGCATTATAGGTACTTACCATTTACGTCAGGATTAGTTGACAAGAATCTCTTAAAATTGAAGGTTCTAATTTGAATAATTTATTCTGTTTGTGGTCGCATACTGTCACTCATAAAGAATCACCTCACACTGTTGTAGCGGGGTACAACAGTTTGTCTTCAGAACCTCTTCTCAACCCTGCCCGTGCGACATAAGGAATTCCAACGCAACTTGAAGAAGGAGTTTGCTAAGATGGTTGTGGTTCTGAACGCTTACTGCATTGTGTCAACAGGAGTGAAGATAACCTGCACAAACCACACAGGGAAAGGGTACACATCATTTTCTGTAATTAACCATATAATATTATAGTTTCAGCAGATATATTACTAGTGGGTTATTTTGGCAGCTGGGATAGTTTTTCTGTTAGACTACTTTTATGTTAAATGATTCTAGACAGACCTGACCTTAAAGCATATTGATGGATCCATCACACAACTTGTTGCTTAGCAACTACATCCATCAAGCTTACAAAATGACTGCTACAGACGCGAAGTTGTCAGACATTCAGTCGTATATATTTTGTTGAAATTCAGGCCCCAAATGTTTTCTTTGTGACAAAAACATAGGGCAGAGTTGTTCAAGTGAAAACTGATTGCAAGAAACATTGATTTTGAAGATGTTATGTGAACATTGTTGGTAAGACAAAGTTTGACGGAGGTCAGCAGCATAATTATAATTGTGAAGTCAGTTTCTGGATCCTTCATTTGTTCACCTGTTTGCAAGAATGACAGGTCAGCTGTGGTTGGCTGTGTTCTTAGAGAAAATGTGACTTAAAGGTGACTGTGGTATTTATGCACTGTGTGTGTGAGTGTGTATCACCTCAAGGTAATTTGTGATAATTTGCAGAAATCGAAGTGTTGTGGTGAAGACAAACGGCAATGTGTCTATGAAGGACAACATCACAAATATATTTGGAACAAAGCAGGTAAGCATAATGCTATACCTATGACACAATTTGTACTGTCTATTAGTGTGGTGATTATTTAAAAAACAATTAAGCTTGTGTGTAATTTAAATATATTAGAAGTAGTTTAAAACTTATTAACATAAACATTGTATAAAAAAGCAGTTTTGGTAAATATCACCCATTCGCAGCATGGATGAGCCGAGTTTATTTGTCTGCTGTGATATTTGTATTCAATAACCACAACCCCTAGCCCCTGCAACTTTGTTTTCCTTGACCTACCCTTCAGCACCATATACATGTATGTGCTTGTGCCTACTTTATCTTTCTAAAAAAATTCACATCAACCGTTTGAAAAGTTGACATATCTTTTGGTGTGTACCAACTGTCAGGCGTTTCCAATTCAACAAAATTTTGCATAACGTTCTGAAAAATTGATTTATGTCCACCTACCATACAGTACGAACCGTAAAACTTTTAAAACTCCTAGTGTAGCATGTTTTATGTAATTTCCAGATTAGTTTATTTTGTGTGCCTTTGGGGAAAACTTGACCTTTGAGTGTACTAGGCAATGAGCAGTATCATCAGTGTCAGACGTCTGTCCCCAGACACAGAGTTTGCAGGAGCTGCATCAGTACCAGCCAGGGGAAGATGTCTGTTCAGAGTTCGCTGTCACCTCTCAGCAGCATGACATGCCATTTAAGTAAGTGCAATTCAATTTATCTTGAACAATTTATTCAGATACAGTTAGTCCTCAGTACAACAGCCACCTCTCAATTATGGTCACCCGAGGACTATTCCAAATTATTTCCGTAACGTTAAAGTATAGGTAATTAGTCCTCTGGTGTGGCCACTTTGGCCTGGTCATGTTGGTGACCTTAATAGCAAGGTTCTGCTGAATCTGTAACGAACACCAAAACACCATATAGTCATAGTCATATCGATTCATTCTAAGAATAGAAAATACGTTTGATTACATCACAGCAAAAATAAAAATATAAAATCAAAGGCATGTGTATAACATACCTCTGATGCCCTGTGTCATGTTACTCAGTTTAATTCAATACTTTTTGCTAATTCAAATATGAATACACCTACATAGGCCCAGAGAGGAATACATGACCACGGTAAAAGATTTAACATTAGTCATTTTCATAGTGTACCTATAACAAGGAGTATATTATTATGTGTCCAGATATTGGATAGACACTTGACATCGTTGAATTTGGGGCATACCAGCACTGTTTAACATGTATGCATGCACTGTTCTTTGTGCTGTTAAAATGCTCACGCAGCACCCAAATTACTAACTGCTTCTGGAAAGTTCATAAGGAATCTTTACATTTTATCAGACAACTTGTTCACAGCTGTCTCCCAATACTGAACAGTGGCTTATGAAAGACCGTCCATGGGTGAGATCAAAGGTAAAAGATCTTGACTCGGGTCTTCAAACACCCAAGTGTAACACACTTGTCAAGTGGTAGAGCACCAGACTGTCAATTAAGAGGACACCGGTTCAAATCCATCTACCGACTGATATTTCAAAAGCTGGGCAGTTTTATTCACCCCCCCTTTGCCTGTGTCTTTCAGACGAGACCGTATTTAAGCTGTTGGTCCTTTTTACCTGGTGTTTATGCTAGGGGAAGTGGACAATTACCTCCTGTGGACCCACAAAGCCAATGGTCTCAACTTACAAAAACTCATGTGGGTGGTATGTTAGCTGTTGCCAAAACACTTGCTCTAATAATGGAGTAAATGCTATGAGCGTCTTCTAAGTAGACACCAGTGATATATAAGACCACATTATTGTGTCTATTGTCATCTGTTTAGATCAGAAAAAGTATCTCAAGGAAAATAAAGAGCCATTCTACCAAATAAGGACCTGGCTGTTTACCTAAATTAATCACAAATTCTGTTACAGTTTTTCCTTTATATTTTTGCAGTGATGATAAGCATTATGCCTGTGTTTGTCTGTCTTAGAATCTTACGTTTATGATGATTACAGTGCATGAATGGATGCCATGTACTTTCTTTATAGGATATCAGGCTTTGTGTCCAGTTGTGACCACGGGAGTGGCCGAAGCAGCACTGACCGCCAGTTTGTGCTGGTCAACAAAAGACCATGTGACCTTACAAAGGTACTGGCTCAGATTAATATCTGAATATTACACATTTCTGCTACAAACATGCACTGAATATCATGCTATAGACTTTTTCCAAATTTAACAGATACTTACTTTGAAGGACCATGGCTATAGCAAACTGCAGATGGTTTGCGTGTAGTGTAGCACACACTGCCACAGATTTGTAAAGTACTGTATATTTATAGAATATATTTCTTCTTAACATACCGACACACAACATGCACACTGTTTGAGCCAAGATCTTCCATGTACACATGCACATATGCATGCACAAATGTACATTGTTAGACGCTGTGATGGGTTTGTAGGTTGTTCGTCTCATCAATGAGGTGTACCACAGCTACAACAAGCAGCAGTATCCATTTGTTGTTCTCGACATCAGCACAGACAGAGGTAAGAACACTGCTATTGGCATGTAGGCCTTGACATGTTGGTGTTGCCCTCAGTCATCAGTTGGCACTGCCAGTCTCCCACTGAGCTGGCATTACAAGTTACAAAATTAACTGACTTTTTCTGATAATTTGCACTACTCCGCCACCATCATGGTCAATTTAATTAACAAGATTTAACAATTTACAGGGAATGCACTTTGCAAAGGTACCACCCTTATTGTAAAAGTATTTCTTATAACGGTTTTCAGAAGCAGTGGACGTGAATGTTACTCCAGATAAAAGACAAATCTTCCTCCAGTCTGAGAAACTCCTGCTGGCAACAGTCAAGGTATTTCTACATTTGATACTGGAAGAATGAGTCTGATATTGTTGTGTAGTATTATTAATTATATGTGCAGATATGTTCTTTTGCTTGCTATAGATTTCATATATGATTTGAGTTATTGTTTCAATAATGCAACTTCATTAAGCACTCCATTTTTATTTTAAGCTGTAGTCATCAAATATACCATTTATCACTTTTAGTTTCACAACTAATCTGTTTCTGCCACGTTTAATTCAACATTGTAGTGATAGCTGCATGTGTACATCATAGTTTTAGTTAACCTCTGAAGATTGAAGTTAGTAATGTCTTGTTTTGATTTCATGTGATTGTAGACATCTCTTGTGAAACTGTTTGAGCCAAGATCTTCCATGTACCAGTACAGCCAGCCATCATTGGCCAGTCATACACCAATCACAAGTGAGTCAGACATTTACTGCAGAAGATCAAACTTAAAAAAGGAAACCAGGCTGCAGAACCTTAGCTTAGTTTAAATTAAAAGCCACAAATCCATTATGTTTTCACAGATAATACCATCAATGCCATTATAAAATGGTTGTTTGAAAGATGATAGTTTTATAACTGAATGGGACTTTATTTCTAGAAATCAGTTGGTATTTGACATGAGTGATCTGTTCTTTACTTTAAATGACTCAATGACATGCAGTGCATTTTTTTCATATGAGAAGTTGTACAGTTTGTTCCCAATGGAATGATTATGTTTATGATGTAATGTTGACAGTGTCTTGCTTGTTTTAGAAATATCAAATACAACGCCTGCTGATTTCAGTGGAATACGTGTGTAAGTTTGGCCTAAATAAAGTTTAACATTTGTGTAGAACATTAATAATTAAAATACAAAACCTTGAAGTGGTATGCGTTTTATATTAAAATGTTCTTTAGCTTTTTATTGAAATTTCTTTAAATATAAAGTTAATATACTTTAACTATACTTTCTAATAGACATATTTTTAATGTATCATTGTGTGTTAATAAAATTAATTCTTTAATTCCATTTATGAAAAGTGCATCAAGTTGTTAAGAAAATACCAAGTATGTTTTATCAAACATAAATGTTTTATATTAAAATATGAGCCTTTCTATTACAACCCAGCTATTTGTCAAGGTGAAGACAGGTCGATATATACTACTCATGTAGTTCTGAAATATGAAACTGAAAATGGTTTTGCAAATTATGAATTAGTATTTAAAATGAAATGGACAAAATTAACTCAACCTTTAGATTTACTTCCACCGAAGTAGTAAGCGAGTAACAGTTATTAACACTCAACACTCAGTTACAATACAGTAATTTCTCTTCACTACAGCATGCCTGATGGTGAGGGAAGGAAACATTCTACGCAGGTGGGAAGCAACATTTTATTTGTATAGTTTGTTTCATATTTGCTTTCTTTAATTTCCCCTTTGGCGTGAGTTCTCAAGAGTTCTTAAAATAATTGTTTGTTATTTATGGGCCTTTTAATATGACATAATAACATTTAGCCATTTTAATGCGTTGCCAACAATACTGTATCGAAATGCTGCATTAAAATCTGTGTGATGGTAGCTGCACATGTTTCTGTCTGTGCATGCATGCGTTTCAAGTTTTCCCAAGTTCATTCATCCATTAATACCTGGCAATAGCTTTGGAAGTTTGGATTCAGCAGGTTTTTACACAATAAATGCAGTAGTGTTGACTGTTTCCCTGCTAGTCTGGCCTACACAGATGGAGTATGTGTACACAAGGCCAGGTTTTATGCTATACATGTTCCAGTTGTCTTGTTGACTATGAGTGCGTGCATTGTGCAACCAGAATTAATTTGTCAACTTCTGTCAGTCCCATGAGCAGCGTTTGACATCTTCCTTGACGAGACTCAAGAGAAACTTCTCAAGTGCGTTTGCTTCCCAAAGTTCTGCTGCATCTCCCAAAGGACCGGGCAGTAAACGTGAGTGGACGGTGTCCAGAAGTAGTGATACCTTCCCATCATGCCCTGTGTCTAGTATACTCATATAGATTGCAGAAAGTAAAAGGTGTCGTACAAAATCAGCAAACATTTCATCAATTAACTACCAGAAAAGTAGGTTTTCAGCATATTTTCTATAATAAAAGGAGACCAATATGAACTGTTGTTTTATCATTCTCTTATGAGTGTTTTTCTTTCAGAGAGATGTCTAGACACATTCGTATCTAGAAGACCGTCCTCCAGCAAGACATCTGCTGCACAGCATGCAGACCATGGTCCTTGTGATGATGGAGACCATGGTCCTTACAACCAGGAAGACCAATCGGATGAGCATAATACGTTGCCTTCAGAGGACCACGGTTACATGCAACAAGACACAAGTTCAGTGGTCTTTGTTGAACATAAGGACCATGGTCCGTTATCAACAGAACATGGTGAACAAATAAGTAGAGAAAGTGAGCACTTGAACAATCTGGACAGTGATGTGAACATACAGAGTTCACTGTCCCAGGGTCACACTCAAACTGACCACTGGTCAAATGACTCTCGCACAACACATCTGGACCTTGTGATGGTGTCAGCAACACAGCCAGATTCACCTCATCATGTGGATCTATCCCAGAAAACCCCAGAGAGAACAGATTCACAGGGCATCTCGGAAAGTTCCGGAATTGGGGAGATGTCGCAAATATCTGATTCGGAACCCAGTTTGGAAATTTTTATTTGTGGCGAGGAAAGCACGAACCTGGAAAATTCAAATGGGACAGTTGTGCAGAGAGAGGATGTAATATCTGGAGAGGATTGTCCGAAGACTTGTGATAGTGTGCAGGAGGACTGTTGTGAAGGTTGTGATGACGATGTGGCAAGGGTCGCCACCAGGTGGCCATGCAGTGCTGCCTCTAGTGGAAGTACACAGCCTACCGACAGACATATTGATGGGCATTCTGTGGGAGAGTTGCAGCCGATAATACAAATTGTGGTATGTTTGTCATTTGTAGATGTTATGGTCCAGGGTAGTTTGTATGTAAACGTTTATACATATATTGCAAAAACAATAATGTTTAACACATTTTTATTACAACTATTTTAAAATGTTACCTGGCAATACATTGATTTCCTTTATGTGACTCCACTCCAACATTGAAATTTTTTTTTTTATAAATCAATAGGTACACCCAGTTTGTCATTAGTATCACCTTCTCCCACTTTTAGGACGAGGCTGAGGAAGTTTCCCGGAAGCAGGTGCCGGTTCCGTTTAGCATGAAACGCCTGAAGGAAAGGGTGAAATGCGCGACACGTACGTTATTTGTTGCAGTATAATTATTTAAAGTGACTATGACACAAACTTTGCCACTTTGCTTATATTCTAAGTAAACAGTCAAAAACTAATTCACATGTTAATTTTATGAGTGAGAGAGAAAGCAGAAATGATGCCAGCAGGGGACCTGTGTACTTACGTACAGTTGTTCACAATGATAAGCATGTTTCTACTTATTCCAAGCTACGTAATTTTTCATCAAATGTTCGTGAAACCACACACGTTCCTAAGATGCAATTTTGCAGGCAGTATACCTTCAATATATTTATTATACCAGTAATATTAAAACCATTGTATTTGTATGAAAACGAGTTATCCTAACAAAATGAATCCTATTAAAATTTTCTAGGTAAAGCTGCCTCTAGAAAGAGTTTATACGATGCCCATGCTACAATGTGCCTATGTAATGCCACATCGGCAGCGTTTGTTGCTTGGCATCCTGCCAGGTAAGTGCATGCACGCAGCCAACAGCTGTGATCAGAAAGAGGCTGTGATAGGCAGTTCCGTTTGTGCCCGAGATCCCCATAAAACCAGAGCACTATAGATAAATTATTAAAAAAACATTTACGAACCACGCGAATGGGGCGGCTAAGATGCCTACAAAATATTAGTCCCATGCATGCAAAACTCACGTAGATGCGGACAGAGACCCAGACTCTGTTTTAAAATATGGGACCTGCTGCAGCAAATTTAGTATTAATTTGCAAAATTGTAAAATGACGTTTCATACATTTTTTTAATACCGTAGATGACAGTGTAAAATGATAGCACATATGTTGAAATATTTTCAGTAGTTTTTGATTTATCGCTAAAAATGAAGCAAACTTGAAAAATGACGTTTTGAGAAAAATCGGTTTAAAAATTGTGCAGAATCAGTGCCCATTGCAACCATACATTGCAACGGACATTGAATGATGAAATCATAAGGTATGTTTTTCTGCCAAAATCACAAAATTGAAGGGACGTGATATAGACAACTATTTTTACCATGAGTACAGAACATGCCAGTATGACTTCATGCCCGGTTCGTTGTGGCTGGTCATATCTAGATGAAGAACAGAAGTAGTCTGTGTAAAGTTATGAGGCAGCCTTGTTTACACCACAGACGCTGCAGCATTGGATAAAGTGGATACAACCGCCACGCCCACTCGCAGTTTCCGCGCAAAGATTGCACCAGAGGAGAACAGCAGCGCAGAAGAGGAACTGGGGAAGAAGATCAGGTATCAGTCTACCTCAGTGTCTTACATAAGTTATGTAGATCTATGTATGAATGGTGGTTTTAATGTAATTATTGGCATAACGAGACATGTACAGTGCAGGGTGCACGATGGCTTTAGCTGACAGGTAGTCCTTTGGACTGGCTGACTCAGAAACAACTAGTCCTGATATTAATTTAATAGTCCTTAAAAGAAACTGCCGGGTACTACCATACTGTTGTATCATATATATGTGACAGTTATGGCGCACAGTAATATTAAAAGTGGCTTTATTTAATCAAGAAAACAAATGTGTCGTTAATAGAAAAAAATTCATGAGATTTCGTAGAGCCAATTGAAAAGCATCAGAAGAAATAACTTTAGTTTACTCAGGGACGGCAAACGGCAGTGGTGGACAAGGCAATGACGCCGAAGAACCGATATTGTCAGACTAAGACTAAGTTGCATCATTTGGCCTATACACTGTACTTTTCATTAGCATTTCCTTTCCTGAAGCCGATGACTGAACAATCAGTAACATTGGTAACTTGCTAAGATAATCACCCTATGTGGGAGTAACGCTGGGACAGCATGTAACTATATCTGTAAGCCATGCATGTATGTGTGTCCATGTCGCTCATCACTCATGGTCACTAGGCGGCACTACCTATTCTAACCGGATGTAAACAGCCGCCATTTACATTCTCCGCGTTCAGTAAGTTTCCTATTCGACGGTTATAAGGAATATTTAGCTGCGTGTGATAAAATGCTACCTTATTGTCTTATTCCATCACAACACATATACACAGCGTAAATTAATTAACATAATCACATCTAATACGATGGGACTGCTCCTCTAAACAGGGACTAGTCCGGTCACTGAAACTATCCGTCCGGGACAATCGGACCAGCCTTATTTCACAGCCTGATTGGTTAACTCAGTTGGTTGCTCAGTCATCAGTGACTCCAGATAAAAGACAAATCTTCCTCCAGTCTGAGAAACTCCTGCTGGTGCTGTAATTGGCTCAGTAACCAATTTTTTATTTGTTGATGCATACCAGGAATATTTTACAAGCACAGTTCTACAGACACTACAATTAATCCACCTTTGAGTATTAGTTAATGTAACTTTTTTGTAGATTGTCTTATCTGTTATGATCATCAGTGTTGGCTATCTGATATTTGTATGTCTCATATTGCACACTGCGATACCTAAAAACCCATCCTTTTTATTCTGTTGCAGCAAAGATATGTTTGCAAAGATGGAAATATTGGGACAGGTGAGTAAATATTGGGACAGGTGGGTAAATATTGGGACAGGTGGGTAAATATTGGGACAGGTGGTTAAATATTGGGGCAGGTGGGTAAATAGTTGTCAGCTCCTGTATATATGCAATGTTGCATGTACATCAATGTCTGGTGTGTATGTGTGCGTGTATGCTTGGTTGTCATGTGTGTGTATGCTTGTATGTGCACTTATAGGTTGAATTGTTTTACTCTATATCGTACTTGTAATTGATCTTGCAATTATACTTGTTAAATATACATTCAGTTGCACTCGCTGAAGTGAGTTTGGGTGGGTGAGCGAACAAGTGTCAGTTGATGTCCTGTAGCTTGTACTTAAACAACACATTTCATTTTGTTCCTTAACCAAGATTAGACAACACGTGTTGCATGTAGTCCGGTGAAGGCAGCAGGTATACATTGTTGTTATATGTAATGAAGCCATTGCAGCAAACTTCATGTTGCTGCTGTTGCTAATAAAACACTTGCTATTACTTGTAGTTCAACCAAGGCACCAGACTTTAATTTGTTGTTACTTGTAGCAACCATGACAGCGCACTTCATCTTGTTACTTGTGTTTCAACTGTGACCACAGACTTGATCTTGTTGTTACTTGTAGCAACCATGACAGTGAACTTCATCTTGTTGTTAATTGTAGCAACCATGACAGCACACTTCATCTTGTTACTTGTGTTTCAACTGTGACCACAGACTTGATCTTGTTGTTACTTGTAGCAACCATGACAGTGAACTTCATCTTGTTGTTAATTGTAGCAACCATGACAGCACACTTCATCTTGTTACTTGTGTTTCAACTGTGACCACAGACTTGATCTTGTTGTTACTTGTAGCAACCATTACAGCGCACTTCATCTTGTTGTTAATTGTAGCAACCATGACAGCACACTTCATCTTGTTACTTGTGTTTCAACTGTGACCACAGACTTGATCTTGTTGTTACTTGTAGCAACCATTACAGCGCACTTCATCTTGTTGTTAATTGTAGCAACCATGACAGCACACTTCATCTTGTTACTTGTGTTTCAACTGTGACCACAGACTTGATCTTGTTGTTACTTGTAGCAACCATGACAGTGAACTTCATCTTGTTGTTAATTGTAGCAACCATGACAGCACACTTCATCTTGTTACTTGTGTTTCAACTGTGACCACAGACTTGATCTTGTTGTTACTTGTAGCAACCATGACAGTGAACTTCATCTTGTTGTTAATTGTAGCAACCATGACAGCACACTTCATCTTGTTACTTGTGTTTCAACTGTGACCACAGACTTGATCTTGTTGTTACTTGTAGCAACCATTACAGCGCACTTCATCTTGTTGTTAATTGTAGCAACCATGACAGCGCACTTCATCCTGTTACTTGTGTTTCAACTGTGACCCCAGACTTGATCTTGTTGTTACTTGTAGCAACCATGACAGCGAACTTCATCTTGTTGTTAATTGTAGCAACCATGACAGCGCACTTCATCTTGTTACTTGTGTTTCAGCTGTGACCCCAGACTCGATCTTGTTGTTACTTGTAGCAACCATGACAGCAAACTTCATCTTGTTGTTAATTGCAGACCTGCCTACCATTCCGGATTGTCCGGAATCATTCTGGAAATACACCAAAAATTACGGTATTACGGCGAGGGATGAAAATATTACGGATTCTTTCGTTCTCACAATGAGCGTCAATCACTTCTGTACTCCTCAAATTTAGCTTCACTTTATTCAACAGGTGGCAGCATATATACACTGCTTGTTGTGATGTGGTTTTTCATTCGCTGCGTCTGGTTGTAATCTGACCAATAGGAAACAGCGTTGCGACAAATTCGCATTTCCACGGCGCTCAAACAAAACAAAGTTACGACTCACGCGGCACGAAATGATGCCGGGGAATGAAACGGCACCACTACCAGCCAAGAAGAAACGTGTACTGCAAACGTTTATAACAGCATGCACGCAGACAAGGCCCATATTGTCAAGTTTAAAGAAGGGGGTCAGCTTTACATATTGCCGGATACGCAACATTTATTTTCCTATTTCACATGGTCATTGGTGACTGGGATAATTGCAGGTACTGACTACGTCGTTAGACTAGTACTAGTGACAGAGTAGTGGGTGTTGTACTTGTAGTGGTAGGTCAACTGACTGTACTAAGACTAAGTTAGTGTATTTATTAGTTTAGTCTATCATTTACAGCCTATAATACAGGGATAGGCTTATATACTAGAGTCTAGACGATGTCGATGACTAGCGTAACGTAATGGTTTTGCCGTCCCCCGGTGTGACAGCGCACTTCATCTTGTTGTTACTTGTAGCAACCGTGACAGTGCACTTCATCTTGTTGTTACTTGTAGCAACCATGACAGCGCACTTCATCTTGTTGTTACTTGTAGCAACCATGACAGCGCACTTCATCTTGTTGTTACTTGTAGCAACCATGACAGCGCACTTCATCTTGTTGTTACTTGTGTTTCAGCTGTGACCACAGACTTGATCTTGTTGTTACTTGTAGCAACCATGACAGTGCACTTCATCTTGTTGTTACTTGTAGCAACTGTGACAGCGCACTTCATCTTGTTGTTACTTGTAGCAACTGTGACAGTGCACTTCATTTTGTTACTTGTATTTCAACTATGACCACAGACTTGATCTTGTTGTTACTAGTAGCAACTGTGACAGCGAACTTCATCTTGTTGTTACTTGTATTTCAACTATCACCACAGACTTCATTTTGTTGTTACTTGTAGCAATCATGACAGCTCATTTCATATTGTTGTTACTTGTAGCAACAATGCACTTCATCTTGTTGTTACTTGTATTTCAACTATGTCCACAGACTTGATCTTGTTGTTACTTATAGCAAATATGACAGCTCACTTCATCTTGTTGTTACTTGTGTTTCAGCTGTGACCACAGACTTGATCTTGTTGTTATTTGTAGCAACCATGACAGTGCACTTCATCTTGTTGTTACTTGTAGCAACTGTGACAGTGCACTTCATCTTGTTGTTACTTGTAGCAACTGTGACAGTGCACTTCAATTTGTTACTTGTATTTCAACTATGACCACAGACTTGATCTTGTTGTTACTAGTAGCAACTGTGACAGCGAACTTCATCTTGTTGTTACTTGTATTTCAACTATCAGCACAGACTTCATCTTGTTGTTACTTGTAGCAATCGTGACAGCTCATTTCATATTGTTGTTACTTGTAGCAACCGTGACAGTGCACTTCATCTTGTTGTTACTTGTAGCAACCGTGACAGCTCACTTCATCTTGTTGTTACTTGTATTTTTTAACTATGACCACAGACTTGATCTTGTTACTTTTAGCAACTGTGACAGTGCACTTCATCTTGTTGTTACTTGTAGCAATCGTGACAGCTCATTTCATATTGTTGTTACTTGTAGCAACCGTGACAGCCCACTTCATCTTGTTGTTACTTGTATTTTTTAACTATGACCACAGACTTGATCTTGTTACTTGTAGCAACCGTGACAATGCACTTCATCTTGTTGTTACTTGTATTTCAACTATCACCACAGACTTGATCTTGTTGTTACTTGTAGCAACCATGACAGCGCACTTCATCTTGTTGTTACTTGTATTTCAACTATGTCCACAGACTTGATTTTGTTGTTACTTGTAGCAAATATGACAGCTCACTTCATCTTGTTGTTACTTGAGTTTCAACTAGGACCACAGACTTGATCTTATTGTTACTTGTAGCAAATATGACAGCTCACTTCATCTTGTTGTTACTTGTGTTTCAACTAGAACCACAGACTTGATCTTGTTGTTACTTGTAGCAACCGTGACAGCGCACTTCATCTTGTTGTTACTTGTATTTCAACTATGTCCACAGACTTGATCTTGTTGTTACTTGTAGCAAATGTGACAGCTCACTTCATCTTGTTGTTACTTGTGTTTCAACTATGACCACAGACTTGATCTTGTTGTTACTTGCAGTTCAACCTTGGCTTCATCATCATCAAGCTGCACCATGACTTGTTCATCATTGACCAGCATGCTACAGATGAGAAGTATAACTATGAGATGTTGAGACGACACACGACCATCCAGAACCAGAAACTTATCCAGTACGTCAGCAATCATGTTTGCACTACGCAACAAATGCCAGATAGAATGGACAAAGCCATAATCCCTGTTATGTTTATTGCATGTCTCATGTTTTATGTTACACAAAATGTTGCACACAAAGTTAAAATTGAGATGGTTGAATGTGTTTTGCTTTTTGTGTCAGCAGTTTGTTAGTTGTGTTTGGTAAAATTGCATGTTCACTTGTTGTTTTATTCCTAACTATATATATATGTATATATATATTAAGTGACAGAACTAACTGTTATTAACTGTTACTGATTGCAGTCCTCAAAAGTTGGAATTAACAGCCGTTAATGAAGACATTCTAATGGACAACATAGATATTTTCTACAGGAACGGATTTGAATTTGTCATTGACAAGAATGGTGGGTGCTTTTCAGTTTCCGTGACTGTAGTCAGTAATGTAGTTGTTATTTTCTGCAGTTTCCATCGTATTGCTAGTGTTGTTGTTGGTGTTGTTGTTGTTGTTGTTTAATTACACCAGGTTCAGTGGCCCGGTTATTATTTACTTACAACTTCAGTGCTGTGGTTTCTGATGTAGTTTACTTACAGCAGCTTCAGTACTGTGGTTGCAGTAATTTAGTTGTTATGGTTACATTCAAAATCTTTATTCGTTTTCTGTACAACAATACTTTTTTTGTAAATTTTTTAATTATAGTAGAAAGCATCTCATAATAGGAAGGTAACCAGTGACATTGAGTATTATATATTTGAAAAAAATATGGAAACTTGAGCACATTTTAGAAATTTGTGATAGAGGTAATTATGAAACTAATGGAAATAACCAACAGTAAGAAATTCCAGAAATGTTTCCTTGTATGTTTAAGTATGATCAGTCTAGCTGCATTCAGAATTTACTTGGCATTGACTCTGGTTGTCATGACAACAACATCTTTCAGCCCCTACAACCCAGAGAGTGAGACTGCAGTCGATTCCCATCAGTCGGAACTGGATGTTTGGCAAGGAAGGTGAGTGTCTAAGGAACCAGGTTATTATTAAATGATACATCAGCTCTTGTAACATGTGACATAATGAATGAATCTCTATTACACCCTTGATTGAAGTTTAAACAAACTAATGGAGGATTGGTGAAGTGAATAAAATATACATTTAATGAGAATTTGTTTTTTTAAATGCTTTGAACAATCGTAGAAAAGATACATAGCATTGTTAGTTAGGTTATTAGAGTTAGGCCACTAAACTCTGTATTTTGCAGTCATTTACAATTTTTCTCATAATGTTGCGATCGCGTTCAACAAAATATTTCAGAAAACTTCCACTAGATGGCAACATGGTAGCCGTGCGTGTGGCCATCTAGTGGTAGTTTTTGGAAAAATTCTCTGAAGAACTAAGAATATTTTTCAAGAAAAAAGGTAATTTAAGAGTTATATACTCTAAAAGAATTAAAAAAAATTACTTTATGCTACATTCTTCCTTCAATGCTATATGTTTGGTATATTCAGAAGGTAATCTTTATCAAATTACTTGTTGTTTAAAGTTAATGTATCTTACTGTTTCAGACATAGAAGAGCTGATATTTATGTTGACTGATTCCCCGGTGAGTTAATGCAATTAGCTGAATATTTGTTTGGCATTTGCTGTCTATATGGGTTGGTCGCCAGGTGGCGTAAGGTGGTACTTGTTTATTTTGTCACTGCGTGATTCAAAATCATTTTTGCAATTTAACGTTTAATTTTGTCTGTGACACTAGTGTAGAATTAGTGTCAACGTATTGCACTGTTTGCTTAAACAAACATTTGATAAATTGTCACCACCAACGCTGTTAAATCTTGTACTTAAAGGGAATAAAAACATCTATTGCTTGAATTCATGTTATATTACATCCTGCTATCTATTTCCACGTCCACCAAGCAAAAAAAATTAAAAAATTCAATGAATTAGAAATTCCACATTTTATGCTGTACATCCGGACATTTTCGAATATGCATATTTTTGGCGCGCTTTTCGGGATGCCGAGATGTGACGTCACTTATGACTCAAACTCGCATCAGGCCGACCCTTTCCATGCATTCAGAGCATGTTTACAAGTATAGTTTTTGGGTCAAAACGAGCGTCAGAATGAGTTATTGTGCAATTTTCCGACGTAATACAAACACTAGTCATCACAGAGGAACAAGCAGTTATCTTACGGTTCCACGTGAATCCAATTTTATTCAAAACAATGTATGCGAATGGGCCTACAAGTCAACTAGGTTTCGCCGAGCTTGGGCTTGTTTTCAGAATAATTATATCGAATGCAACCAACGGGAGATAATCTACACCAATAAACATACATAGCAAACATATATTGTATCCAGCTGCATAAAGTAACGTGTATAATCTCATAATATCACTAGAATATCGATATATGAAGGAGTTGTATAATTTACCATAACAACTTAAATCAGTTAGAGAGTTTCCGCTAGTCCCGATAGCTCAGTGGGTAGACGCGTTGGTTACTTGTCGTTTATTTTACAATCGGGCGACGCCGGTTCAATCCTGACATCATGCAAATTATTGATTTTCTTTACACTTTTTTGTTTATGTTTTCACGAAGTAATATAAACCAAATCATTTAGTATATAGAATGATGCACTGTTTGTAAATAATTTTTGTAGTAATTATTTATTCGCCACAAAAATGAAAATATGGTCAAGAGAGCTATCAGGGCCGGCAGAAATTCACTGACTGATTTCAGTTGTTATGATAAATTGTACAACTCCTCCTTCATACATCGATATTCTAGTGATATTATGAGATTTTACACGTTACTTTCTGTAGTTGGATACGATATATGTTTGCTATGTATGTATATTGGTGTACATTATCTCCCGTTGGTTGCATTCGATATAATTATTCTGAAAACGAGCCCAAGCTCGGCGAAACCTAGTCGACTTGTACTACAAGTTGTAGGCTCATTCGCATTCATTGTTTTGAATAAAATTGAATTCATGTGGAACCGTAAGATAACTGCTTGTTCCTCTATGATGACTAGTGTTTGTATTACATCGGATTATTGCATAACAACTCATTCTGATGCTCGTTTCGACCCCAACATTATCCATGTAAACATGCTCTGAATGCATAGAAAGGGTCAGCCTGCTGCGAGTGTGAGTCATGTGTGACGTTAAGATATCACGTGATCGCCTAGCTCATTAAATTTTTATTTTCCACAGGAATCGCTACACAGACGGGTTTAAAATCGAATTTATGCTACAAATGTATTTTTCTGTATTTTTTTAATGTTCTCGAATGTTACATGCAATATTAAATTTTCTGTACACATGGAAAACGGATTTTAGCTAATGCCTTGTTTTTATTTCCTTTAAATTAGTTGGGCGATAATACAGGTCGATTTGATTTTCACGCTAGTAGGCTTACGTACACAACATACTAAGGTAGGGGCAGTCCCCTTATAAACTATATACTAACAGGCCTTTTCAACAAGGCGTTCTTTTTAAACGTCTTGTTACTTTGCACAAGCCTGCTGAGCGCGAACAATCATACGACCTGTAATATTGCCGTTGATTATCGCCAACCCACTCTTTAATAACCTAGAAATTTACATTATTTTTAGTACAGTTATACAGTTTTAGAATATTTTATTATTTTCAATTATTTTTTATTTTTATGAGACATTATCATTTTATTCTTCATCATTTCGAGGAAAGACAATGTCACCAGCATTTTTATTGTGTGTTTTATTTTTATCCTGTTCTGCTGCTTCGAGAGGTCACGATTTTACGCTGTGCAAGCCACTTAGTCCCCAATGGTCGGCTGTCATTTTAACAGTTTCTCAGTACATGAGAACACAACATTCCTTGTCACATCTTCACAGTTTGCCATGTCTTAATCTTTGCTTTAATAGAAAGTTACTGCCAATCCCCCGCTCTAAACCAACGTTTAAATTGGCAATTATTTTACTACTAGCAGGAGATGTAAGTCTTAATCCTGGACCTGCTATCAGGCGCAATATTCGAGTAGCCACCACTAACGTTCGATCTATTTGAGACAAAACAGCCTCGCTTACCGATTTATTAACTTCCAAGACAATAGACATCCTTGCAGTCACTGAGACCTGGCTCAGACCACATGACACAGCTGCATGCATTGCTGACATTTCTCCTTCCATCATCGCCCACGTTCAGTTGGACGAGGTGGTGGTGTTGAATTTCTCGTCTCAAAACAGTTCAAAGTTAATTTGCATTCAAACCCTGATTACTCCAGCTTTGTGGCCATCTGTGCCGAAATTTCCGATTAATCTTTCTCTGCTTATTTTGTGTGCATTTATCGCCCTCCAGGACACCCTGCCCATTTCTTTGAAGAATTCCAGGATCTACTTGAAAATCTGGCAACTATTTATTCAGAATTATATATACTCGGTGATTTTAATCTTCATCTGGACACACCTTTATCAACAACAAGTACATTTAATGACATTCTGGCATCCTATGACATGAAACAACATGTTACCTTCTCAACACACATACATGGCCACTGGCTCGATCTCTTAATCACCCGCTCAGATTGTAACAATATTCAGACACCTACTGCTTCAGATGGTTTATCAGACCACCACACTGTCATTGCTGATCTCAAAGTTCCTAGAATTCCCGTAGAGTCCAAAAACAAAGAGTTTTACCGACCGATCCATAAGATTGACATTGCCGCATTAATGACAGACATCCTTAAATCCGACCTCATCAGTAAACCCAAAGAACATCTGTCAGATCTGTGTCGACAGTACTGTCAAGTACTCAAAGATTTACTTAATAAACATGCACCCCTGAGATCTAAATATGTGTCCCAAAAGCCACATGCTCCATGGATGACTCCTGAAATTCTACAATCTAAAAAGCGCCGGCGCTATCTTGAACGTGTATGGCGCAAATCACGCTCGCCTTTGGACAGATCACGATATTCTAAACAGTGTCACTACTGCAACAGACAAATGGCCAAAGCTAAATCAAATTATTACACAAACATGGTCTCGAGTAACTCTGATAACCCACGTCAGCTATGGAACTGCATAAATCATATTTTACATAGACGGCCGCCTCCATCTCTACCTAGTCATGTGTCAGTCAAATCTCTGTGTGACTCGTTTTCTAGTCATTTCAAAGATAAAATAAGTCTTATACGTTCTGCTTTTCCATGTCACACTTTAAGTACTGTAAATGTGGACTCCCCACAAGTAAATTCTCCACTTGTATTGTTTGAGCCAGCCACAGTTGATGAAGTGAGGAAAATAATAATGTCCTCCCCAAATAAGTCATGCGATCTCGATCCATTACCAACCATACTACTAAAAGCATGTCTTGACTCTTTACTTGGTACAATAACGAATATCATAAATTTATCACTAAGTTCGGGTAAATTCCCAGATGATTTTAAACATGCACATGTAAATCCTGTTCTCAAGAAGACTTCTCTGCCAAAAGATGATTTCAAAAATTATTGGCCAATTTCTAATCTTAGCTTTATTTCTAAGATACTTGAGAAAGTCGTAGCAAGCCATCTAAGGTGTCATATTAGCTCAACTTGTTTATCCAGTGTACTCCAATCAGCATACAAACAATTTCATTCTACTGAGACTGCTCTCCTAAAAGTACACAATGATGTTATATTAAACATTGATAAAGGCAAAGTAACTGCACTTACCTTGCTTGATCTGTCTGCCGCCTTTGATCAAACGTTTATCATTGTGGTATGGCATATCTGGCACAGCTCTGACCTGGTTGACTTCATATCTAACCAATAGACATCAATGTATAAAGATAGATAATTACTTTTCAACCTCACTCCCCACTTCATGTGGCATTCCCCAGGGTTCCGTTCTTGGGCCTTTGCTTTTCACTCTCTACACTACACCACTCAGCTCTGTAATCCAAAGTCATAACTTGGATCATCACCTTTATGCAGATGACACACAGATCTACATTTCCTTGGCCACGCCCGATACAAGTCATTCTCTAAACCGACTCAACGATTGTCTCCAAGATGTGTTTTCATGGATGACCGATAGTAAATTAAAGTTAAATGCAGACAAAACTGAATTCCTCATCATTGGTACTCCAATACAGCGAGGTAAACTAAATGACTTTTTTCCAACATGCATCCTGAGTCAAACTATCACACCAGCAGCATCAGTACGGAATCTAGGAGTGACCTTTGATTGCGACTTCAATTTCAGACAACACATATCCCAAACGTGCCGTTGCTGTTTTTATCATATCCGTGATCTTCGCCGCATTCGCCGACATATGTCGCTTTCTGTCGCTAAGACTATCGCAACAGCTCTTGTTAGCAGCAGATTAGATTATTGCAATTCCCTCCTTCATAATATTGCTATCAAGGATATTGCAAAACTACAACGCGTCCAAAATTGTTTAGCAAGGGTAGTCACACAATCTCCTCGATTCTCCCGCTCAGTGCCACTTCTAAAATCACTGCATTGGCTCCCCGTGCGATATCGCATTATGTTTAAGATCTGCACAATCACCTACCAAGCCCTTTCATCCAAACAACCTAGTTATTTACACTCAATGCTCACACCAGCCAGACAAGCCAGACAACTTCGGTCGTCTAGTTCGAAGTTGCTATCTGTTCCTAGAGTTAAGACAAAGGCTGGAACTCGAGCTTTTTCAGTTGCTGTGCCAACTATATGGAATTCGCTTCCCGTTAATGTTAAATTAGCAGAAAATATTGTTACATTTCGTCGTCACCTCAAAACCTATCTTTTCAATATCGCCTATCCTCCCTAGCTTCCTAGCACATCCATCCATTTGTTGACAAATTTCGCCTAGCACACGAGTACGAGAATGCTTAATCCTTTGGTTTTGGTGCGCCACTGAGCTCGGATTGTCTGAGGATATTGGCACTTAAGAAGTTATTTATTATTATTATGTCTACGCTGCAAATGGGTTTTGCTTGAATAATAACAAAATTTTGAGAAAACTGGCCTCATAACAGTGTGTATCATCACACCATATAATAATTTAGATGTGGCAGAAAACAGATAAACCTTCTACCCCTTAGGGTCCAGGTCACCCAGTAAAAATATACGGTAATAACCATCCCAATTTTGTTTAAAATGTCTATAAATTTGATTTATATTTTGGCTTCTTCCATTCTTCTGTTGCATTCTAAAATTAAACATGGATTATTATATTTGGTGTAGTTTATTGGTTCCTACTCAAATATATGATCAATATCAAGTTGTGTGATTATTGTGATGTGTCATAATTATCCATAATATTTATATCCTCCACTAGTTGTCTTTCACCATGTTTCTTATTTATGTTTTAATTATGTAACCACTAAAATAATTATGCCTTTGTTACCATTATAATATAAAGATGATTTTATATTTTTTCCATGCAGGGGTACAATAACAGGGGGAGATATACAGTGTTTAAGCTATTTATAAAACAACTTGCCTGAACAAGTTAGATAAATTAGTTACAGTGAAATACAACATAGATGTATCACAAAGTAATCACATGCATAGAAAAATAGATAAGCGAGCGAAAGATGTCCAACTCCAAAAACATTACGCTTGAAGGTTGCTAGCACCCTCAGGGCTCGTCCAATCCCGATGATCTTGGTACAATATGAAAGCTCGCAGTTTCTGCTGTTCTAGCGTCTATCTAGATTTCCTGGTAACAATCCACAGAACAACTATAAATGGACCTACAATCGTGACGTTTTCTTTGTCCTGTACGGTTGCAAACAATGTTGGCAGCGGGTACTCAGTGCACAAATCTTTTGATTGCGGCACTGCGTCTCATTTGCAACAATAATGTATGCCAACCAACTGTGGCTAAAGGTCAAAATTGTTTGCGTTGGTTGGTTGATATACATGATTATGACATCACACCGACTTCAAAAGTGTCAGTTTCGCCGCCGTTTAAACTTGGGTGGAGCTTATAGCAAGAAATCAGAAAGTTGCGCCTCAATCGGTAGATGGGTGAACTGTGTTGACGAACCAACATCGTTCACCAGTGTCTTAAAACACAGGAAACAGCACGGTTGTATGTCCTTTTATAGGTCATTCTATGAATGATTATCGGGAAACCATTTAACTGTTAGAACAGCAGAAAGCATAAGCTTTCAAACGATGTCAAAATCTTTGGGATCAAACGAGCCAGTAAGGGTGATAGTAACCGCTAAAAATTAGTGTTTTGGACATGTTTGGAGTCGTACATTTTTCCCTCGCATATCTATTTTTGATCATATTTGATGCATTGCACATCTAAGTGATATTGATATAAACCTCTGTTTTCCCATTACCCATTTATTAGCTTGCCCGAGAATTGGTAGTTTGGGTGACAAATCCACTGTATATTGAGTATAATCACAAGCAGTGTCCAGTTCACCACCAACTCCTGTCCCTCATTACATCCATCTGTGTACAACCATTTATTAATAACACACCTGCACCTGTTCTGTAGGGGGTCATGTGTCGGCCGTCGAGGATCTGTCAGATGTTCGCATCTCGTTCCTGTCGCAAGTCGGTCATGATAGGCACATCTCTGAATGCAGCCGAAATGAAGAAGGTAGGGACCAATACTGTCATCTAGAGAGTAATTCCCTTACCGGTGTAATCTGTTTTTGTTTTTCTGTAAGTTATAGTGTTTGATCTCTGCCTGGAACTAATTGTTGAGTTTGTAATAGTTATGTGAATAAGAACAAGCAAAAACAAAAGGTAAAAAGGTATAACGGTGTGAAGAGATAATGGTCAAAATATTTTTTATTCAAACATGTTGACAGTCAAAATATTAGGATATAGTTTATACTACACTTGAACCCGTCTTGACAGGTGGTCGCCCAAGACAGGTTCTACTTATATGATTTGACGATACTGTATAATACTCCCATTACCACACACTATAATTTTTACAATAAACCAATCAGACGTTGTATTTTATAAAGCTATTAAGTTATCTGTCTGACTCAGACAGGAACAACCTAATCAGAAATGAATTTAGCAGAATTCGGGATGAACTTCCATGCAGACTTAGTATATTTAACAATGTCTGACTTTCAGATTGTGTGCCACATGGGCCAAATAGAACAGCCATGGGTAAGAAGACTTTCACATGTTTTTACACAGTGCACATTATTTTCTTATTGTCAGAAATTATTCATTTCGGGTAGAAATGCTCTTATAAGATGACTTCACATCTACTTGTCTTCTGAATTTCATTTAATGACATGCAAGTCTGGGCTTATATTAACATTATTATCTCTACTGTTTGAAGATCTCTTCTTTGGTCAAAAGTCAGGGCCAAACAGAAAGTGGGTCTTCATGTTGTTTATCTAGACACATGTCAACTAGTAACATTTTGTAGTAGGGCCATGATTAGAAAGAATATATGTACAGTAGTTTGTATGTATAATTGTATGTATATATATATATTATATATATATTTGCAAACTGGTCAACAACTCTGTATAGTTGATATACCAAGCGGGGTGTTTCAAGTGAATGTGATACAAATGTCCATTGGGCAGGACATATCTCTCTATTGTAGCTAGTCTTAGGTTAGTTTAGTATAATTATCTTTACAGAATGTTGTTGTGTTTTATATTTTATTTTAAGTTGTCTACTTATATTTAATTACTGGTATTATGTCACGTAGATATTGTTTTCTCAGATCATCTGTTTCACAACTTTTTGTTCCAAAAACCAAGCTTAATATTGGCAAATGTGCTTTTTCCATAGCTGCATCAAAAATCTGGAATCAACTCCCTGTCGCGTTAAAATTATCTGAGACTAACTACATTTCATAAAAAACTGAAGACTTATTTATTTCAAATTACATTCCCACTCTAACCTTCGGCGGTCCCTTGCTCTAATGACGACTCTTGCTTGTCCATGTTAACAATTTGGCCCAACGATTCTTGTATGTTGCGCCTCTGAACTCAGATTCCTGGGGATATAGGCGCTACAGAAGTTTGTTATTATATTATTATTCTGAATTTGGAAAGCATTTTAAAAGCATGACATTCCTACTACCACACACATTACAGGAAGAGATGTCGTTATTCCCATGCACAAGTGTGGAATAGCCTGCCCAAAGAAGTGGTATCTGCGACCAACCTGAACTCTTGAGTCCTAGCTTCAGAAAACTAGACATCTCTTCCACTACCTTCCATCCTTTTCTACTACATTTCTTCTCTCTTTCCTCCTGCCGAACCTCCCACTCACCCAAACAAAATCTTCAACGGAATGAAAGTGGGAATTAAATAGAAGAAAAACAAGGACATAGTACACTTCTATTTTAGCCAAGACATTTTGATTACATTTTGTAACACGCAATACGTGGATGTGTGGTCTATTACAATGTTCATGTGGCAATACATCTGATTGTGTTATATCTTCCAGAACTGTCCCCATGGTCGGCCGACGATGCGACACCTCATCAACATGAAGATGCTGCCGGACTGACACAGAGGCCAACACAATTGTCGATGCAGTGACAATGTTGGTGACACAGCTGTTCATGCTGCAACAACACTGCTGTGTCAACACAGTTCTGATGTAATCCTTCTTGTTGTTGCTGCTGCTTATCACCCACAAGAATGTCGTGTGTGAGACAGAAGAGTATACTTGGTTTTGTGACCCACCAAATATCATGACTTGCTTATATTGTTACCCACAAGTCATGTCCTGCATGTCTTGTAACCAACAGAAGAGGTATATAATGACCTGCAGGTTTTGTGACCCACAAAAGTATCATGACATGCATGTATTATTACTTACAATAGAGTGTCATGACCTGCAGTTCTTTTGATCCACATAAGAGAATAATGACCTGCATGTATTGTTATCCACAACACAGTATCATGACCTGCATATATTATTACACACAGAAGAGAAACATGACCTGCAGTTCGTTTGATCCACACAAGAATATCATGTGCATGCATTGTGACCCACTAAAAGATGTTATGACTTATTGAACTGTATCATGATCTGTATACCTTGTGATTCACAAGTGTTACCATGACCTGCAGTCTGTTGAAATGCAAAACAAGAACACAAAAGAGAAACGTTCATAAAATATGTTGCAATTTAATATGGATCATATACAATGTTGGGAATACATGCTAATTTATATTAATTCACATGGCAGCAAGTGCGTCCAGTAGAAATAAATCCTTTGTACATACAAAATGCTTTGAGCATCTGTTAACCACTATCATCCTGTACACTAATCAACGACACCCTCCGCGGGTGAATCCTAAGCTACACAACTATAGCAACATGTTGTAGGAGCCTCTATAGAGACAATTCATTACAGACTATGTTGGACTGTCTAATACATACGTCGGCTGGCGTCTAAAGTAACATGAATTCACTGTTATGACCACTGTCCATTCACACGAGTTCCCAGGTTTAATTGTTGTAGACGCCCACTTTTAGCTGTATCCATGTTGTGTCATCCTACGACTACCAACAGGGGGAGTAAGAATAGGTGGTAGGTAGAGGGAATATGACGGAGGGAAGGAATAGGTGGTAGGTAGAGGGAATAGGAGCGAGGGAAGGAATAGGTGGTAAGTACAGGGAATAGGAGGGAGGGAAGGAATAGGTGGTAGGTAGAGGGAATAGGAGGGAGGGAAGGAATAGGTGGTAGGTAGAGGGAATAGGAGGGAGGGAAGGAATAGGTGGTAGGTAGAGGGAATAGGATGGATGTGGAAGGAATAGGTGGTAGGTAGAGGGAATAGGATGAACGTGGAATGAATAGGTGGTAGGTAGAGGGAATAGGATGGATGTGGAAGGAATAGGAAGGAGGTAGAAGGAATAGGGAGAATGCAAGACTATGAATGAAGTGATAACAAATGAGAAATGTTGCAACATCACAAAGAAAGCCACCATGAAACATATTCGGAGTTTAGGGGTATTCTCATAAGTTGCAAAGTCCACGAAAGCGTATAATATTTCATAGTGGTTCAGGCCACCAATACCCGCCCCCACCAATACGTCGTGTGGCACCTGAAAGATACAAAATGTCTTCCAAAACCACAGTCAGTACCCACCAGATTCAACAGGTGACATGGCTGCCAAGACACTACCCATCATGCTGCCCAGTTCTGATATCCACAATAACGCCAATGTGCATTAGTATATGTTCCACTCAATAGGTGGTGCTACCGCTAGCAATTTATTTTCTTCGTGATACGTGGCGACAGTGATACACACCCACACATAATGCTCATGTTTGTTGGGACTTTTTGAACTTATGTACGTGACCGTCCCTTGACAGCTGTAACAGCACATATGTACACAACATGTTACGAAGACTAAATGTGTGCTGGACAAAGGTGGAACTGGAAAACTAACGTTTGAACATTACAGCTTTTAATTTGGTGTACAGGCCCTGTATGTTTCACCTCACTGCTACGACAATTATGTAACATATAACACCACTGTGGCACACTGTACAGCCATTAAGCTACTTTCATGAACAAAAGCAATGTCTTGGATGCAACCAGTTTCATTTGGTTTAATACATGCAAAATAAATCAGATAAAATCAGATCATCCCTTGGCTGTGCAAATAAAATCACAAATGTTCTGTCCTTGCATATGAAATGTCAGTCCCGTTCTCTGACATGTATTCTGGGAAACGAAGCTGACAGTCATCAAAAAACTATCTTCTCCACCACTTTTGTCTACTCGGGACTACAGGAAAATTTGACATGTTTATTTGCATTTGATTGAACAACAATTGCATGAAATAACATTATTTCCAGGTACACTGCAGGACATAAAAAGTAGTTTTAGCAACCTGTACATTTGGTATGATGCATAGAAAACATATAACAATTTGTGAAGCTATGTCTTACTTCAGCAATCCTGCTCAAACCAGTTTGTCAAACCACTTACCCTGACCAGTACAAAATATCATGATGCCATCATTTTTTGGCTGCTATGTAATATTTAATCGGTTTTCTTAGTTATTTAATTTCTCAGACAGTCTACCAATAAAATCTTGCACTAAACTACAATGGTGTGACTTCATAAAACAATTTGTTTACAAATCACAGAAATGCCCCCCAAGAGCTGCATTTGAAAGTGACCTCAATTTTGACCACTGCACTAACCTTCAACCCCATTGAAGACATTTTCCAGAAAGGCGGAATTTGGTGAAATACCATTTAAACAAGCACAGTAAATAATACATGTCCATAGCAATACAAAAATACATATTTACACAGTCTAACTCTACAGACATATTATAAATACATAATTACGTGCGATTCCACGTGAATAAATTTATATCAGATCCAGGATCACTTCAATAAACAGCAGTGATTGTGGACTGTCGATCACCATGGCAACAGAATAATCTTAGGACATTTTAACTGTCACTAAATTTTTGAACTAGCCAATACAGCTTCAGAATGTCATCGTTTCCGTTGCATTGTTCATCGAGCATGCCTCACTCTGTGATTGATTATTTAAAACATCAGAAATATCTCCTTATAATACATTCGATTGTAAGTATTTAATATATATTGTATCACTGTTTTAATCATTGTCATCACCAGTGGACAGCTTGTAACATGTATTGTTGCAGTTTTAAATAACCCAACCTATAAAACTGTACTTAACAAAACCTCTTCTTTTCTTGTCTCTCCATCCTGTATACTGCTTGCTATGTCATACACACAGAAACATCATCTTTCTCACCAGTCAGTTCTGTTTCAGTAAAATTAAGAAAAATCAACTTCCACAGATGTTACAGAATTACCTTTTTACTTTAACTAAAGAATTCATAATGTTGTGACAATTTACACAGCTTTTTAAACCGACAATGTCTATTTCACATGTTTAAAAAAAATGTTTTTATACTACAATAAATATGCTGTCTGTCAAACTGCATTTAATAAGCCCAAAACGTTGTTTGCAATTTGAATGTATACAAAACATAATGATCAAATAGCTGATTCAGTGAACTCCCTACTAATAATTACCAATCCTGGCTTGAAATGATGATTTTGGGTAACAGAACAGACAAGATCTCCTTATAAACAGTGATTTCAGACAACTGGCCAAAGATGTTTGTGGACAATGTTTTTAGTACATTCACAAATACTTGATAAAGGAAGATGAACAAATTTTAGTACATGTCCACATATATTGTTTCATGACCTTTTTATAAAATGTAGATTTAATCCTCTAAACAAAACGCATGTTTAAAACTGAAAATATTCTTAGCTCTATAACGTATCATGTCATGTTTGTTAAGACTGGTACTTGTGACAGGACACAAGACACATGTTCATCAGTCACTAACTGAACATGTCGTGAGGCGATGTCTCACAGAAAATATGTTCTGTGCTACAACACGGTTTGTCATTACAAACACTCGTTTGTCGCACTGTGACCATAAAAGTTGACAGGAAATCGTGCATGTCCAGTGACCACCCACCTGGACATGCATGGTTTGTGGGCACTCTACTGGAACCAAACAAGTCATCGCCAAAGTCATGAACAGATCAAACTCGAGCTGCGGCCATGTTCAAATGTGCTATGGTCAAGGCACAATTCCGCACTGCGTTCCACGAACAAAAATCAGTATGGCTGTGGTGTGTCCGACGCAGCCCGCTGTACCCTACCCGTGACACGTGCTCTCCCCTATGTTGGCGGGACAGACTCGTTACTGCAGCATCAGCGATTTGAGGTTGTCCTGTAGTATTGTGTCTTTCACTGCCTGGAATACAAACTTAATGTTCTCCGTGTCGATTGCTGTTGTGAAGTGGTGAAACAGTGCCTTCGAACGCTCGTTTCGCCTTGAGTCGAAAAGTCCCAGCTCGAAACTCTGCACGTCCTTCAGTGATGTCGGATCGCCTTTGAAGTCTGGAAAGTACTTCATGATGCTGACATCTTTGATCTTATTCTCGAGTAGGTCCATTTTGTTGAGGAACAGAATTATCGACACGTTACCGAAGGCTTTGTTGTTGACGATCGTCTCGAATATGCTGCAAGACTCGACGAGTCGATTCGTCTTTCTGTCCTCGAACAACACTTGATCAAACTCGCTTGCCGATGCAAGGAAGAGTATCGATGTGACTGATTCAAAGCACTGATACCACTTCTGTCGCTGCGACCTCTGACCCCCAACATCGACGAATCGGAATGGGATGTTTTTGATGATGAACTCGTGTTCCGAGATGCCCTTCGTTGCCTTCCGTGCATGGAGAATGTCAAGCGTCGTCGGAACGTAGATCTGGAACAGAATATAAATTATATTAAACTCAATAAAATTGTCGTCTTATGACTTCTATAGTTCTGGTATCTGCCTAGACAAATAGACGAATCTCCATACAGTCTCTCTCATGCTCCACACATCGCAAAACGTCATAGTTCCGCAATACTACTAATCTTAATCTATCTTAATCTATTGTGCATATATATATCAGGGCTCGAAAATTTGTTAAATTATCCACATGTCAAGAATTCATTTGTCTATAGTAATTCACCTGTCCCACTGAAAACTATCTTTCAAAACATACTAACTTATTTTTCAAAACCTACCTACTAATTATACGTATTATTACGGTTACGCTTTCTGTGAGGCCTTTCTCCTATCCGAGAGATTTCAGTGGTGGTCAATTCCCCAGATGTCACCACTGTAAACGAGTGGTTTGTTCCTCCACGGACTGTGTAAGCTAGTGGTGCTTATTAAAAACAAGTAAAGCATGAGCCTCTATATTCAGCTGATACAAGTATCAGGTTACCCTTTTTCTGTAGTAGAACTACTAGCTTAGCTTAGTGATAGGTGTAACAGCTGGGCTCCTTGATACTTCTTTATATAATAACACACCAATGAAGTGTTGCCAAATAATAAGGTAACTTCTTTTGAGCCAAAATCCTCGGAAACCAAGCCCAGAGGCGCATCAATACAAAAGGGTTAGTCAATATCAAAATCAATAAGCCATATTAAAGTCTCAACAGATGGATCGATATGCCATGGAGCTAAGGTGGATACGCAAGGTTATAAAGGTAAGTTTTTAAATAAATGATGGCGAAATCGTGTAGTATTTTCAACTGATCTAACACTAAGAGGGAGCATATTCCAGAGAGTTGGTGCAGCAACAGAAAATGCCCAAGTTTCAATATTAGTTTAGTTAGGCTATTAGCGTATATAATTATATATATATATAATAATATATTCAAATTTAGAGTCCACCAGTGCTTGACGTTTTCATTCCATTTTTCTCCTTCCTGTTCGTGTATTTCCTAGCAGCCCTTCTGCATGGATGAGTCTTTATACAGTACTTAGTGAATGTACTTACCAGGGGGGAGTAGTCTGTACTTAGCCAATGTTCTTCTCAATTATGGAACTTTTATCACTTTATCTGTCACCCAGATGCAAGTTTTTCCCTGTGTACATTTATAATTTCTCAGTACGTGAACAACACTCCATCTAGGGAGTCACTTATCCACATTCATTTAAAAACTCCTGATTGTGCCCAAACTTTATATTTCACAAGTACACCACAAGTCCACAACATGACAATTGTTAGTGTTATCAAGTTGTTTACGGAACAAACAGCAAAGACAAACAACGACAACAACAACCTACCCTGCTTGATATTCGCCCCACATTGTCCAGGAAGTACTTGACCGAGTCACCCTACAAACAGAAGATGCCAAGGTTTACAAACAACAGGCACTCATACTGAAACAACCCCAAAAGATTCCCAATTGTCACAGTCCCGGATATAATAACACCTTGTTTGGTGGTGTGGTTTATATATACAATAAAACATTTATAAATAATATTTCATCCGTACAACATAACAAACATTAGTTTTTTCACTTATAATCACTACTACTACATGAATTACATTAAAAATGTATCCATCATGATTGTGTGATATGCAAAAATAACATACAGAGTAGGCACGTGACAATAAAGGTGTTTCACACGTTTCTCCGAACTACATCTGAACAAATAGTTTACTACACCTTTGTATTGGCTGTGAAAACAGTTTAGGTAGCACTTGTCAAAGAAACAGCATTAAAAGTTATTGTACCTAAAGCTATCAAATAAGAGCAACTGTATTTGTCCAATAAATGATAAGCACTTGACACAATAAACACCCCACCCATGCCCTTCCTGAGAACCCTTAACCTAGGCCAATATAAGGTCAATATACTGCTAAATGCATTTTGTGAGTACAATAGTTTCCAGGAAACAAAATCCACCATCAGTAATAATTTGTAGACATTCTCTTGGGCCAATGTTAAATGGGAGAGCAACGACAAACAAATGCACTGACAGGTTACAGTATTGCCAAGCAGTTCCTGGAAGTATGTTTCTTATCTGCCGGGCAACAGTTTCGATTTCACAGAAAAACCAGTAAGTGGCTTTGTGGGCTCAGTTTCAAATAACACAAGGTTTTACAACCGAACTTGATGTATAGTGGCATGATTGTGGGCACTGAACACTGTACTTAGTTCACTGTGAACATATCAACTGTCTAATTGTACTGTGCATCGTTTGTAAAATGCATCAATACACATGCATAGTACATAAACATGAGTGCCCGCAAGCAGGTATAGAAACTAAAATGTAACATTACGCTCTAATTAAGAAAACTATAAACAACTATATTTTAACATTGCAACTGCCAGTTCGATTTTATATATGTATATATATATAATTTTGGAATACAATATGACTCATCTGATTAATTCTAACATTTATAATGTTTAAATATTCATGCTATATGGAAGGCTGGTATTCATAAACTGGGGACCATTTCACTAAGATAGCTCATAAGGAAGATCCATCATTAAACAGAATCTATTAGTTAATTTTAAAGAGTTTTTTAATGCAAAATCCACCCTGTATCATGAAGGACATTATTTCTGAGACACACTGACGAAACTGTCCCAGTCATACATTCTGCTGTTGACAAATTTTATAAGATCACTCTTATGGGGCAACATTTATTTTATAGAGCAAATTGGGCTTATAAGCTCATAAGAATGTCAGTAAAACTGGTTCCCTGATAATGATCAAATATGTTTAAATGTAACCCCAGTTCATTAGGGTCATTCCATGTCAAATCAATCACTCAAAACATCACCCGACTCCAATTTTGATGGAATTCAGCACAGGTGTTGGCTTCCATGAGAACATCAAAATTGCAAATTATAAAGAATCTAGGTTAAATATTAATAAAGATATAAGTCACTGAACTTTGACCCGATTCGCATAAAGGCCGTTACAGTAACATCCATAACTCTGCTTCTAATAAAGGTAGAAAAGAAAGTAAGACATCATTGGAAAGCCAGTAAATATGCACATATTTACATTGTAAAATTACATTTTTCATGTAAATATAAAAGTATCATTTATCATAATATGACCTTTGACTTCCGATACCCAAATAATGTATCCTTCGATTTTTTTAATTTTAATTCTACAGCATCCTATATCATTGTTCAAGAGTTCCTGAAAATATTAGGATGGGCAAATAATAATGTTCAGAGATACAGTAAATTTAGTACAGCCGGCAAACTATGTTTGGTCTGCAGATCATAATAATAATAATAATAATAATGTATTTATTTCAGACAATCATGATGTCCATATATACAAATACATCAATAAAAGTATGTAAATAATATAAAAATACATAGATAAGAACAATATGTTTAAAAATTGTATAAATCCCGGACCCACTGGTGCCGCAGTTTCGAAGTACAATACACGTCGCTAGTTTTAATGCTATAAATAATGGGATTCAAAGACATGTCAATCCTATTCATTAAGCTAAAAATAGCCTTTCTGATTACACATTTACCCGAGCTGACATTAGCTGTAGCAAACATGTGGCTAGCGCTACATCTCATGGGCAAATTGTTCAATATCCTGAAAGAGTTGTTATATGCAACAATGAATTGATGAAAATTAACTTTTCTAAAGTTCACCCATAACGCACACATATAGATATTACCAAAATACGCTGTAAATAGCTTATTTTTTACAGCAGTTGAACAAAAGTGAAACTTTTGACGTAACATGTTACTCTTGGCATACAAAAGTCTCACTTTGGCTTGCATGTCAGACTCATCAGACAAGTTATTAGAAATGACATGTCCAAGATATTTACAAGAGGTGGCAAAGTTTAACTTCTTTCCTCCTAATGTCATTTCTTTAGACAGATTTGACTTTCTAGATTCAAAGTACATGACCAGGGATTTACTCGCATTGTATTGCACATCGTGCTCACATCCATATGAGTAACACATGTCTAGTAGTGTTTGTAGTCCTTTAGCAGAAGGTGCAAACAGAAGTAGATCATCGGCGTATATAAGGTGATTAACAACCATGTTACCAAGACTACAACCGATTTGTTTTTTGTGCAGTTGTATACTCAGATTATCCATATAAATGTTAAAAAGCAAAGGGGATAACTTCCCACCTTGCTTAACACCATTGCCTACCGAGAAGAAGTCCGAGTAGGTATTTCCCCATCGTATGCATACACATTGATTATTGAATTCATTGCTGAGTATTCTTAAGATATAGTTCAGTACATTTCGTTGTTCTAGTTTCGTTATAAGTTTATTTCGGTTGACACGATCAAACGCCTTTGATGCATTTAAAAATGCGACGTGCATAGCTGAACCATGTTCAGTGTAGAACCTTAATAATTCCTTAAATGCAAACACGCATAACTCCGTTCCATGTTTAGGCTTAAAGCCAAATTGATTAGGAGTGGTTTCCAAGTACATTTTCATTCTGTTAAAAAGAACAGTGTCTATTATCTTCGAAAATATATTCGATAGACATATTGGCTTATAATTCCCTTTGTCGTTTACTCGTCTATTTTTGTCTTTAATAATTGGTACAATAACAGACTGTGACATTTCTTTTGGTAAATAACCATGCACCAGAATCGAAGACACAAGGATAGACAAAAGCACAGCGAGTTGATAATCAGCGAACTTAATATGTTCTGCACTGATACCGTCCAGACCTGGTGACTTATTTTTTGAGAGTCCATTAATAATATCCATCAGTTCAACTGCACCAACAGTCATTCCTGTATTGTCAGTGGAACAGTCATAACAAACTTTATCACATCGACTATCCTCCACATCATTAAATAAATGTTCATAATGATGCTTCCACATTGACCCGATGTTTACGTCACCGTGTATATTATCAATGTTTGTCGGAAGTTTTACTTTACTGTTCGTACAGTGCTTAATTTCTTTCCAGAATTTGCGGTGGTCTTTCTGACACAACTGTTCTGCAATGTTATCAGCAATGATAGTTTCTTTCTCCCTTTTACATTTTCTGATCGCCTGTTTGAATTTCATTCTGGATAAGTTCATAACATTAAAAATGTCACCTTGTCTAGGTTTACCAGTCTCTTTCCATATACAGTAAGCATCACGGGCTGCACAATGAAGCTCTTTCACTCGCTCGTTCCAACCTGGTACAACATTATACTTATAAGCACCTTTGCGATTTGACCGGAGTGTGTGACCACACCTCTTCAATGTAATCACGATAGAATTGTAAAAGTCATCGAGATCATCATGATGATTACAGTTATGACAATTGGGATCATTGCATCTAACACCCGGTGGAACATTCAGTTTGCTCAATTCAACGTTCGTGCATTCTCTATATGCATCAATATCTTGTGGGTTTAATCTGTCCCACTGTAAGCCTTGCTTACTCTCATTAGTATTGCCACAAATACAAGGAATGGCACATTAACTTGATGTTTTTGTTAACTTTGCTGTTGCATTTATCTTTTGTTAAGCTTTCCCTGTGTGGTGATTCATAAGTCATAATCAAATAATACACCAAGGCCAAATTGTTACCTTGGCTCAGCTGAATACCAGTTGTTGAGGGGTATGGTAGCCAGTACTTACACACACTGCAACCAAGTGGGCAAAAACGAAACTGATTGCGAAATGACGTCAGTAGACATTTGTACTGTGAACTACCCGGTACTCAGTACTGACGTCATTAATAACAGCAATCCTGTCTACATTGTATGCAACTGCACCAACTGTGCACAACACATTCACTGACGGAGCGTCAACAGAAAAAGCTGCTTACTGCAAATTGCTTTGTTTTGATGACACAGAGCCCTGTATATCATAAACATAGGCTTATAAAAGGTGTTAATTTATTTCAAAATTGTTGCAATTTTAAAAAGCTCCTTAATCTTAACAAGAGATTATATTTAATGATGGATTTTCTTTAAATGAGCTCATTGACTTAGTGAAACTGTCCCCAGATCATTATATATGCAACTAGTAGCAGTCCAGCACCAATACTAGTCTATATTATGTAATACATTAGCACTGTGTTTGACTCAGAATATTAAAGGATGAATTAGCTACATGTGTACTACATTTGTACGTACCTGACCTATTTTCTGTGCCTATTCACTGAAGGTCAGTTGCAAGCAAGTCTTACCAGACTGTCGGTTTAAACATTGTCTTATCTGCACGCAGCAAGTTAGAAATAGGAAGAAATAGTAAGTGCTGTTTACACACCCTTGACCAAGAACCATGGACCAGTCTGAGACATACTCGTGGTATTTACACAATTCATCTTGGTACGTGTATCACTCATGAAATGTTAAAATAAGACCTGTAAATGTTCCGCCTTATTTGATTTTAAAAGATCTTGTCTGTGTCTCCTTTATTAATATTCATTGAAGATTATAATAACGCCAGAATAAATATGTTGAAGACTTGAACATATATTGCATGGCAAATTGTGTTTAATAAGCCCAAAGCAGTGTTTGTTATTTTAATGTTTCACACAAGAAACATTCAAACTGTTTACAAACCATATGATTGATGTAAATGAAACACAAACTGCCATCAAAAATAATAAACATTAGCTGTAGCAGACGCTACCAAAGCTAACAGCAAGTTCCTGGAATTGTTCTTTGATGTTCGGCATGCATGCCAGGTTCCCACAATCAAAACAACAAATGGGACGAAGTACCACTGATTCAGCAAACCTCCTGCTAATAATGTTACCACCGTTGGCTTGAAGTGATGAATCTGGGTAATGGAACAGACACGGTTGTTTTATTATGACAACATATTTGTATAGAATCTGTCATCAAGCCAGCAGCAGCTACATCAGTTATTAAATAGGCATAGTTTCTTTACACAATGGTTGTAATTGTTCAAAGTATCATCCTTCCATTGAAGAAACTGGCTTAAACATGGTAAAGCAATCTCTAGAAATCTTCTTGAGAATTTAACTGTTCAGGTCACATACTTGATAATATCACCAGTTTAACAGTCACACAAATTTATGTCTTTCACTAATACCACATCCTTGATATTTATAACAGATCAGATATCTATAACAGATCAGGCTGTATCCTGCATATCAGCAAAACATAGTTTATCTGATGAAAAACAAATACCCACTTGCTGTGGTCTCAGTTGCGTAAGCAGTGATGCCTGGCTAATGATTTAGAATATAAACATTGTCCACCAAGTGCCAGCCAGGGAATGGAGCAGACTGAAGCCATTGGTGATACTAGCACTAGCAGGCTACACTTATGGCACTTTAAAGACAGGTTGTCTCTTCTGTTACCCTGGATCAACCTGGTGGTAATTATTAACAGGACGTTCACTCAATCAGTCCTACTCCATCCCAATTTACAGTCAAGAGTGTGAAAACTATCCAACTTCAAAGGTATTTGCGGACAGCCATGGACACCCGTTTCCACAATAAATGCCAATAGGGGCTGTTTACAACTTAATAATTTCACAGTTGCAATATTCAAATTCCGAACTCCGTTTCGGGGTGATTAAACACAATTTGGCACACAATATATCTATAACTTATTTATTCTAGTATTAAAAACATTACATTAAAAAAACAGACAGCATTGGTAACAGATCATTCAACTAACCAGTTGCGCTACATGAGTTACAATATATCACATCGTATGAGTTGACACTGTGCCAGGTCAGCGGCCATCTGTTTTCTTATTAATTGTGGAAAAACTACAGTGAGTGACAGCTGTCAATCAATGTCAGAGCCTGCTAAGATGTATCCAATACAGCAGTCTGCCACAGACCAATCTCAGTCAGCAGTAATCCTTGGGTTTGGTATCAGTGACATTTGATTAGTAATGTCAAAAGGCAATGTGACTACTACACGCAATGCCCCTAAACTTGGACTCTATTACATTTGTACAGTTTCTATTTTGTTATTAATGTGACCGACTCACTCATCTAAAACAAACAAAAGATAAATAGCTAGTGTAATCTTAGACACAATGACTATTAAAACAAGGGGGTTATGCACTTCTAAACCAGAAGTGGGTCACAGTTCCCCAGTAAATTCCAGGGGTATCTAGCAGGAGAGGGTGATAGGAATTGATGCTGATACTCCAGGAATAGGGTCAAATACACATCTGAAAATGCCTGGTAATTAACCCCAATATCTCTCTCCCCCTTCCATATGTGTGATTTCCTTTCTTCCACCCACTCCATCTATACAAGCCCAGACAGCAGGGGTGTTTAAGAACAGCTACTAGGCCACAGGCTACTGTAAGCATTTTCAACTCATGTACACAGCACCTGTAAATCTTGACACCAAACAGGACACTTTAGTACAGTTCACTATTTGTTTAACAGAGGAATCATTACCAAAGTCACTACACGACTGTGTGAACTATCTGTTATGGGTGTCTGCACAAGGTTACAAAGTCAAAAAAATGTAGAGTTTTGTAATTCAAATCAAACCTCCACCCACCCTCCACCCACCCTCCACGTCTGATGCATTCAATGGTAATGGCATTCAAAAACAAGGATGACTGCAATATATATCGTCAAAATGGCGAATGACGTGCATGAATCAGCATGCTGAAATTTATCAAATATAAGTGAATTTGTATGAAATAGTAAGAGAGTTATCCCCAGCTAACAAGTAACTGGGAATACATACACATTTTTGGGAACATCTACATCAAAAACATGGTCATAAATGCATTTAAAATGATAATTCATTTAAAATATGTCTTATTCCGTCTTTCATCATTAATTTACGAGATTATTAAAATTCTGTCTATTGTGAAATATGAAATTACATGTGAAATTACTTTTATTTGTCGGTCAAGTCTAATATCCTATTGTCTAGTGTTGCAATGTTTCTAGTTAAGTATCTTTATATTAAATTAGTCTTCGGACACAATACTGACTTAATATGAAATGAGCAACAATTCACTTTTAAGGCGACGTTGTCTGTCCCACTGCCAGGGGTCATGCTGGTAATCATTAGCAGGAAGTAAGCTGAACAACCTTTGCTTTGTCCCACTGATGCCGAAACCAGACTGTTCACACCAAAATCTAAGACATTGCAGTTAGTGTTGCCTGCCTCTGAAACAGCTGTGTTAACCATTTCAATGGTTTGTATACTTTTTGCGGACACAACATTGAAATTGTGAATTCTATTTCAGGCTTATTAAAAAGCAATTTGATAGGCAGTCTGCCTTCAACATATTTCTTCTAGCATTAAGAACGTTATATTCAAAATGAGGACAACAAAAAGATCAGCTTTTATAAGAGGAGCTGAGCTGCGTAAGTATCTATCGTTCAATATTCCGACATCCCGCACGCTGATGAAACCTATCATTATGAGCCATCTATGCATAGTCTAATACTGAATGATGTGCTTTGTCATCTGCCGCACAAGTTTAATTCTGACAGATCATGCGATGTAATATCGTGAGCAGATATCGTGGGGTTTAGCAGGTGGTATGATTACACATTGACCTCATCATCATGAATCTTGCTGCCGAATCTGACAAGGTGATGCATATAATACTATACAGGCTCTGCATAAACTTGATTTTTCTGGTGTTTGGGGAAATTTGTGTCTATTCCATTATATAATTAATAATCATTATTGGCAGGAAGTTCACACAATGTAAATGTTCTACGTTGTTCCACTTGTGGTCTTGATTGTGGAAACCATGCATGGGGAATGTCCCCAACTTCAAAGAACAATTCTAGGAACCTGCCTCAGCTATTTGAATGTTTTATACACAATCTGAAAGTTTCCTGGGTGTAACACTCATATTGTAAACAATTCTTTTAGCTTATTAAATCAAAGTTGGCAGGTATTCTAGTAATAAATGAACATATATATTATAATTTATATTAATAAATGACAGCCTGACAAAATTGCTTAAGTTAATAGTTTCCTCAATCGAGAACTCAGATGTGCACATTATCACTAATCAGTAACATCTAGACTCCCTCATCTAGTCGAGGGTCACAAAGGAACATTGTTGGCTCAGTTCTTTACCTGGTCTACATTAACCCTTTTTGTCCCACATGGTCCTAACCTAAATGTGGCAGACGAACTGCAGCTGAAGGATTCAATACTATAGTTTTGGAAGAATTCAAATGGCTATCATTGTAAAGAGATTGCCGTAGTTTCAACTGTGAGTCATGTTTCCTAAGGTAACAAACAAACTAGCACCACTACCAACCAAGCCTTTCCAACTCCTTCTTCATAATACATCCGACATGTAACCCACAATTTTTGGCTGTTCCATAAATGTGTACGAAGTGAGGCCGACAATGGCAACTACAGCTCATTTCCAAGAACCACAGAAGAACTGGCTGGGAAGTCCTGGCACAAACTGAGTTGGCTCACCCAAGACCATTCTGGCTGGAGGACATGTGTTGATGCATTATGGTCCAGTGTACCTTTTCGGGAAAAAAATGTAATCCCACATGACCACTTTTTGTGCACATTTTACTCTCACGCATTCTCGTTAATTTTTGTTGGAGCCACAGCTGGAACTGTAATGCTCAGAGCCGTGGCTCTCAGTGCCACTGCCAGTTGTGGAACGTTTTTATGCATGTTTTTACATAGCCTCTAATGTTGCATCCATTCTATTTCCAGGTCAAAGTCAACACGTCCACGACAGGTTAAATACTAACCCTGTATGGGATCATGTACTTCCCCAAGGCCTTAGCACAGGCACTAGGTAAAAGGGACCTACAATTGTTAATGTCTTGTCCAAACTACATGCAAAGTGGACTGACCAAACTTGATGTATCCAGTGGTTTGCACACAGTCACAATCGTTACCTCTGTCAAGCTTTGCCTTTGCAAGTTTGCCACCAACATTGATAATGGTTATAAAAGTTATATACGTCAATTCCATTACTATTGCTGCATGAAAATTGACATCTCGTAAATCAACTTTTAAAACTTTGCCTAATGTTTTTGTCATAAAGAAACACTTTTGTGACCAGAATTTCAACAAAACATATAACTATGACGAAATGCACGAACGCGCCACGTGTTCAGCATCCATTGTTTGATGGCTTGACAGAGCTTTTGCTAAGCAACAGGTCACATGACGGATAGATCAAATGCCCAAATTTACAAATGGTAACAACTGGACTCAAACTGGGTCCTCCCAATCATTCTCTCGAGCCAGGGGTGGTAGCTGACTACACTACCCCAGCAGATATCGTACACAATGTAAACTGTAAAGCTCACAAAGTTGGCTGAATCTGGTGAATATCTTCGCAGTTGCTGTCTTTGCCTGTCGTTATTGTCGCCATGGAAACCTCATTCTCCACACGAAAGAACATTTCAAGAAAATCAAATAATTAGCAGACATTTATATATATATATATAAATAGCAGTTGAGACTATTCCCACAAGACAATTATTATTACTGCGATCCTCAAGAGCCAGCGGTTGTGTGTTTTCTACTAATTATATCTTCTGGAGCACTACGTTTACTCAAGGCAATATGCCAGGCCCTGCGGGTTCTGAGACTGTGTATTGAGAGATGCATCAAGGATGGTCTGAATTGACAGACACCAAGCTACAGTACACCGCGATTATACATCAGTCCACCAACCCGTAGCGACATAGTCTGATACCAGGTGGGCTACAATGTAACAGCTGCAAACAGTACTTTTCGCATCAGTGATACACAATCCATGAGAGCACGGCCTATATAAAGACATTGCATGTATGCCATGAAACTAAGACAGACAGTTTCATAAAACAGATTGCCTGACCAGAGGTGACCATAGAGATCAATAAAGTAATCATGCACAGCCACGAGGACTGGTCAACTCAAGATGAGCAGATAACAGGATCCTTTCTCTTTGTACAGAATATATATATATATATATACATCAGCAATGGTGGGATGGCATGCAAGTTTTCTTCACATTTCACATAAGTACATAATTTGTCTGACAGCTCAGCATTTTAGTTGTTTCGTTTCACTTTCTATGTAGTTTCATTTCGTTAACCCAATAGATCCTAGACCCGCCGTTAAAAGCTGTTTTACGGAACCTTGGAATATACACCACTGACTGAAGCTTGAACTAAAACACCCTGGTCATTAACCAGTGAACTTAACACAATCGAATGTTGCATAATGTAGGTGTCTCGCAACAAACTGTGCACATGAAATGTATAATATAAAGATGTTTGTATATTGCCATATTAAAAAGAAATAATAATGGCTCTTTATTCAAGTCCATCTACCCATGACAAGTTTTCAGTAGAAAGCAAAGATGCTTGGAGACCATTTATCAAATATTTCCAATTAGATATCATTGTCAGTAGTGTCAGTAGTCCGTACTGTCAACCACAATTTGGGGGAAAGACGACGTGACACTGCTACTGGTAGACCAGCTAATCTGACATCCAACATGAGTAGGATGACATTTTTTTTTATATTTCAGCTGGATTTGATTAATGTGATCCTATCACTTTGAAAATCACGCGTTTGTGGAAGAGTTAAAGATTTAGAGAGGAATTATAAAAACACACGCCCAGATTCAATTTCCTGCCTCATTCGAAATTTTGATGTTTTAATTTAAAACATTTTGCACTGATAACATGAACTATTAGAATTGTAAAATTGTTCTAATGTAGCAAAAATTATAGGTACATTTGCTTTACTGGATTCAGTATGTCAAATTCAATAGCAAATAATAATTTTCAAGATGATTATGATCATGGTAAAATGTGATCAACTTTTCTGGTTAATATTTTATTTTTTAAATTCTGATATAGCATAATGGAGTAAACATATTATAACAAACTCAAATTTTATGTACAGGGTACCATAGATACATGTATAGGGACGCTATTCCTCTTAAAAATAAATACTAATGGTAAGTGCCAATACTATCTTGTTTTTTATATGTACATAAATTAAAAAAGATGTTGAATTAGAGCAGCATGTATCTATAAAATCCTAGAATCTAAACAGTTAAATGCAACATTTTTACAACAACTTACACAGACACGCATGCAAGCACGCACGTATGCATGCAAGCACGCACATACGCACGCAAGTACGCATGCAAGCACGCACGTATGCATGCAAGCACGCACGCAAGCAGGCATTAACACTTTTACAGGTTACAAATCTAGTTTGAACATTCATTTCAAAGTAATTTCCGTTGATAATTAACAAAAGCGCAAACTCTTCTAGATATTAAACCAAATCTGCATATGTATAACTATTTATACATTGCAGATCCGAAAATCAATTACCCCAATTTCCAAAGGGTTAAATGAATTGGGAAGGGCATTTTAAGGGCTCAAGTCCACAACAGAGTGACTCAGATCACTTTCTAATGCATCATTGGTTTTACAAGGCGTCACTAATTTGTTGCTGCTCTGTGTGAATGAACATGATACTATTAATAGATGTGTCACTAAGTAATATAAACAGACATGCTGTGGAAAGTGGACCCCCAAAGAACTGCATGGGTCCACAACAATCGGGTGCAATGATTGGCTGAAACAGAAAGGGGCCCACCCAATCTATAGGGACTTGATCATTATAATTTCCACCCACACCAATGAGAGCCAAATTAAACAACAACCAAACATGCTCATGGCCCCATGCATAGATACCATGCCCCCACAGTGTACAGCATTTCATGCAGCTATCAAGAGCATGGGTGTTAATTTGAGGGCCTGTCTGGATTTTACAGCCTCAAGGAATTCCTGCCAAGGTTTGATGTCAATCAGCAGAACAATGTAGGAGAAGTGAGCAGAACACATTGTTCCTCAAAAATGACACTGAAAAACCCACATCAACTGACTTAGTCAAAATCTGTGAATCAATCATGTTCATTGCAGCTCAAATATGCAGTGTCTGAACAGTTCAAGTATTACTATTAGGTGCTGTCACTTTCATAAAAGTATGCATGTAAAAGGTTTTGTTAAAATGATTGGAATAAGCTGTTAATTGGTAGATCGAGTTACTTGCTGATTTTTTACTGGTCTGTCAACAATGATTTATTTGTTTTCTGATAATTTTAACAAAACTAAATGAAAACACTGCAAACAAACAAGGTAACACATCGTAGTACATACTACCTGGGTCGGTCTGATCATATTTTGTTAAAGATCAGACATTAGTAAAAAATATGAATTGAGAAAGTCAAGGGGGTAAATTTGTTAAGGGACAGACAGTTAAAGGTATCTTCAGGAATACAATGGGATGTCTGGATACTGGATATTGCCACTTTAGGTCAACACCTTGCAACCCTTCAACCCCTTTTGTTTACACCTTCAATGCCAGATTTGTGACACAAACCTATGGTCTGTGCACCAGGCACCTTGTTCTCCAAACGTGCTCATGGTCCACAACCAAGGTCAAGGATATGGGGTATACCCTCCCCACATTCTGGCCATGACCCTCAATTGCTCTGGATAATGTATAAAGAGGTTAGATGTTTTTCTTTATATCAACATATCTTAAAAACAAAAATAAATTACATAAACCATCACATTGCCCAGTAAAAAAAATTTTCCTGACAAATCTACACTATACTATTAAAAGCAAGGATAAAGTGGTTAAATGCCCACAGTCTGGGTTATTTGGGTGACTTTCCAATTACACAAGGCACAGATGTTTCCAGTTTACAGTGCAACAGCCAAGGTGTTTGTTTACATTATATTACACTACATAGCCCTGGCACTACATGCCCATCTGTAATGGATCACTAGGCTAGGATTCTTCCAACCTGTATTACCTGACATGACAGATCTGTTTTGAAAAACAATGTAGCAAATAATTAGGCCCATCTGCCTAAATATAACTTATTACATAAATAGTGTGTTAAACTAATCAAATCTGCTATGTGTCAAATATGTGGGAGAAACTAATATACAGTGTATAAGGCTGATAAGACAGGCAAAATGTGATTTTGTTCTCATTTCAGACTCCAAATTGTGCTTACACTTACAATATAGAAATGTTTTGTTCAATAATTGTAATACTGATTAGCAATGCATATTGTAATGATTGTAATTTGTAGCTACAGACCCTCCAGATTATTTAAGTATTACTGGACGAAAGCCTCTACCAAGTAAATTAAACATCTTGGATATAAAAAATGAAAGTTTCTGATTTAATTTATGAATGGACTTTCACAATTTCTATTAATTATTATACAAATCTGAAGGATCCAATGCCTGCAAACTACATTCATGGCTGTGTTCTCCCATGACCACAAACTTGTAGTTACAGTGTTGCCTCTGGGAATGCTCCACCCAGAATCCAGTTCTTCTGAACAATCTTAGCATTGTATCAAGTACCTATCACATGATCCCAGCACAATTTTTCTTTACAACCTCCCCATAATGACGATTCATGATTCATCAACACTATTATTTAAACTAGATCGTAAAAATACTAAATGTCTACTGCACAACTTTAAATGTAATATTATTATACACCTAACCCCATTTGTCCAATGTGCAACAGCTGTTGTGGAGGGATGAATGTGTTTGTTACATCCATGACATCTGTGGATTCAGCAAACTTCCAGAAGGCATGATTCATCATAAGTTAATATTTAATCACAGCATATGCCTGTTGATCAAAGCCACATAGTCAAAATAGAACAGAATTAAGATTAAGTAAGGGGTCATTCATGAAGTGTCAGTAATGTCACACTTAGAGCTTTTGTCGAGGACCACCTAGACAAATAATTATTGCTACGTAATACATGAACATTACTACACATCATAAACATGTATTTGAATATTGTAATTACTACTAACTACTACTGATTCTTCATTACATTATCTAATAATGACTACTACATAAATACTACATAAATAATACAAACTACATAAATAATACTGACTACTACATGAAAAAAATATATTCCTATGTACATTCCTATGTATATAATCTCGACGAGGTTCCCTGGAAATCATATCAATCCTGTTTCTGTGTGATATGTGACCTAATTAGTGCTTTCCATCAATCGTCTGAAGTATTGATGCATTTACAGCAGTCTTTTCTGTGAGATTCTAAAATAAAAATTTGTAACACAATGTTTGCGTTAAGCCCATTTAAATCACATCTTACATTGATGAATGGACACTGAGAACAGTCTAATCAATACCCTTATGCCTTGCTTACCCCTTGCCTGTCGTTGACATTGTTTATAAGCTTCAGTCAAGCACCGCGAACAGTGTTTGTTGCCGACTATTATCGCCCATCGTACATTTTTCAAGTTTTGCAGAACAAAGTTAAAATCTACACAATAATGTCGATCCAGACATCCACTTGATATGCCCTTAAATGCCATTCCCAATTCGTTTAACCCTTTGGAAATTGCAGTAATTGATTTTCGGATCTGTAGTATTTAAATAGTTACTAATATGCAGAATTGGGCACACTATATGACAAAAATTGAAAGTATTTTTACAAATGCTTCCACAAGCCAGGGTCACAAATTTTGAAGAAAACGACAATGCTAAGTTCTAGTTTTACATGTAAAGATTATGTCAGTTGATTGTGTACAATATAATAAAATATAATGTAGCAGCTGTTTATCGTGCTTTACAGCGTGATACATATCAGCTGAACAAATGTGCTAATTTAATGAACATTTATTTATTGAGTTATGTATCAAGTCCACACATTAATTTAGTCCATATCTTTGGACACCATTTTTTTTTGGGACAATGTTTTTTCAGACCCATGGGGTTCCAGGACCCTGTTTTATTTTTAAATTCTAATGCGAACACTAATAAAACACTAAGACTTCTGTTTTAGTTAAGAAAAATACTCTTCTGGGCAATTCCACTGTCACTCACGTTACATTGATACGTTTTTGGGTCTTTCAACACATCATATCTTAAAATATTATTGATCCATCTAAAACATTTAAAGCATATAATATTATAGTGACTTGGGGTTGTGGTCTACATCACTACATAGGCAATTATTCAAAATGTTAGATTTTCTATTAAATACATAGAATTTAGGATTCATCACTCACATTACGAAAAAGACATCAATATTTTTGCGTCAATTTTGCAGCTAAATTCTCCTAAAACTATTGGCCTTAGCATAAAATCACCTGACTATTTGTTTAGGTTTGAATTTAAGCTAAACAAGTACAGTTTAACTTCCGTCTGTGATATATCTTAGCCACCAACAGCACATCAGAGAGAAAATATGTCGTCACTCACGTTACGTCACTCACATTACAACCTCACAACAACATGGATGTGCAAATTCAACCATTAAACAAAGGTATTTTAAACAGTATTCATGTCTCCTTGCCTTTACGACATGCATACAAGTGCAAAGAAATTTATAATAACACATATAATATATATTGCTATTCATTTCAACCTTTCCTTCATACATACGTACCTAGGATATACAGCGTGTATATATACATAATAAAATGTCAGAAATAAAAGGTAAATAGCCACTTAAATAAAAAAACCTATCGCTTGAATTCATATTATGTTACATCCGGCTGTATATTTTTATTTCCACCAAAAAAACATTATTAAGAATTCAATAAATTAATAATTCCACATTATACCCTGTGCAACTGGCCTTCTTCAAGTATGCATATTTTGACACATGACATTTACTCGCACCAGGCCAACCCTTTCAATGCATTCAGAGCATGTTTACAAGGATAGCTTTTCGGTCGAAACGAGCATTAGAATGAGTTATTGTGCGATATTCCGATGTAATACAAACACTAGTCATCACAGAGGAACAAGCAGTTATCTTACGGTTCTACATGAATCCAATTTTATTCTAAACAATGAATGCGAATGGGCCTACAAGCCGGCAATGTTTCGCTGACCTTCAGCTCATTTTCAGAATAATTATATCGATTGCAACCCAATGAAACCAACGTGTCTACCGACTGAGCTACCAAAGTCAACAGAATTTCTTTGACTGATTTAAGTTGTCATGATAAATTTCTACAACTCCTCCTTCATACATCGATATTATAGTGACATTACACAAGATTATACACGTTACTTTCTGTAGCTGGATACAATATCTGTTTGCTATGCATGTTTATTGGTGTAGATTATCTCCTGTGGGTTGCAATCGATATAATTATTCTGAAAACGAGCAGGACGTCAGCGAAACCTCGCCGGCTTGTAGGCCCATTCGCATTCATTGTTTTGAATAAAACTGAATTCACGTGGAACGGTAAGATAACTGCTTGTTCCTCTATGATGACTAGTTTTTGTATTACATCGGAATATTGCACACTAACTCATTCTGACGCTCGTTTCGACCCAAAAGCTATCCTTGTAATCATGCTCTGAATGCATTGGAAGGGTCGGCCTGATGCGAGTATATGTTATATGTGACGACACGATACCAAGTGATCGCCTAGCTCATTAAATTGATATTTTCTGTGGGAATCGCTACACAGACGGGTTTAAAATAGAATTTATGTATTTTGTTGTATTTCTTAATGTTCTCAAATGTTACATACAATGCTAAACTTTGTGTACACATGGAAAACGGATTTTAGCTAATGCCTTGTTTTTATTTCCTTTAAAATCTTTGAAACTATTAAAAACTTAAAAGTGTCCACTATCCAGATTCACGGTGATTACTTCGAAAATAAGCATAATCAATTATAATTAATTTTGCACGTAATCTTCTTTACAAAGTATGAAACCTCACCAGGGTAGACATCACATTTCACAATGACCCAATCACTAATGTGCACTATGTATTCTCGTCACTCATCAAAGATACACCACTATTGTCTGACTACCTTGTCAATATTGGAGTGATCAGTGAACATTTTGGTCATCTTCAGACTTACAAGTTACAGTCAATTTTGCCAATGTTTTAATAGTAGGCACTTCACTAAAGCCATTTGTTTATTAAGAGTCCAATCGATTCTCTCTATATGTAATCCTTCCTTCTGAATTTGTTATACATTGTTTTTAAAAATATTCCTCCGGCTAGATTTGACACAATCAGTAAATAATTGTAGTCAATTCCATATAATTTTGGACATAACAAAAAATATAACTTCACATATATTGACAATTTAATGTCTGTAATAAATCAAACACATATTTTTGGTGTAACAATAAGAGTTACATATAAATGGTATATTACAATTGTGGAGAGGATATTTGCAATGGTTTCATGGGTAAATGTTTCTAACATTCTCTCTAAAACTTTCTGCAACTCAAAGCCCAATTTCCATTTCAGCTTTCAAATGAAGAAAGATATGTAATCAATATTTTAATACAATTTTGTTTATGATCACTATAATTAATATGATCACCATAGGTCACTAGTTTCAAGCTAACTATATCCAGAATCTCCAGATCACCAGAGCCAGAACTAGTATGATTCTAAGGACGTCACTCACATTACACATCGCCACTCATGTTACATTGTCACTCGTGTTACAGATTTTAAGTTCAGATTGCATAAATTCTATAAGGCCTAGATGTGAATTAGCTAGTAGAAGGAGAAACAGTTTCCGTGAATACACTTCTTGTGTTCAAACATGATATTAAAATATTCACATATTCGTCACTCACGTTATATGACATCCACCAGTAACACATCTGATAATAATGTCTTCATGTTTGTGATGTTTGGCATCCTGATCTTGTGCAGTCGTTCACTAAGTATCATGAGTTCTGACAACTATCAACCCATTAAAGCACGGAGATAATGACTGGTCCCTGGACAGACTCCTGGACTTTGACATTGAGATTGATGCAGATAAACATCAGTGGCAGGCCACAGATTCTTTGGCAGCCCAGGGAAAGTTGATACAACTTGAAGGCTGAGCAAAAGGGTCAATGCACACATGCTTATAATTGGCAAGTTTGATAGCTAATATGCTCAGAAAGGGTGCAATGTCTTATCTATTAAAGCATTGCTGAATCAACACTGAATACATACTAAGCTATGTACACTTGTTGATCTTGAAGCCCCCACATATCTTGGCAAAATACTGGTGAGTTCAGTTTGATTAAACATTCCATCAATGATGCGGTAATGGTACATGTTCATACAAATCAAACATGTCTACAGGGCTGCAACGAAATTATTCAGATAACATTACAAACATGATTATTAAAAAAATAGGACCTTCAACCTTGTAGGCTACTTAACTTAGACAAACTAGACATACTGGCATTTCGACTTGAACAAAACCGAATCTTAGTCTTGGCTTTCGTTTTGTTGACGTACATAAATAATGTTAAATCTCTCAACTATTGTTCATGTACCATGGATCAAACTTTCCTTAAGCCCAGCTAAAAACCATGGCCCACACTAAGATTTTCCAAACCCGTATTTGTTGCCCATTAAACCCGTGATATAAATCAACCATTTAACTGTCAGTGTAACCACTGACACATTCTATCTTATGCTGTGGTAATTAGAAAACGTTTATTTGTTCCAGATAACAATGCTGATGGATTCAATCAGTTGCAATTAGACTGATGCTGACAGTTTTACTTGCAACACCTTGTAGTTAGATCATTGTTGACAAATCCAGCTAGCCGACAGATATATATATATCACTCAGTCTTAGGCCCGCATTGTTGACAGATTCAACATGTAATATTGTAGTACCTAAGGCTAATTAAATTTGACAATCATCACCTAATTCAACTTGTATATTAGAATTGTTATAAATTTGATAAAAACTAACAAAATAATTAATTATGATACATTCTCTCTTAAATAGTTATAGTAAATACACTCATGTGTGTTCAAGATATCCAGTGAGTACTAGTAGTAGTAGGCCTTGGGTCTGAATATTGAGAGTTGATTTAAACAGGTCAGTGTTACCACAGTGCTTCACGTTTGAAAAAACCAGGCGAGCGATATATCGCTCGCCTAAATATGCCAAATAATTTAACGTGAGCGATTTATTAGTTATGTTTGTATCCACTAGGTGCCGTTCCTTTTTGTCTGTCTGGTGATGCCACTGCCCAGTCTTGCCAAAACGCAATCGAGGCTAGCCATGCCATAGTGGTATCCATTATGAAAGATTAATTTGATCGGGTCAATTCGGGACATCAAGAGTTAGAAACAGATTGAAAAGTTGCATGCTGATAAAACATGTGAGACAGGAAGTACTAGCGATGATGTTACACAAAATGACAGCAGTGTAACAACGCTGATGATTAAGTTGTTTTGTTTATGGACGCATGCTAGCTGTCCGCCGCACATCCATGACCCGAGCAGAGATCACATCAATGCTAATTTACGTGACAAGAACAGACTGTCTTTCAAATGCAGCAGGTCTGGTGACGTGAGCGATAATGGCAATTAGCGCGAGCGATAAATCGCTTCCTACATGAGCAATTAGCACGAGCGGTAGGGAGCGATCACTTGCCTCAAAAATCATGCACTGCATATGCATTTTGTTTATATAATAGTTACCCTCTAGTTGGGCAAATTGTCTCGGATATAAAACAAGAACACACGTTTTGGTGAAATAAAGATCAGGACATTCACGTTGCAAACAAAAATACTTTCATCTGTTCAAGCTATTTCTTCAAAAGGTATTGGTATTTGTATTGTCAGTATTCAGACATGTGTGGCCGTCAGATTCCATGTTGCATCTTTGAAAACCTGTCTGGCAAGTGCAAGTCACAAAAAAGAAATCTAACACAAAACACCAACTCAAAGGAATAACCAGATGTCACGCTTGTCAGATATAATAAAATGATTTAGAACATATCTGCTGCCGGCTGTGTAATTGTAAACACTTTAAATGAACAGTGCTAAAAAGTTTGTGACCAAAATGAATTACGTTTGACTGCTTGAGTAGCTGGAACTATCATGCGATTGTGCTGTAGTTGTAATTAATTGTAATTACACACACCCGCTTGATCTGAAGATAAGACGAATACACAACCTTGTTAGGGGTAGGTGAACGTGGTAGCGGGCGTCTAGATTTGGGGCGTGTCCCGACGATTGTCAGATTGACAGTATGATAGAGCATGACAACACGCGACTATACGTCCATGTGATGTCAAACTGCTTATCCGATCGAGTAACTAGAAAATCAGTTGGCCACATAACATATGGGTAGTTGGTTGCGAATTTACTTACCAACTGGAATTCTCTCCGTCTGTCAAAGGCCGTTCTGATACCGGAGTCTTTCCACAAAGCTTCCAATCCCGCGACGTATTGAACGAAAATAGCTTCGTCCAGTCTCATGTTATTGTCAAAGCTGAACACTAGATTGGCATTCACTACATTCCTCTCATTTCCCCATGGAATGCTCAGCTTGTCTCTGGCGTCTATTAGCACTTTCATACCTTTGATAATGTTCCCGTAGATGATGGGTTTGAACTGTCGTAGCTCGTCATCGCTGTACTCTTTCCCGTGGATAATCCGCATTTGCTTCAAGAAAGTACTTTTTCCACTTTCGCCTGATCCCAAAAGCAGAACCTTTATAGTCCTTCTGAACTGTATTTTCTCTTTAGCGAGTTGTTTGTCTATATGTTTACTTCTGTTTCGTTGAACTTGCTCTTCTTCGGACATGCAACAAGATAATATTAGACCCGCCATTTTGGCCGATACCCCACCCATGACGTCACCACAACTTCCGGAATTCCGCACGTTCGGCTAGGCCTAGAGGCCGTCGCATGTCTGCACTTCCGTTTATATGATGCGGTATCTAGTATATAATTTTCGTCAATTTGTTTTATCTGCGCCTTATTTATCATCTGGAACAATACACGATAGAGCCAAGTCGCAAGTGTAAGATAATAAGAATGATACACGCACGATGTAATTAGTACATGCGCATGATCACGAAGATCATGCGCATGCGTCAGGTGTAGTCGAATCCGTTTTATCGCTCCAATATTTACCGATATTATTTACGATTTCCAAACGTTTCTCTCGTTCATAAATGAATAAGGCACTCGTATAACTACATCGGAATACAATCCCACGGTTGTAGTTGCAATCTGACATACCTAAACCAAGTTTTTGACAAATTAGCTTCCCTAACAACCAGCCTAAAACCTACAAAACAAGATGGCGAACTAGTAAACAACGGGTATAAAGCGCGCGAAACCCAAACCACCCCCAAATCAAATCATAAATCGGTGCATTCTCCTAGTGACAAAGTAAAACCTATGTTATTATCATTACTAGTTCTGTTTATATACTATCAGAAATCAAGCTGAAATAAACAGTAAACACAATAAACTGTATACCAATAAGTGAGTGCATAGACCATTCCATAGTCAGACTGCACACACGGAAGTGTCGTGTTAGTTGGGTTTTCAGTTTGACTCATGAACCAGTGTGAGCTGGTTCAACATACACACATGTAAATATATACTTTCACATAAAACTTACGTATCATACTATTACAAATCCGGATTGTAGGCTGTCGAAAAACAGCAACAACTAGTCACTAAACCGTTTACACGGACAGATATTTTATAATTATTTTATATTTACTTAGTTGGGTTTTCAGTTTGACTCATGAACCAGTGTGAGCTGGTTCAACATACACACATGTAAATATATACTTTCACATAAAGCTTACGTATCATACTATTACAAATCCGGATTGTAGGCTGTCAAAAAACAGCAACAACAACAACTAGTCACTAAACCGTTTAGACGGACAGATATTTTATAATTATTTATCTTTTATTTTTTAGTATTATCTCAGTACACGTTTTAAGTGTGGGTGTGTTTCTTAATAACTACTTGACCGTTTTATCAACTCTAAACCACTACCACTCGAGTTGGTGACATGGCAGGCTCCGTACGACATACCTCTACAAGATGCACTTTTAGATGTACCCTGTTCATGATTTTATGTCTGCAGATAACTTTTAGGTTTTTAAATGATCCCAATTTAAAAAAATTGGAGAGTTTCCAGAGCAACACAAACGAGACCTATGTCAACGCCAAAGCTAGACAAGACATCCATTCTGTCACGTCCTACTACATTTATAGTCCCATATGGAAAACCATAGCCCAATTGAAATGTCTCAAATCCAGCACCTCCACTGGATTACTGATCACTCCTCTACCGTATAAACCCAGGACAACAACAAAATTCTCCATTCTTCTATGCATCATGCTCTCAGGAGATGTTCAACTAAATCCAGGCCCCTCTAAATGTCACTCATGTAAGAAATCACTAAGGTCTAATGCACTCATCCTAACTTGTAATGATTGTAATAAATCCACACACATCAAATGCGCCAGGATATCCAGACAAGAATTTAACAACACTTACAGAAACCAAAATGTACCATGGCACTGTTCAAATTGCTCAGCACCGTGTGGCATTTGCCATGGAGATGTCCTAAATGACCATAAAGCAATTCAGTGCGACCACTGCCTAAACTGGATCCACTCACAATGCTGTGCAATAGATGACAATGAATACAAACGATTAATAAATTCCTCATGTTCGTGGGCCTGCCCCGAATGCAACAACTTCAACTTCACAAATTCTTTCTTCAGAGATACAGAAATCCCAACGGCAAATCCCTTTTATCCACTGGACAGTAACTGTCATAACCTAAACGAAACCACCAACAACAATACAACTAATAGCAAGAAAGCATATAGACCAAAAAAGAGACCAAACTTCAGATGCATCCTCATAAACTGCCAAAGCGTTAAAAAGAAAGCCTCAGACATCGAAGCACTAAACAATCTGCATAACCCAGACATCATCTGTGGCACTGAATCATGGTTAGATCCCTCAATAAAAAATGGAGAAATATTCCCAAGCAACTTTAACGTCTTTAGAAAGGACAGAGAAACAGACACTACTGGAGGGGGGGTATTTCAAATATCAAAAGATGACCTCATAACAAGCCACCTACCAGACCTAGACACTAACAGTGAGAGCATTTGGACTGAAACCCAGATAACAGGAATGAAACCAATAATCATGTGTACCCTCTATCGTCCCCCAAATGACTCTCATGGAACTCAAATCGAAGAACTAGACCTAGCCCTTTCTAAATTAGGTAACAAGATCAACACACATAATGTCATCATTACTGGCGATTTCAACCTCCCTAACATCAATTGGGAAATTCACCAAGTCACAACTAACAATGGATACAGTACAGCTGCTGCCAATAAATTACTCTCTCTTACAGAGGAACATGGTCTGATCCAACATGTCAAGGAACCCACGCACAGACAGGGAAATGCCAACAATATTTTAGATCTTGTCTTCACCAATAGACCTGGGTTAATAAAGAAGATAAATGTAGTAGACGGAATAGCAGACCATAGCACAGTCATTATTGATGTAAACATTTCGCCCAAACGCAAACATCGTCCAAAACGTAAAGTCTTCATTAGAAATAAAGCCGACAATATTAACATCCAGAAATCTCTTGAAAACTTTACACATGAATACTTCTCTCAAAACCAAAACATGACTGTCAATGACAAGTGGAATCTTGTTTCCACGAAAATCATCAACATTATGAACCAATATGTACCGCACCGACTTACTACTTCAAGACACAATCTTCCCTGGTTCAATAAAGATTTAAAGAAAATGTGCAAAATAAAGAAACAGCTATATAACAAAGCAAAAAGAACTAGAAATCCAGAAGACTGGAAAGAATTCTGTGACATCAGGAGAAACATGCATAAACACCTTCGTTCTGCTAGACTATCCTACATAAGTCAATTCCTGACAACAACAATAACAGAGAAACCTAAATCATTTTGGAGCTTCATTTCTAAACTTAGACAGGATAACCAGGGTATTGGGGACCTTAACATTGCTGGTAACATCATTAGCGACGACAAACATAAAGCAGAAGCCTTAAACAATCAGTTCCAAAGTGTCTTCACACACGAAGGAAATTCCACCCTACCAGATATGGCCAGAAGTCCACATGGAGAAATCCCCAAACTAACAATTACACTTAAAGGAGTACTTGATCAACTTTCCAAAATTAACATTTCTAAATCGCAAGGACCAGATGGCATTCCACCATGGTTCTTAAACAGATATGCCTCTCATCTAGCACCAGTAATACATGACATTTTCCAATCATCTGTTGACTCTGGACAAGTCCCCAATACCTGGAAAGAAGCCAATGTAACAGCAATTTTTAAGAAAGGAAGTAGAGCAGAAACATCTAACTACAGACCAATATCCTTAACACCTGTGGTTTCTAAACTTCTTGAACACATCATACATAGTCACATTATGAAACATCTTGAACAGCACCACATTCTAACTGACCACCAACATGGCTTCCGTGCCAAAAGATCAACTGAAACACAATTAATTCAAACAATCCATGACATAAGCAAATCACTTGATGAGAAGAAATCTGTAGACATGGCCATCCTTGACTTCACCAAAGCATTCGATAAAGTTCCACATAAAAGATTAATCCACAAACTCAAACACTATGGCATCACAGGCCCAATATCATCATGGATAAATAGCTTCCTTACAGGAAGAACTCAACAGGTCGTTATAAATGGATCTAAGTCAACATCAACTCAAGTCATTTCTGGGGTACCACAGGGCACAGTACTGGGGCCCCTACTTTTCCTACTTTACATAAATGACCTGCCAGACAATCTTTCCTCAACTGTTCGCCTTTTTGCAGACGACTGCCTGTTATATTCACCGATTAAAACTGACCAAGACACATCTGTCCTCCAAAACGATCTGCTCAAACTTGAGAAATGGCAACACACGTGGCTTATGAAATTCAACCCCACTAAATGTTATACAATGACAATAGCCTCAAGAAAACCGACACCAAATCTCTACACATTCTGCGGACAACAACTTAAATCTGTTGAATCACACTGTTATCTTGGCATACATATATCAAATACATTAAATTGGACAATACAAAGCAACTCGGTCACAAAAAAAGCACAACAGACATTGGGAATGATTAGAAGAAATTTAAATAAATGCCCAACCCAAATCAAGTCCATAGCCTACACAACCCTTGTCCGCCCCATACTTGAATATGCGTCAGCATCATGGGATCCACATTGCCTAAGAAATATCAAACTCATAGAAAGAACCCAGAGACAAGCCGCCAGATTTTGTAAGAACAACTATTCTAGAGAGCCTGGAACGGTAACACAACTCCTTAAAGATCTCCAGTGGGACACCCTCCAATCACGAAGAAAAACCCAAAGACTTAGCATATTATATAAAATGGAACATAACCTCATAGATATCCCACTAGATCAATACACCAAACGCAACACCAGATGCTCACGTAAACATAATAAACAGTTAGTACAAATCAGGCACTCGACAAACATATTTGGAAACAGCTTTTTCCCAGTCACAATAAAAGAGTGGAATTCTCTACCTCCAAGCATTGTATCAAGTACGTCACTGAATTCATTCCAGATTAGCCTAGCCCAACATGTAAAAAATTAATCCATAAGAGCCACCATGCGCACTGGCGTGATGTGTCCATAGGACATTTTGCCAGTCAAAATACAGATACAGATACAGTACAGGTAACGTACATAACTGATTAGACCGGCATTAAATACTGCAGCCTGTACTGGATTCCCTAGGCTATACTATAGACAGTACTGAAATATAGACTAGTCACTAAACTTTTTACACGGACATATTTTATAATTATTTATTTTAATTTTTAATATTAATTTGAGTACACGTATGTAATAACGTCGAACATATTTTTAACATCTTTTATTGTGTATATTATTTATTTATTACACTGTGACTGTACATAGCCATATAATTTTTTTTAATGTAGACCGTGTGTATTTAAATTTTAAGACTAATACTAAGTGCAATTAATACTAAAATGCAATTTTAAATGCAGAGAGTATTAGCACTCCACTATCCATTATTTTTAAAATGTCGCAGAAAACAGGCATATTATACAAAGACTGGAAAATAGCAAACATATCTGCAATTCATAAGAAAGGAAACAAAAATCAAGCACATAACTACCGGCCAGTCAGTCTAACGAGCATAGTAGGGAAAATAGTCAGAGATACCATCACTAAACATTTGAAAGATAATGACCTATTGAGTGACAAACAATTTGGTTTCATCAAAGGGTGGTCTACAGTTCTCCAATTACCTAAAGTACTGGACTCATGGACGGAGATACTAGATAACAGTGGATGTATTGATGTAGTATATTGTGATTTTATGAAAGCATTTGACAAAGTTCCACATCTACGACTTATAGAGAAACTCCGGAGCTATGGAATTCAAGGAAATATTCTAAGCTGGGTTGCAGCTCTGTTGGCCCACAGAAGACAACGTGTAAGGGTCAATAATTCATTTTCAGATTGGCATGATGTCATCAGCGGCATACCACAAGGACATCTACAATAAGGGAGAAACCAAAATCATTCTGGACTCTTGAGCTTCATTTCTAAACTACGACAGGATAACCAGGGTATTGGAGACCTGGATATTGCAGGAAACATCATTAGTGATGACACACACAGAGCAGAAGCCTTAAATAACAAGTTCAAAGTGTCTTTACAGATGAAGGAAATTCCACACTACCAGATATGGGAAGAAATCCCCAAACTAACAATTTCAATTAAAGGAGTGTTTGACCAACTTTCAAAAATTAACACATCTAAATTGCAAGGACCAGATGGCAATCTGCCATGGATCCTAAACAGATATGCCTTTTATCTAGCACCAATACTCAATACTACATGACATTTTTTAATCATCAGTTGACTCTGGTCAAGTCCCCAAAGCCTGGAAAGAAGCCAATATAACAGCTATTTTTAAGAAAGTAAGCAGGGCAGAAACATCCAATTACAGACCAATATCTTTGACACCTGTGGTCGCTAAACGTCTTGAATACATCATACACAGCCACATCATAAAACACCTTGAACAGCATCACATTCTGACTGACCATAAACATGGCTTCCGTGCCAAAAGATCAACAGAAACACAATTACCAGGTAATTCAAACAATCCATGACATAAGCAAATCCCTTGATGAGAAGAAAGTGGTAGACATGGCCATCCTAGATTTCACTAAAGCATTCGATAAATTTGCACATAAAACACTAATCCACGAACTTAAGTACTATGGCATTTTAGGCCCAATATCATCATGGATAGAAAGCTTCCTTACAGAAAGGACCCAACGGGTTGTAATACATGAGTCAACTTCAACTCGAGTTACTTCTGGGGTACCACAGGGTACAGTAGTGAGCCCCCAACTTTTCCTACTTTACATAAATGACCTCCCTGACAACCTTTCTTCAAATGTTCGCCTTTTCGCTGATGATTGCTTCTTATATTCACCGATTAAAACAGACAAAGACACATCTCTCCTCCTAAACGATCTGCTCAAACTTGAGGAATGGCAGGACACGTGGCTTATGAAATTTAACCCTAGTAAATGCTTTACAATAACTCTAGCATCGAGAAAACCCACACCAAATCTCTACACCTTCTGCGGACAACAACTTAAATCTGTTGAATTACACTCTTATCTTGGCATTCAAATATGAAATACATTAAACTGGACAGTACAATGCAATTCAATCACAAACAAAGCACAACAGGTACTGGGAATTATTAGGAGAAATTTAAATAAGTGCCCAACCCACATCAAATCAGTGGCTTACAAAACCCTTGTCCGCCCAGTACTTGAATACGCATCAGCATCATGGGATCCACATTGCCTAAAGAATATCAAAGCTATAGAAAGAACACAAAGACAAGCTGCCATATTCTGTAAGCACAACTACTCTATAGAGCCAGGAACAATAACTCAACTCCTTAAAGACCTCCAGTGGGACACCCTCTAAACAAGAAGGAAAATCAAAAGACTAAGCATATTATATAAGATTGAACACAACCTTATAGATATCCCATTTGAACAATATATCAAACACAATACTAGATGCTCACGCAAACACGATAATCAGTTCCGGCAAATCAGGCATCAAACAAACATATTTGGAAATATATTTTTTCCCAACCACAATAAGACTGGAATTCTCTACCTCCAAGCATTGTAGATCTTGTAAATCACTTAATTCATTTCAGAGTAATCTCGTCAAACATCTAAGAAATTAAACCATATGATGTGTCCTTAGGACATTTTGCCAGTATACTGTACAGATCTATAGGTTAGTCGTTACTTTACTTACTTACAATTTTGAGGACCACATTGATTGGGATTCGTAAAATTAAAAAAGTTGTTATGCTTTCAATCATAATAGAGGGTGTAATAGTAATAATAAAAAATATATAGCGCCCGAACCTATTTAAAATAAAATGCTCTAGGGCGTTTTACACAAAACTGCATAAATTAAATAAAGCAATTAAGTATAATATTAATCAAAAGTGTAAACTGACTGATTTACACACCATATATAAAAATGTATATGTTAAAGTATAATTATAGTGCAAAATTATATAAACACATGAAAATATTACAACTATAGGCCTATGTCAGCATTCTTAACCCCTGATTGGGTCGCCAAGCCATTTTTTGTGGGTTGCCAAGAGTCTCTAGCAACTACCCATCTTTCCTTTAGCTTGCCCAACATACCGGATGCATGCAAAACGAACTATTTATTCCAAACAGTGTAAGAGTTTGTCTTTGTAGTGTATGATATGCCTATAATACCACACAGCATTTCAAGTTAACCCGACATCAGGTGTAAAAAACGTGTAATATGTTCGTCATGGATGCATCTGGCATAGGCAAGTCATGCCTTGGATGTTGTCGCTGAGAATGCATCATGCACCAATATTTTCGATCAGTCCATATGGCAGCTACCAAAGTATGCTTTCACAGACAAATGCAGAATTAATCAACAAGTCCAGCGGCATTATATTGTCTATCAGATTGTCTGCCTCCTTATTATCGTCAGTAAAAGACGGTATGAAGTAAATTAGCGTTGGCCTAATACACTTTGTCAAATTCGTATGATCTTCCCCACTTCGTCCGCCATTTTTGCTTTCTATTTGAAAGTAGTGTCTCATATGTGATTCATATGTCTTATTAACAAACAAATTTAATAAATGTTTTAATTTATTTTAATATGCCTATTTATTTCATCATAGACAGCCTATACGACTATAGACCTTGGCCTGAGTAGTATATTTGATCATGCCGTTTATATAAAAATGTTATGATTTTATGAGTAGTTGTGTTCATTTTTTGGCAAATAAGACAATATAAATTTATGCTTTTTGGTGAAAATACATGTAATAATCCTAAATATGTTCTGTTTCTTTTAGGCGCAATGCTCGTCCACGTCTGTCACCAATCAGCATAAAGTGTCTGCCATAACAATATGTCTGCCATCACGTGTCATCACACGATGTCTGCCGTCACGTAACGTCACGCCTGTAATCACGTGACAGTTGCTGCTAATACATGACGCCTGCCGCCATGCCACGTGGATTGTCATGCTTCATCTGCCATCACACCACATGTTGCCATGTGATGTTTGCTGCCACGTGACGTTTGCCATCACATCACACCACATGACATCTGTTCAAACAGACACTGATGCCGTCACATCTGACGTCACGCGATGCCTGCTATCACACCATGCCACGTCTACCATAACGTGACCTGTGCCCGTACATGATATCTGCCATAATGCCAAGTCTGTTGTTATGCTATCTATGTATGCAGTCATGCTACACCACATGTCGTCATGTGACGTTTGCTGCAATATGACATCTGCCATCACATCAGTTGATACAAACATTGATGCTGTCACGTGTTATCACGCAAAGTGTGCAGTCACATCACTGAAAGTCTGTCATCATGTGATGCCTACTATCACAGGATGTCACGTCTGCCATAACATGATGTGTGCCGTCATGCCACGTCTGTTACGACATCATGTACTATGTCAGACGTCACGACACACCTCGTGTGTCATAACATGATGTATGTTGTTACGTGTCTGAAGTCATTATATCTGTCATCATATTGTGTCTTGTCACAACGTTCATTGCCTCACCTCATCTCAGTCCTCATTATAGAGTTGTGTAATTTAGGTAATAAATTGTGCAAATATAATTAATTTATTTTTGTGGCTTCCGTTTACATACATCAAACACGAAACCACAGACTGTGTTTTAATACTTTCATAAGTTGTATGCAAACCATGACTAAAAAACAAATAGCATAATTTTTATTGTTCTGACAGTGTGGACACATGTTACCCCTCTACCAAATAGGAATGAGGTTTGGGTCACTTATCGTTGTCACCTTAAGACCCTGGAGAAATTCCATCAACGTACGTTGCCTCAGGAAAACGCTTTGCAACCGATGGTATAAAATCACCGCACCAATGCCAGAGCTTTAACTAAATCCAACATAACCTGCATTTTGTAATAGAAGAAATACGATTGTAAATTATTAATAAAGAATACACAATATAAGTTTGTTATAACTTCATGCATTTCTTTTCAACATATTTATACAAATTATTGTATAAATTTTATGCATTCACAACATCCAGATGTTGTGTTTTGGATCAATTGTGATATGTTGCATATATGTGTATGTTGAATAAAATTAATTTTAAAAACCAACCAGGCAACGGCGCACTTTGAAAAAAACCATACTGTCTACTTTGTAAGGCGGGAAACGGAAAAGGCGAAGAATCAATACCTTCACGTGTGTATTATACCTCGCTTGAGTCACCTCCACCCGGAACATCCAGGCCCCACTGCAATAACATTCCCAAACTAAGATTCAGGCTCTTAGTTGAATAACCCGGGACCTAGGACTGACGCCTGGTGGACGTCATCCTTGTTTTGAACAGCACTTGCATATCTGATGCCAAAGCTGCCAAAACTTATTACAAAAGTTCAAATCAGCCATGGCGAACTCCTTGAATAAACTGAACAAGGTAGTTAACAGCAGACAGCCTTGCATCATACCTGGTTCGATGCACTTTGAACAGTTCTGAAATTGACCATTCATGATTCATTTAACATTCTCAAACTGTGGGTTCCACCCCACCAGACCTCCGCATCTTCCACAAAGCACCTCTTCAACTGGTATCAAATGCGGCCATGAAGTCCACAAATTGCAAATGCAATGTGCGTATGTTCTTTCTTTTTAGGTTGGATGAAGTACTCAGCTTTTTCCACCCGACTGCTATTTCCTGTTTATCCCAGATCTTCTCATGCATAGTATGCCCCATTTATAAGGAAGTTTCCATGTCTGGTTAGATTTCTTCCGGAAGGAACATCATAACGGCAAAATGCTTTCCCGTTTTTCAAGAGATAACGAAAAACTTGATCTTCCATACCTAACTTGGGAAACCTCTTCTCTACCTACGTGGTATGTATGTTCATAATTACTTTTCCCGTATCTCCAACTGATGTCCTTTACAGGCACACGAATCATCCTTTTGTCGTCGATATACCTATAGCTACAGATCAGCGTATACCTTCCCAGTGGTTTCATTGTTGACTTTTGTTGTGTTGTGTATGTAAATTATGTATCTCTGGGCTAGCTGCGACATTTTCTTTGTTTGATTTTAAATGTTATTGACTGCTCAATTAGTTGCTATCTTGCATGAACACCAACACAAACTTAATATCAACAACCATGTCTCGATAAGAGGGGAACCACTAGAAGAAACCGACTCTTTCAGGAATCTGGGAAGTAAAATCAGCAATACCGGAGGAAGAGCTGGTAAAGACATAAATGCCCAGAACCGCTTTACTCACATTGATGATAAATTGGAAGGCAATGGTTTGTTCTTCTTCGTGGTTCTGTGGTTCTGTTTATGTCCTCTATTCTTGTGCTGCTCTTTCCGCTCTTGCCTCCCACTACTTCCTATCAACAGCCCCCCCACTCCCCTCTCCAAGTTGCACCATCCCCCGTCTTTATAAAAATTCCTCTCTACGCAGTCGGTTCTTGTTTTTCCGTTTTTTCAGCGGCCTTGGTGCTTCTCCGCCTCTGCTACCTTCGGTAGTATGCCTATGTCCATTTATTTTTAAGTAACCTACCCATATTATCCGGTATTTACATACAACTTTTCCATTTAGCTGCATTGGATCCCGGACTCCTCCCTCGTGTAATTCATTCTCCTTCTATCCACCCTCCTTGTTATTATAATTATCATAATCCAATTATTCTTGCAAAATTGCAGCTTCTGTTGTTGTCTTTGTTCTTCTGTTTCTGTCACTGTCTCCAGACCATAGGGGTATGCTGGTGTTACACGAAGGCCTACATGTTCTCGTTACTTTCCATTTCAGCTTTTCAAAAATTGTTCTTCCTTTCGCTTCCGCCTGTATCCGACGCCGCACATCTTCCTCTGAATGACAATCATCCGTAATTCCATTCCGCCTGGGTACACAAAGCAATCCCCTCCAACCTGAATTCTAACTACTCTCTCTTAATTTGTATACAATTCCCACACCACTTCTGTCTTCTCTAGGCTCATTCTCAGTCTAGATGCCTCTTGGACACCTCATTCCACTCCCCCAACACTTGTTGTCTCATGTTTTCGTTTCCTCTCAACAACCAAGACTGCATACATATTCTTCCTGAGAACATCCTTCGTGCTGATCCTCCTGCTAATTAATTCCATCACCATGCTTAGAGGTCCAAGGTCGCGCTTTGCCCTAAACCGATGCTAGCTGGATACTCTTCAGACATTGAAGATCCATATACGCCATCATTACATAATCTTCGTTTTCGGGCACATAGGTTACACCAGTTTGACTTCTGTTTCTGGCACCCGCCGTCCGTCGCACTACTGCCATTGACATCTCACTCGGGACTGTACGTGTCATAGGCTTTTACCTTTTTTGTACCACCTCTTCCATAGACCAAGCTAACTATTAAGCTGAGGATGTTTAACAAAAATTTCAAGTCTGATAATTTGCAATTCGGAGAGATGGTGAACAGATAAATAGAATATCGACTACAATCAGTAATGCATAGGCCTAATGTTGACCCTGAAATGGTTTGACAATGTTAGCAACATCATTCTTTGCATCTAGTCTCCGAGTCCTATGCTCCTGGACCCAACCCAGGCCTCCAAAATACCCCTGTGGAGTATGCTCCCAGGCAGTGAAGTGGACTACCCCTAGTGTGAGATGCGACTCTTGTGGAACTTGGTACCACCAAGACTGTATGGGCATGCCCGACTGTATCTTCAAGGCACTGAAAAACGTCACTTGGAAATGCGCAAACTGTGGTCTACCCAATTTTTCCACTACGCTATTCAATACAACTATATGTGACTCCACAAGCCTATATGAACCCATCAGATCATCGTTATGCGAGACATCGGACTCTGACCTCAGCGTTGACCACTCTGAAGCCACATCATCATCAAATTGCCCCCCTAGACAGAGTGACTACTCACCGAGAGGTAAGACCCAGAGTGAACACAGCCTTCCCAGGAAAGATCTCCCCCATGCGAATCCTTATGATGAACTGTCAGTCCACTCGAGGGAAAACTCTCATTAAAAATGTTATTGATTCCACACAGGCCGACATCATCATCAGAACTGAGTCTTGGCTCGACAACTCCATCCATTCCAATGAGGTCTTTCTCTGGATTTACACCATTTAGAAAGGCAGATCTGCAGGTAGCCATCGGGGAGTTTTCATGCTGGTTTCCTCACACTTTGAGAACTGTGAACCTGAAGAACTGCAAGTTAATGCCCAAAGTGAACTTTTGTGGGTGAAGGTGAAAATCAAAGGTACAAGAGATATCCATATTGGAGCGTACTATCGGCGTCCTGGCAAAATTGATCGAGATCAACTTGACTGCATTCAATATAGCCTCAACAAGATTCCTCACAACACTCATATATGGTTTGAGGGAGATTTCAACCTCCCAGATATTGACTGGGAAACAGAATCAACCTGTCCATATGGTGTGCATGCATCCAGCTGTCTCTAACCATCTCATCTCAATCACCCAAAATGCAGACCTTGAGCAAATAGTCCATCAACCAACCCGGACTACTGATGGCACAGCAAACATCTTCGAGTTGTTCTTCACGAACAACATGACCCTAATCAACAGTCTTGGGGCCGCTCCTGTTCCTCCTGTTTATCAACGATCTACCAAACAAACTTCACTTCAGCACTCGTTTATTTGCTGACAACTGCATCATGCATCTACAGGGAAATTAGATCTATGGACGACTGTCGTATTCTCCAGGAAGACCTATCCACCCTAGCATGCTGGCAGAAGAAATGGGGCATGGATTTTCATCAACAGAAATGTAAAATCACGACCTGCACAAGATATAGGAAACCCATGTACTTTAACTACCAACTTAATTAAGGGCCATACTTTAGAAGCATCCACTTGCTCAAAGTACTTAGGCGTTGATCTGCAAAAATACCTACCTTGAAAACGACACACTGAGCGATCAACAAAGAAAGCTCATAGCATCCTGGGTTTCCTTAAGCGGAATTTGAAGTCGGCCAGTGAAGACACAAAAACTAATGCCTACAAAGCCCTGGTAAAACCTACATTGAATATTGTAGTGCCATCTGGAATCCTCACCATCAGGATCGACCAAGTAAATAAAGTTGAAGCTGTGCAAAGGAAGGCCGCAAGATATGTCACCAACAGATATCATAACACCAGCAGTGCAACATTAATGCTAGACCATCTATACAGTGGGAGTTTCTGGCATCAAGACGCACCAAGACACAACTGATCATGTTTTTCAAGATCATCCACAACTATGTTGATATCGATTCCCAGCCCTACCTCTCCCAGGGCTGCCTCATCAAGAACTAGATTCGATCATTCCCTTAATTTCCGCCAGCTTTCCGCACGCACAGATGTACTTAAATTCAGTTTTTTCCCAGGTTATTTTTATGTCCAGCTTTCCTTCTGATTTGTTTGTCATTAATTGTCCTTGTCCGAAGTAGGGTAAATGAGGAACTAGGGCTTTGTCGGCCGGGGTTTAATTATCTCCGGGGACCGCTACGGTTGCCGAATTGACCTAGACCTGATACCTGAAAAAGACAACGACAATTTGTTCTCTCTCTCTCTCTTTCTTCTCTGTCATACTAATACTTTTCGTCTTTTGTATATATATATTTTTTTTGTTTCCTCCAACAATAAACCAACCGTTGTTCAATAATCAAGATAGATCGGTCAATGTAGCATACATATACAGCTGTCAGTGGAGAGTGCAATCAAGAATACAGAATTAGAGATGGGATAAGTCTCGCGCTCAGAGGATGCGTTTGACGGCGATACAAGCAGTAGGCGGGTGAAAAAATGGGTGCGCCACCTAGTGAATTCGGAATATATTACATTTAGTGCCATTGCGCCCTCTATTGCACGATAAATCTATCCGCTAGAGGAATAATGAAACTCATAGACCTTTCTAACGTCAACTTGAACGCTAACGTAATTAATAAATTAATCAATCATTCATAATTTCATGTCTTAATGAATAGTTATCTTTTTAAGCGTTCGTATTGAAGTTTCGGGAACCCTGAGGATGATATCCCGTGATTCATGTCATTGACAAGATGGCGGCCTCCATGGTTAGGTGTCGTTCTGGCTGCTTGTACCAGAATGTTGCAAAAAGCTTCATTAGACGAGCAACAACAAATGCTTATTATGTATTGTAAGTAAGACATAATTTTTTTAGTAAATTGTTAATGTTTATAGTTGTGTTTTATGTCGATATGTCATGTGAACAGTGACGTCCCCGTCACCTCGATGCTCGGCGGTCGTAACAGATGAAAACAACCAGCAACGTGATCATAGTGACCTTGTAGATGTGTTGAAATATTTGATATTAATTAAATATTTTGTAATTTTTATACAATATACCAATGATTCAAAGCCATATGCATGTTCCGCTAAGAAGTTTAATGTTTATTTTGAGCTGTCACAGCCGTTCTCCCCATCACTGCATCAGTGACTGCTGTCAGACTGACACTGACAGTGTCACACTTGTCCTGCTCATCCCTTAGCCTTGCCTTGGCTGGGTAGTCATGTCAAATCATGCATTAATATTATGTTTTTATGTAATGGAATCTTTCTGTTAAAATATGTTATGTCATTAACTTTTTTACACAGTATAAAATTATTCCATAACATCTAAACATTCTTCTAAGAAGTTAATAATGTTTATTTTTGTGCTGTCACTGCTAGTGTCATTGTGCCAGTGACTACCACTAGTACTGATGGTCATTTGTTGCCTTCACCAAGTAGTTATTTTAATGACTGTGACTGAATGAATGACAGTTTATTCAATATTCAATGTCCATCTAGAAATAAAATAAAAATGACAATGACATGTTCATTTATACAATTAATGTAGTGAGTAGTGACACTAGTTGTTTAAACAAATTGACATAGTATAACACCAAATTAAAAACAGTCATGGTTTTCACTTTACAGCTGAATACGTTTTAAAATGTTTAAGTGATGCAAATCTTGTATCAAACATCCTATTGTGACTGCAAGAAAGCTGAGTTGTGCTGTTTCAGACTTCCTGAGATTCCACCAGATACTCCAGAGGACAACCCCATCATGAGGGTTCATGATTACCCAGAGTTCAGTGAAATTGATTCAGGTCTCACGGTGACTGGCTGTGCAAAATTGTCAATCGATTATGATGTTGAACTGGGAAAGCACATTGAGAACCTAAAAGGTACTTCAAATAACATTTTTTATTTTATGCTGTGCAACTATCAATTTATCAGGTGACGGATATGTAATAATTTGTAGTCTTTTACTCGGTTTTGAATAAGGTGGTTTAAATACAAGTTTTCAAGATTTAAACCAACCGTTCTGTTTCAGTTGCCTCCAACAATGAATACATACTTCTATAATTGAAAGAAACTGTTCTATGACAATGTTTTGTACTTTTAAAAACATCAAACTCAAATTACTTATTTGTAATTCTTTGGATATAACATGATGCATGTGGAAGTGTGATGAGTTATTACTTTAAAATTACATAGCAGAGAAACTGCAAATTATCAGCAATAATGGGTTGGATAATTGGAAAAAATGAATATTCTATAGGAAAATTACTAGTTTTGCTATGAAAATCAATGTTTTACACTTAATCTTTTTATATGTCCCATACATTTATGATAGAAAGGTAATGGGCAATTGCACCATTACATGTGTGACATTCAGACAACATTGAACATCTTTGAACTTCTAAAAATCTATGCTAATGTATTGCAAACTGTTTTAAATGTGATCATAGCATTATTCTATGTTTTGTTTAATAGCTAGTGTATGCAAAATTTAATTTTCATCATTAATTAATTTAAAAAAATATGTGACATGTAGCAATACTTGTGTGACCTACAAAAATCAAAATTTAGACAGTCGCAGCAGTTATTGCCAAAAGTCTGAAATTATGGAAGTATGTTACCAAGTTTCTTTATCATAAATAAGTACATATGTATAGGTATACAGTGTACCCGTATAACACTGTGATTGGTTAATCTTTTTTAAAATAAAAATGTGACGTTACATGTAACATGTTTTTGTTATGTGTGTGACGCTTGTGAATGTGACCTAATAATTTGCTGATATTTACCTCATAATTGCCAGTTTACATAACAATATGAGATTTCTGATGCATGCTTTGATAACAAAAGGCAAGAAGGTTACTTGATTGTAATAAATTAATCAATTATGTGGATATTGTAAAACATGTCAAATCTAGTGTTATGTGCATGACGTTCAAAACTCTAACTTCAGATGGGCACATCAGTTATTGTCCAAAATCTGTAAAGATTTAGAAATATGTTAATAAGTGGCATTATCCTAAACAGGCATATATGTATAGGAAAACTCTGTGTTTGTATATATGACTGTAATTTGCATATAAATGTTACATGTGTGACACTTGTGTAAATGACTTCGTAATTTGCAGAATTTTACCTAGTAATGCAATGTTTATTGAATTTACATAACAATATGACATGCTTAATGCATACTATAATTTAGCAGAACATAATTATGTAAGCTGATTATAGTAAAACAATAAATTATGCGACATATTTATGTGACGAGAGGAATAGTGACTTATTTTAGGATGAATCCAAGCAAATCAGACATTAAAAAGAGGGAATTGAGGATAAATATCCCCGTGGGTGTCAAGTACTGTCAATTATAATTGACCTGATGTGGTGTTGCCCCATTGTAACACATTAGCAATTCAATTATAGTTATTAAAAGTTTTCAAAAATATATTGTGTCATGGTATACGTAGGTATTAGATTCACAAATATAATGTGTGTGACACATATATCTTATATATATTGATATTACAAAGGTATTCATATGTTGATTTATAAACCAATTTGAGATGGGAAAAAATTAAGTTTTTTGAAAATTGCGTTATGTGTGTGACATGAAGAGTTGAATTTTTTAATTATAAATAACTTTTAACAAAAATATTGTTGTGGGTTAAATTTCATTTCATTGTAACCTAGTGATATCTGCATAGACCTAATTAACTTCTTTAAAAAATTACATTAAAAATGTGGTGTTATGTGAATTTTGAAAATGGGTATTATAATAAATTACATAACAAAATACATACCTATATGCAAAATGGCCATTATTTCCCATAAATTTATAAAAATCATACTGTTTAACTTGTTTCATAACAAGGAGATGTAGATGTAGTAAATGGGTCAAGATTTTTCTATCCTAGTGCAATTATAGCAAGTCACCTCTCAGACTCACTTTCCGCGGAATCACCCTAATCTAACTGCAGACGTCATCATTTTTTTGCTGGAATTTTAAGTTACATTTGTGCCAACTGTCATAGCTAACTGGCTTCCGCATGGGAAACAAATCTGTGCCACTATCTTATTTTGGTTTTTATCAGAGGTTGACATTAATGGTTGCCCATTTGCCTAGGTTCTGTGGCAAGTAAAATGTATAGTCAGACAAGTTGACGAAGACATGTAGCACTTGCTTTATCAAACTTTGTACCAATGCCAAACTTGGTTTATTTGCATAAGTACTGTTAAGCTAAGCTTAGATTCTTTACCATTGTATATATCATAAATTTATATACTGTCTGGCCCAAAAAATAATAAAAAAGTTCAATACCTCTCAGATGGCGCTTTCAAGAAAACCTTCACATCTGTGTTTGATCCAATCGAGAGCATTTCAGTGCCACTGAACTATGCATGGAAGACATCAAAGAATCTTAACTATGTCAAAGGAACAGATGGGTTCAGACAGTCCTTTCAGAGGGTAAGTTGTGTCTGATCAGTGTAAATATAAACTAGTGAATGTGATAACAGCCGTCCTCTACCACAAACAAGTCTCACTGCACCAACACTTGTTTTGAAATACAGGCCGAAAATGAAGCAGCATGGTTGACTGATTGATTTGGGATTTTAACCTCTACTAAGCAATTATTATATAAACTATTCTATAAATGTGTTTTTATGAGAACATGATTTCCCACAACAGCTTTTTTTTTATATTTTGACTATTCTATTCTATTCCTGTTATTAATCTTTAATGCGTTTGATATATATTTCTTTATCAATACAGCAGTAGTAACAGTGCAATTTTTCTTTTGTGATGTTGTATTAAGAAGATTGTAACACATTTGCTATGACCAGACGTTGAAAGCTGTCAACTTTATATTGATACATTCTTCTACATAACAGTTTGTAAATTCATTAATCAAAACGGGTTATTCTGTGTTGTTTAGGTACATCCACAAGTAGAGAGGGCAAAGAACGAGCGGTGGATTAGCGAACCTCTCTACAACGCTGTCAAGGTAAGTCTTGCTTATAAGTTATATGTAACCTCTCATTGCTTTTTAATAAAACGTATGTAAAAACACAAAGGAAGTTATTTCCAGTTGTTTACTTACAAAGTTACATATTTGCTTTGCCACCCATCAGAGGAATATGGAAACTAAAGTGGTTAACTAACAACTCCCCAGTTGGTGCCACAGTGAACGGGTGTAAAATAGAAATACTGTAATGGTGGTAACTGTCATTATTAACTGATGCCCATGGTTTATTGTTCCAGTGGTGGGTGTAAGCTAATATCACTATAATTCCCTGTACCACTTTGTGTTAGAAATTTTTGTTCAAAGTGAACATTGTCATTTACTCTGACACATTCTATTTGACAGTAGCAAAGTCAGAGAAAGTGACTATGTTGACATGTGTCTGATAAACTGTTCAAAGAAATGATGAAATATGTTTCTCTGTGTTGTTGTAAACTCCGAGAGTGCTCAGCGATTTGTTGTTGTGTTTCTAGGAGGTGGGTGCAGACATGGCCAACTTAAGTGACTTTCAGCAGCGTCTGGTGAAGATGTATCTCATGGAGTTCCGGCTGAACGGAGTCGAACTGACGAGCGACGATAAAAAGAAATTTGTTGAGTTTCTTGGAAAACTTGTCGACTCAAAGAACCACTTCAGGTAGTCGAGAGGATTGTTAGTAATATTTGGGGTAGTCCTTTTGCAAAATGTTTCTTACAGATAATGTGTCTAATATTTTGAGACAGAATCTACATGAATTTCTTTCACCTGAAAATATGTATATAAAACAAAATTGTATAAATTTATTTTAAACTTATTACATCAAAATGTACTCCGCTGTATAATTTTGCATGCAACGGAATTGCCTTGCACAGTTTTAGCATTTTGTTTCTATGGAGCAAAGATTGTCCCATACTGTTTGTGAATGAGAGTCTTAAATTCTCAATAATACCATTTGTGCGTGTGTGCAGGAATAGGGTGATGCTGTCACACAACTTGTTCTCCCACAACATTGAGAACCTCGCAGAACTGGAGGGTCTGCCACGCTCCGTGCTCATACAGATGGCTGCAGATAAGTAAGTTCTTTGATACACTAAAACTGGGGCCTTCTTCACTCTATGCTCAAATGTAGCACTGCAAATAAGCAGGTTATGTCATACACAAAGGCCTAGGACTTCCGCATTCTATCCTCGTACAGATGGCTGCAGATATGCAAGTACATGCCAGTGCCATACAGTAAGGCCACAACTTTCCATGCTCTATGGTCATTCAGATGCCTGCAGATAAGTAAGCTGTGCTTTACGGTAAGTTCAGACCTACTTCTAGTAAAGGTGTTTCCAAAATGAGACGTATCTTACCACTCTTCATGATGGAATATACAACAATAAATAACAGTTGTATTTAAATGAACCTGTCAAAGAAAATCCCTTATTATGTTATCTACTGTCAAATACTATATAAAAATAAATGTCTGCCAGTAATATTGGCCACATGTGGCAGTTGGGCGTAACCAATAAAAGAAATGATTAATCAAATTAAAAATGGTTTTAAAACACGCAATATATTAAACCATAATGATGTTATCTGTGTTATTACTGTATTTTAAGTTTAACCCTTTAGACCTTGAATGGCCGAATGCGGCCAGACACTAGTTTCCTTGAGCGGCCGCAAATGGCCACAAGTTTTCCTAACTTTGACAATGCGTGTAGGTAGCATCATCTTATGGATACTTACATAACTGATGTCACTGGATGCTTTAGTGTATCTGCTGTGCACTAAGGGTATTTTTGATATGGCTTTTTGTATTGGAAGTTTTTGAATGAGCATCATTTGAAAAGAATAGCTGACAGAGTTCGCAGATTTGCATTGCATTTTATGCAAACACACCCAGACATAGCACGGCGCATTTCATATGTTTAATTTAAAAGTTGATTAGTATATTTAGCACTGACTTGTGCAGAATTCAGTTATCTTTAAGATATCCTCAACTTGTAATGTTAGGAAACAAAGTGCAAAAGAAGTAAATGCAAAGAACTAGGGGCAACGCTATCACACTGATTTTGTGCACATGCTGCAAGGATTCAGAGCGCTTTTCTTAAAATGACGTTGAGTATAAAGAGTTAAATACTGTACAATTCGCATTTGTAAATATGCAAAATAGAGATGTTTCTATCGTTGTGCGTGTCTGCAGGACCAACCCGAGTCGAGGCCCATGGATGGCGAACCTCAACCAGCACCTTTACAATCCATTCATGCAGTACTGCACGAACCGCCTGTCTCGCTGGAACATCTGGCAGGCCCTCAACAACCGCGCCGCAGTCGGACACGACGAGAAGAATCTCTCAAACCACCTCATCATCAAGGAGATCAGAACATTCCGGTCAGTACGCTGTGAGAAACAAAATTGTAAGTGCCTTTAAAGCATTATTTTGAACAATATATCTGAGTTGACAACAGTGACCACAGGTATATTAGTAGGACAGTTTTAGTTAATTTATTGATGCTATATATTTTATCCATATTTAATCTTTCTGCACATTTTAAATACACTTATTTGAACTTATAATCTAATGCAATCTACTTTCTTGTATAATTATAATCTGTTTGTAGGAGTTTATTTTTTCCATTGTATTAAGACCAGCCCCGGCAGATAGATAGGATTATTATGTTTTGATTTGTGCAAATTGTGTAATTTGTTATGCCCATGGTATGGAATGGATCATACTGAGTAAAAATATATATTGAACATTTTGGCCAGATCAACTTTTCCATGGTAACGAACAAAATGGCTGTCATTTTGAGCTAATATTGGCAAATTTGGAAACACTGCCTTTTTTAGCTCATGTAATTATAATTCTTGTAAATCCACATTCTGTATACATTCTATTGTGAAATGCTCAGAGCAATTTTCAATGTTTTGTTTTTATTTTAAAAATAGTTTGTAGTGAAGTCGGACAAAAATGTTGGTTTGGGTAACAAATATGCTTATGTCTTTCAAACAACTGACAATTTCAAAAAAGTGTCTGATCATTTCACACGGTAGAGTCTGCTGAATGCAACACTGAAAACCTTATTTATATAGCATCATTACTCCTAGTGATATCCCGTTTCCAAATGCAGAAATTCCAGAAAAATGTTTTTAATAAAATGGCCGTCAAATATTGTAAAATGGATTTGATTACTTGATATCGACATGCTTGATCCACAACTAAAACTCACTTAGAAGTATTTCATTGTTCTAGAAGTGAATTTTATTGATAGCATGCATACAAAAGTATCATAATCTGACAGAAAACCATTTTGAATATTTTTTTTTAAAAAACACCATTTCACCTAGGGAGTCAGGCCTTAAACTCACAATATTTCAGAAGATAATATCTTCTGAATTGTTGTGAGTTTAAATATAATGGAAAAATCAACTCCTGCAAACAGATTATAACTACACAAGAAAGTAGATTGCATTAGATTAAATGCTCAAATAAGTGTATTTAAAATGTGCAGAAAGCATACAAGTTTAATATGGATAAAATATATAGCATAAATAAATTAACTTATTAACTAATCAATATATTATACGACTTATCATGACAATTTAGATGAACACTGAACATACATGATTTAAAATTCTCTATGTTCAATATATAATGGAACCATTTATTTAGAAAAACTGTTGCCTGTTTTTGTTGAAGGAAGGACATAGCGTTGCTCCTCGGCTACGAGAACTACGCTCAGATGTCAATGGAGACCAAGATGGCTGGAAGTGTGGAGAACGTCATGAATATGATTGAGAGGTCAGTGACCTTTGTTACTTATCCCTTGTGCCATGTGACACAGACTCGCACAAAAGCTCGCCTTGCTGTGCCCTAGCAGTCTCTAGTTCGTAATTAATTGTTAATTAATTAGTGTCTGTGTTTCTGTAAGGATACATTGGTAGTATGCGTATTACTTCTGAAGTGTTAAATTCAGATCTATAAGAACTGTCGTCGGTCAAGTCTGATGCATCTGCTATAATTCCAGACATTTTTATAGCCATATAAATCTGTATACATTTTTATAATGGTTAGCAGGCCTTTAGAAACTGATCATCAGTTTTATGTGCACAACCTGTACATTTTTGTGTATCGTATTATACCTTTGTCCAGGGCAACTTTAACCCTTTAACCCTGCGTCATTGTAATGAAATGCACTCCAAGTCCCCACAAGGTGTGTACAAAATCACCTTGGGTGCACCTATTTTTTGCATTTAACATTCTTGTACTTAATTTCCTAACATTGAAAGTTGTGTTTAGTTTAAAGGTAATTGAATTCTGCACAAGATGGCGCTAAATATATACTAATCAACATTAAATTTACAAGCGGTTGGCGAAGTGGGTGAATTAGACATTTGCGGGTGGTTTGGTTATAAAGAGTTAAATGGCATCAGTGTTATGAAATAGTGCTAAAGTATTGTAGTGGTATTCTATGTAAGAATTTGTCACAGACACACCAGGTTCAGCTTGAACACAATGCTCTGTTACAGCCTAAAGGGTCAGTTCCGGTCACTCGCAGAGGAAGAAATCAATGAGCTGCAGGACTTTGCCAATGCAGAGGGATTCAACGCCAACCTGGAAATGTGGGATCTCCCCTTCTTCCGTCGGAAGCACAAGGAACAACTGTTTAAGTGCGTTTCCTTTTTGTATTACATTGTGGTGAAATATTTAGGGGCCTCTAAATGAAAGGTATATAGTTTTTTTTAAATTATTTTAAAGTTTATTGTAAGCTTTCTATAACTGTGGAGTTATTTTTTTGGGGGAAGCTGGTTTCACGAAGCATTTAAACAGGCCTTCTTACAATCTCGTCTATATATTAATACGTTAACTTTGGATCATTTGTAACTGCATCTCCTCCGAGGTTCACTCACAATCAATCAATTGGTGATGTATAAGAGAATACAACAATAGTTGTTTAGAGTTATTTACCTACATGTTTTTGTTGTTCTAGTGGGCCTTCCTCCTGTCTGAGAGAGTCATGATCAGATTTAATGGTGTCTGTATATAGTTAGGATTCAGTTTTTTTACAATACATTAATTATTGCATTTGTTTAAGATATATAATGTAATACAAAAGAATTGCTGACAATTATGATTTTATGTTATAAAATGTTGGTCACATAAACGGTTATGTTTATAGTTTCCTTATACAGCTGACATTGCAGTGTTTGCTAACTAACTCATCTTTCCACAGGATTGACCCAGAAGATGTTGCACAATTCTTCCCTCTTCCCAAAGTCCTCGATGGACTCTTCAAGCTCGCGGGTAACCTCTTCGGTATCACTGTCAAGGTCAGTGAAAGGTCACCCATCATCTTGTTCATTAACGTGGCATGGTGGTCATTATACATTAGTTTGCCTCATGTTTACACATGTTTTCCCACTGACCTTTCATAGCTATGTCAGTGTAAATATTGATTATATCATTTAATAATAAAACCTTTCAAAAATGTACCAGGCTAATACCAAAGATATGCAACATTACATCCCTATGAATGGGGCATCCTCCAGAGAATCGGCCTCCAGTAAAAAAAATGCCATACTGTAGTGTAAATTATTCACACTGGATTTCAAAGATGTTTTTAATAGCTTCTCTGTGCTGCGAGGCACACACATTGTTGGTACTCGGACAGGAATCCAGTATTTGTATAGGAGAAGAAGGACTAGAAGTATGATCACTGTGATCAGGAAAGCCAGGTTTTTTAAATAGGTCATCCCTTGATGAGCCAAATGTTATTTCTTTTTCCGAGCCTTGTATTTTTTGAGATCTTCGATTTGTTTCAGGACTGCTCCGGTGATGTTGACACATGGCACGATGACGTCCGGTTCTACAGGATCTTTGACAAACAGAGTATGTATTCTTACAGACATGTCTGTCACTGTCCACTTGTGGTTGACAGTCGCTGCTCACGGGCTCTAAAATGAAAACTAAGATTGTGTTGTTCTCATTCCCTCAGCTGTGTTGATGAGTTCCTGGCTACAGAGAGTGGTGGATATTTGTATATGAATAACCTTTGCACAGTAATTGCAGCATGGCTGAATGCTTCCCAGAGAAGTCAGATGATGTCCAATTCAACAGATATGCCATGGAGTGGAGAGCACTGAGCAGTCTCAAGGACTGGGTACTGAGCTATGTAAGAACTTACCATTACACACCAGTTTTTGCTTCAGGTAAAGAGGAGGTGTCGGCCTTCTACCTTGATCCCTACGCGCGTCCCTCACAGAAATTGGGAGGAGCCTGGATGGAAGCAGGCCGAGGTACGTCTGACTTGTTCATCTCATTCACACGTAATATATATGTAATGGATTCTTTTGAAAATCATGATAATTTAAGGCACCACTGAAAGGATATAATTTTGAAAATCATGATAACTACTGAAAGAATACAATTTTAATATCTTTCCTAGGATGATTAGATCTGTAAATTTATTATAATTTGTATTTAGAAAAACATGGACCAAGAATAAGCAAGCTGTTCTATTGCAAGCCATTCTATTCCCTGAGAGAGTTCTCATCGTTAGTGTTGTTGGGTGTTTAGATTCCCCCAATGCCAGTGCTGCCAAGGCAGTCAACCAGTTGACTGTTCAGGTGGTGGCAGCAGAATCGGCTCACCCTGACAGCGTCGTCATCATTTTGGGTGACTTTAATCACACAAACTTGAAGAAGGCACAAGCAGCATGTAGACTGTGCCACATACATCAGCAAGACCCTGGATCACTGCTACACAGTATTCAAGGATGTGTATCGTGCCACCACCAGGGCTCCCCTTGGAGAGTCTGATCATGCTGCAGTTGTCCTCATCCCCACGTACCGACAGAAACTGATAGCTTGGAAGCCAACAAAGAAGACAGTAAAGAAGCGGACGGAGGAGTCGGCGGAAGCTCGTTGGGGATGTCTGGAGTGCACAGATTGGTAACATGTTTAAAGAGGCATGTCCTGACCTAGACGACTACACTGACACCATGACATCCTACATCAGCTGGTGTGAGGAGGTGTGCACGGAGACAAAGAGTGACATCCTACATCAGCTGGTGTGAGGAGGTGTGCACGGAGACAAAGAGTGACATCCTACATCAGCTGGTGTGAGGAGGTGTGCACGGAGACAAAGAGTGACATCCTACATCAGCTGGTGTGAGGAGGTGTGCACGGAGACAAAGAGTGACATCCTACATCAGCTGGTGTGAGGAGGTGTGCACGGAGACAAAGAGTGACATCCTACATCAGCTGGTGTGAGGAGGTGTGCACGGAGACAAAGAGTGTCATCCTACATCAGCTGGTGTGAGGAGGTGTGCACGGAGACAAAGAGTGTCATCCTGTATGGCAACGATAAACAATGGTTCATCAGGGACATAAAACAGAAACTGGCAGAGAAGAACGCTGCATTCAGCAGGGAGTGCGAAGAGCGAGGTGCAGAAGGCCATTAAGAGGCAAAGTTTGTGTACAAGCTCAAACGTGAGGACCAGTTCGCTTCCAGGAACACCAGACCTGTCTGGCGAGGCCGGCAGCAGATTACACAGTTCAAGCAAAGCGCCGTGGCTACCAACAACAGTGATCCCACCTTTCCCAATCAGCTGAATGACTTCTGCAGCCGATTTAATAAACTGAACACTTTGCTAGAGCAGCGCCCACTTTCAGCAGGCACTTCTTTACTGTCCAGGAAGCTGAAGCGAGGAGACTGTTCAGGAGACAACATGTGGAAGGCTTCAGGTCCAGATAACATTTCCACATTTACCCTGTAGAACTGCGCTGACCAACTTTCTGCAGTTTTCACAGACATCTACAACTCCTCTCTCCAACAGTGCAGAATTCCACTCTGCTTCAAAACTTCTACTATCATACCAATTCCCAAGAAGTCCAATATCTCCCGGCTGAACGCCCAGTGACACTGATGTTGATTACAATTAAAGTTTTTGAACACATAGTCCTCAGGTACCTGAGGTTGGCCATCAACAGCCTCCTGGAATTGCACATCAGGCAAACAGATCAGTGGATGATGCGGTCGCAGTAGATCTACACCACATTCTGAAGCACCTGGAGCGGCCAGGAACCTATGCCAGGATCCTGTTCATAGACTTCAGCTCAGCATTCATCACATCATCCCCTGCAAGCTGTTCGATAAACTCTCGTTGTTGAATGTACATCCTGCCTTTGTATTCTGCAGTGTAATTCCAAGGCCCTGATATCAACTCCTATTGTTGTGGTTTTATCGTTGCAGAAAGTAGCGAGCTGATCGGTACAAAGCCGTTCAGTTACATGAACCTCAACCTGGCACCACCTTTTGGGAAGCGCCCCTCTCTGCTGACGGTTGAGGACATGTCAACTGTCTTCTACGAGGTTTGTCATGTGTTGTTTCTGGTGAATATGTGAGTTTGACAAAGGTTTGCATGGCACATTTCTCTCGCTGACTTCCAACCAGAGTCGCTATGTGATGTTGAAGTTCCTTTGGAATATGTCATTCAACACTATTTTCGTAATTCGGAACATTTTCATCATCCCGCGGATGGTCACTGTCTTCCCTGTAAGCAGTGTCATCATCAACATCCCTTGGATGGTCACTGTCTTCCCTGTAAGCAGCGTCATCATCAACATGCCTCAGAATATTGCCATTCTCATCATCCATGAAAACATTGTCATCGTAATCATCAGTCTTGTCATAAATTGTTATTATTGTCATTATCTGTCAACATTTTTATAATCTCTCGGAGCCATGTCAACATCATCACCTCATCATCAATATAGTTGTCATCATCACCATCTCTCATAACATTGTCATCATCATATTGAAACAATGATAATCATCATCTCGCATCATCAGCATCTTTCGCTGGACATTGTTGTCTTCATCTGATGTCATCACTATCTCTCATAACATTGTGATCATCATCATCTCTTATCATAATCATCTTGGAACTATGTCACCATAGTCATCATCTCTCATCATTAGTATCATCTGTCATCATCAGCATCTCTCGCAACATTGATATCATCATCTCATGTCGTCGTCATCTTATTTGTCATCCTCTCAAAACATCATCGTCCCTCAGAATATTTTCACTATCGTCTCTCATCATCACCATCTTAAAATGTCTAATGGCCTGTATACCAGTCCGTACAACAAGTTGCAATGTCTAAATATGCTGCCTGTGCATACATTTGTCTGAAAACGTAATCTTTCGAAACATTTTCACTATCATCTCATCAGAACACTGTCTAATGTCCTGTCTGTGCCCACAGTTTGGCCATGGCCTGCAGCAGATGTTGACGACAGTGCCCTACAGCGAGGTGGCTGGACAGAGGAACGTTGAGTGGGATGCCCTGCAGGTGTGTGCCCGCCTCATGTCCATGTTCCTATACACACCCGAGACACTGCGCACCCTCAGCTCACACTATGAAACCGGAGAACAGATGTCTGATACCACGATCGACACAATCCTCAGGAGTGAGTCATCACAGTAGAATTTATTTTAATATTGATTCTGTTTATTATAATTTATCTGTTGCAGAACATTTAGTTTTTAAACCTATTATTAGTTATTCTCTGTGAGAGTTGTTCTCTTCTTTTCCCTGGCTGTCTGGGGTGAGGCTGGCCACAAAACTGGTCCCCGGTTTCTGTTTTCTTTCCACCTCTTTGTTCTTCTTCTCCCGTGCTTCCGCCTACCCTCAAGATGCTGAGGATACAGGCGGCGGTTGGTGGGCGAACAGGAAGAGTGCTTTTATGTACAGGTTGCTTTTTCTCTCCACCAACTGTCTCCATTCCTCTCTATCGTTCATTCTAGTTCTCCACTCCTCTCCCATCCAAATCTCTCTTTACACTATCCTTCCATCTCAGACTTGGTCTGCCTCATCTACTTTCTTTAACCGTTCTTCTCCCATTCGCTCCATTTAGCCTGCCCACTATAGCGAACTCTTCAGCAGCTTCTTGAAACTTTCAATTACAACAGCCTTCTCCCTGAGCTTCTCTATTCTTTGTTTTCTAGTCTCTTCACTCCCACAATTCTTTTCACCCAGTTGTTTTTGCAAACCTATGCTCTCTCCTGTTTTTTCCCTTCATTGCTATGGACTCTAGGCCATTTAGGTATGCTGGTGTGACACATGAACTCAGTACATTTCCCTTGAACTTTTGAGATATGTCTGACAGTCATCCCTTTCACTTTCCTCCATGAGAGTAATGCTTTTTGTTCATAATTTGCCTATAAGTTGTTCTTAAAAGGAGCTGGATTGCTTAAGTCAATATTTCTTGAATCACTTACTGATCTATTGTGGATATCTGTTCACTAATACCAGCATTCGAAATAGCACTTGTCCGTTTGTCCGGGACAAGTGATTTTTGGCCCGGACAAGTAAAATGATTCTACATGGTTATCCGGTGGACAAGTGAAAATTTACATTAAATAGTAACGCATGCAACATTGCAAACTTTTTATTTGAGGAAATAAAAAGTAAATGAAGTTCACTAGCAATCGCGCGCGTTCCAAGTTTGTTAGTGTGTCGGCATCTTGTCGTTCCACTGTCAGTGTGTTGTACGTCAGTGTTCGACCGAATTTAGTGCCTGCGTTAACAGGGTCATCCGCTGAGCGCACCGACCTAGCTCTGTCAGCTAAGACAGACCCCGCATCAGCCATTGTTGATCAAGGCTGTATTTCACACAATCATAAATCGTTCAGTTTGGCCGACATACAACTTGCTTCCGCTCACGAATCATATTTGATGAACTTTGGAAATAGTAGACTTTGTATCGCTACATGTTATTTGAATAATTATATAGTTTTAACCATTATTACGCCTAAACCACACGGACTCGGCAGTCTTCCAAGTCATCGAACATCGTTAGCCGATCCAGATCGGTGACAATTTTCAAAACTTGTAACTGGCTCTCTGGTAAATCTATGGTGCTGGTTGATAAAAGGAATATTAATGAAATTTCAGAAGTGTTGTTGTATCTATGTAACATTTATTTTAACCATAAATTGCGAGTTTTCGAAACCGAATTATGAAAGACCCGGGGATGGGGTGCCAACCACCGTTGACGTGTCGACTTCCGCCAATTACGGCGGTTTGCACGCGGCAGCAACGTTACGACATAACTAAATCTATAAATTATTTTCCGTCTGGTAAATGCAATTCAGGCACCATTAAAACTTTTATCATCATTGAAATGGTAATAATATTTCCTGGCTTTGCATTGGTCGTGTTCCGGATGGTTGAGTGGCATCTTCAATGACAAACTGATGCCAACATTTTACAGCAGTGTTACATGTTATATATATATACCATATTAAACATAAACAGTTTTTGCAACTTTATAAAACAAATAGCAAGGAAACAATTGTCTCATTCCTATCATCATAATAATTATTTGTTATTAATAAAAGCATTCATATCAGCATCACTAACATATTGGTATACATCATGTAACGTGTCTAATTTTAATATTCATGATGAATAATAATGGACCGGAAAATAGTTGCAAATATAATTTTGTAATTTCAAAATTTGAAGATTAAATCAAATTGTGTCTTTGATCACAAGTCACTCAGATGTACATGCAACGAAACAGCAGGAACATTGTGTTGTTGTCATAAAATAAGACAGACTTTTTAAGTTTTTTCGAAGCTTTGATTCCCTTTAACAACCACTCGGACAAGTTAAAATTTTGGCGGACAAGTAGATTTCAAAACGTACTTGTCCGGCAGACAAGTAAATATTCTGGCTTATTTCTATCGCTGAATACTATACGTATGGCAGATCAGTCGGAACATCAGAAACACATCCACAATGTATAATTACATTGCTGGCCAAACTCGCAATGTCATTTAGTTTTTAACGAACATGTGACTAGTCACCACTGTAAAATAGTACTTAGAAACAGCTGCCAAGTTTACTTGTTGAGTCTGTGAATGGCCGATGGATTTGTTGAAATTTTGTTTCAGTGCACAAATACATGTCTGGCTTTGACATGATGAAACAACTGTACTACAGTGCTTACGACATGGAGATGTATGTCAGGTACGTACTCAGGTGTATGTCAGGTGGTACACAGGTGTATGACAGGTGGTACACAGGTGTATGACAGGTGTGTCAGGTGGGTACACATGTGTATGCCAGGTGAGTACACAGGTCTATGCCAGTTGAGGACATAGGTGTATGCCAGGTGGGTACTCAGGTGTATGTCAGGTGGGTGTACACAGGTGTATGTCAGGTGGGTACACAGGTGTATGTCAGGTGGGTACACAGGTGTATGCTTTATTTCTCTATCCCTAGTCGATACCATGTTCCTCTGTCTGCAATGATGATCATTGTCTGCAGTGATGTCCATTAGCACCATGTTCCTCTGTCTCCAAAGATGGCCATTAGTACCAAGTTCCTCTGTCCCCAGTGATGCCCATTAGCACCATGTTCCTCTGTCCGCAGTGATGACCATTAGCACCATGTTCCTCTGTCCCCAGTGATGCCCATTAGCACCATGTTCCTCTGTCCCCAGTGATGCCCATTAGCACCATGTTCCTCTGTCCGCAGTGATGACCATTAGCACCATGTTCCTCTGTCCGCAGTGATGACCATTAGCACCATGTTCCTCTGTCCGCAGTGATGACCATTAGCACCATGTTCCTCTGTCCCCAGTGATGCCCATTAGCACCATGTTCCTCTGTCCCCAGTGATGCCCATTAGCACCATGTTCCTCTGTCCGCAGTGATGCCCATTAGCACCATGTTCCGCTGTCCGCAGTGATGACCATTAGCACCATGTTCCTCTGTCCGCAGTGATGACCATTAGCACCATGTTCCTCTGTCCCCAGTGATGTCCATTAGCACCATGTTCCTCTGTCCCCAGTGATGCCCATTAGCACCATGTTCCTCTGTCCCCAGTGATGCCCATTAGCACCATGTTCCTCTGTCCGCAGTGATGACCATTGGTATGCAACAATGCAGCGACTGTGGCCAGAGTTTGTACCGATGCCCCTTCATGAGGAGGACAACCATCCCTGCTCCTTCACGGCGATCTTTTCCGACCAGTATCCTGCTGCCTACTACTCCGTCAAGTGGGCTGAGGTAATACAAAACGTCATTTCTTGTATGCAGCAGAATGTTTAGGTTAAGGCAGACCTACACTTAAGACATTCACGTAAATGTCGGCAGTAGCAGACTGTGTTACTGTGTCATTATAGTAATAGTTTGAATTAAAACAATGTAATAGTCATAGGAAGCGATGTAATAGTAATTGACCTATTACTTTTATATTACTGTTGGACATTTAAAAAAAATTCAATTTGAGTTGTGCCAGACTGCAGACAATGCAGTCTGGTTATTTAATTATTTACAAGGAAAATAATATTCCACTAGTTTCACCAGATTTTATGATTGCTCCTCGGTGAATCATGGCCCGTTTCACCCTGGAGGTTGTGAGAGTTTATATAGCAGGAGACATTGGGAAAGTGTGACAAGTGCATGGTAAAGGGATTCAATAGTTCTTTGAACTTGGTTAGAACTCATGCCAACTATCTTTTTCACATAAGTCTATATGGGTTTAGTGGCTATTTGCACACTACTAGGCCTAAACAACAGAGGTGTGTAAGAGTGATAGCAACATGGCTTTGGTCTTTCATTCCTATACAGCACAGAAATATAAAATTAAAAATCTGTTCTATCCATAAACAGTGTAGTTAGAAGATAATAAGAAGTAAACAGAAGTAATAAATATGATAGTTATATTTTGTGGTACATACTTACGAGTATTATACTATAAATAGTTCCGATGAAAATGTAATTGTAATAGTAATTGCTTCAAATGTAATAGTAATTTATCAAATTCAGCATGTAATAGTAATAGGAAGGAAACTAAGTTATAGCAGTAGATTACATTGTCATGTAATTGACCCCAGGCCTGGCCTAAATGTCTTGGTTTGTAATAATTTATATCCAGTTATGATTTCTTTTAAAATTAAGATTTCATCAATGCTGACAGAAATTATTGCACATAACAAAAACCTATGTTTCAGTAAGATAATTTACTTTTAAAGCATGTAGTAAATTAATAAATGTAGATGTTGAATTGTATTTGACTGCATTAATCGTGTTGTAGATGGTAGCAGCAGACGTCTTCAAGGCCTTCAAAGAGGCTGGTCTGGAGAATCCAGAGAAACAGGCAGTCGTAGGAAAAAGGTTAGTGCATCTCATTCACAGATTCACCATTTTTAGTCAATTGCCGCCAAGTCACACAACGGCACCACTTGTAAATTATATTTTGGGACTGCTTTCATGCCGATACCTTATTATATATTATCACAATGGCTACAACACTACTGTAGTCGTCTTTGTTGATCACACTCTAGGCGGAAACACCTGTCGCTTTCACAAATGCTGCCGTCCTCCTCAGTGCCTCCAGGTAGCAGTAATACAGCATTTGTAATATGGCTAAAAGTCAGTTACAATTCAATAATCAAATTATTTTATCTATAATAACCAAATAATTAGATCGTCTCAGATTAGCAAGTAACCCACAATGGTTGACCAATGAAAAAGTTGTTTTTCTCTTCCTGCAGGTTCCGTGACACGTTTCTGTCACTAGGTGGCGGTGTTCCAGCTGGGGAGGTCTTTAGGAAATTCCGAGGTCGTGACCCTGACCAGGAGGCGTACATCGAGTACTACAAATCGCAGTCGTGAATCGGCAGTTTTCAAGTGAAAATGACAGTTGTCTTTGTATAGCATGTGACACTCAAGGACAGGTTGTGGTGTTGCGATGGAGAAATGTGTTCAGGTCATGTGACAATGCACACCATTTCTTCTCCATGGATGAGAAATTGGACTTGTACAGCGAGTTACTGTAATTGTAACATAGAGAAGTGTTGCACACATCCATCGGCATAAATCATACTCTGGGAAAACAATGTTTTCTGTCAGGATAAATGTGTCATTGGAATAACTTCTCGCTAGAAGTTTATAGTGAATTATTACAATACACTAGTATGCATTATTTTTGAAAACTTGTTACATCACAGCAATTCACTAGCTAAAAAGTGCCATATTCACAGAAACCACATACATGCAATGACTTCACTCATGATATTATGTTGACGCTTCTAGTGAAATTGGAAGATCTTTACATGTACTGGTGTTAAGAAACAAGATTTTGAAAAATAATGCATATTACTACGTTTCATAAACTCTGATGGCTGTGTCGCTATGAATTGTGCTTTGTTTTGTTATAATGATAAGGCTGTTAATTAAAGAGAAAGTGAAAATCAACTGAATGAAGACATTTTTGCGAAACAAAATTGCACTTTGTAAGTTAAGATTAGCTTTCTAAGCACATTTCTTACTTTGCCGAGATAGATAGCAGCATACTGAAACGCATGAAACAAAGCAACGAGGAAGGTTCAGAACTGTTGAGGAACTGGAGATTTGCAGGAAGAAAGTGCAGGGCATGTCCTTGATAGACTGTGATTTAAAATGGTGTGCGGCTTTAAAACTGATTTTCACCAAAGAATTTCTAGCATCAAATGTGTGTTTACGCTGTGTGTTCAAGTAGGGTCACATTCTGTTTTGTGGCAACAAAGATAACCTTTCTTTACTATTTTTATACTTTCTGGAAAAGGGAGACTGGGTATATTTATCTATGCAAGGATAATCTGCGTGAGTTGTAAAAACATATTCCTGCTAGTATGGTCCTGTAATCCATGGAAAATTCTTGTTTGATGCACGCTTGCTTGAAATCCATGTGTGTTTGTACAGGTAAGTGTACAGGCTACCATCAAAGGGGCCATGTCATATCTTGTCAGAGATTGGTTTAATCCTCACCATGCACTAGAGCACCAGTTTGATAAAATACCACATTATGATGATATATTAGCCAATGTTTTGGACATTTATGAAAAGAAACAGGTTACTGGAAGAACTAACATTATTGATTTTGAAGCAAATGTCCAACGTATTGTGTATAGTAAGCTAGTATTAATTGTGTGTAATAAAATAATTATGTCATGTAAACTATGTGAACTCTTTACATGTCATCCGAGACGCTTCCCGGTATAAACTGACGATCCCCAGAATTCCTTCTAGTTCCAACATGTGATAGTAAGCAACTGGAGACTGAACCAACCATTGCGTCATAATTCATGTTACTCAGGTGTGGATATGAAATGCGTATCACTCAAGACGATATCACCGAGTTCTGTGCAGGTCAATTCATCTATTCTGCATTACACGACATGTTGAATACCATTGCTCATTAAATGGTTGTAAATATCACATTGTCTTTATGCTTTAGGAGTTATTTCAGATAATTGTTAAAATGTATGATTATGAAATACACATCATGATAGCTATGCAAGTATCAAATGTATTAAGATAATATATAACACTGACTCAACGATGCATACTTGGAACAATAATGGGTTATTTATTAAAATATCATCAGAAATGTTGACAAGGAAACAAAAAGTACACTTTGTAAGTCTTCAAATATAGCATAGTCCAGCCAAGGGCAGAGTCTAGAATGGAACTGCAAACAAAGCACTTGAAAGCAATCAAAATACATGATTTTTCCATAGCTAGCCTTGTTTGAGCACGCTCCAAACCTAAGTTAACTCGTGGCATCAAAAAAACATTTTATATAATGATGTAGTGCAAACCCTGAAGTATATGCAATTTCTTCATTAATGTTATGCTACAGTACTGCATGTAATACTTAATTAACTTAACCCCTTAGCCCATTTTAAAGATAATTGTACTAATCAACTTTTACATGTGCAAAATGCGATACGCTATGTTTGAGTGTATCTGCATAGAATGCTACATACATCTACAAACTCTGTCGGTTTATATTTTCAAACAGCACTTTCAAAACTTCCAATACAAAGCCATATGACAAATGGCCCTAGTGCACAACAAATACACTTTTAGAATTCAGTAACACAAGTTACATAACTAAGTATCCAGAAGATGGCGCCACCTCCACATGGCAAAGCTAAAAGAAGGATCTGGGCGGTTGGAGAAGCAGGCGTCCAGATCATCCTTGCAAACCAGGGCTGATCCCCTACGCGAAGTGCGGAAGTTAGCCGAGTCAAACTAGTAATTGACTTCGCCAGTCGCGTCTGCATCACCCGTGAGAACGGCGCAAATACCCGCCCCAATTTGAAGACGGATAAACGACTTCTGGGAATCCCAATATATAATGACCAGTTCGGCCATTAGCATAAGCAGCTGAGCGGTATTGTATATTTGAATAATTGCTTCTACTTCCTAAACATTGCATGTAACATGAGCCTCGGTTGGTTGAAATTAGTTTTATTATGACCACCTGACCTGTGTACACCTACTGATCTAGTGAGCGATTTCATAGGCTTAGCTTAAATTCAGAGTTTCGCAAAGTGATCAGCCAGGGGTACTGCTGGCTGGCACGGACGTAATCAGCAGCAGCGATCCCTGGTGCGCGAGAATGGTCTAGATGTTTGGGGGTTTAAAGGGCTACAATAAAAGACTAATTTGAATTGTACCTATGACTACAACCAAGAATATCATTCCTCAGAGTTGAGCCACAGTGGATAGGGAAGCAGAGATGGGTTGTAGGGCCAGCATCACCTCTTCCCTCAGGACCATCAAAGACTGAGTTGAGCCACTTTGGAGAGGGAGGCTGAGAAGGGTTGTAGGGCCAGGGTCACCTCTTCTCTCAGGAACCTCTCCACCTACAAATGTAATGGAGTCTGGTTAGAAGGTGTGACGACTAAACAGCCAGAATGTTCATCAGAACACGTTCCCTTGTCGTAAGAACACATTCCCTTGTCATAAGAACATATTACCTTGTCATAAGAACATAATACCTTATCGTAAGAACATATTACCTTGTCATAAGAACATAATACCTTGTCATAAGAACATATTATCACCTTGTTATGTTATGAGATCGTGTCAGTTTGTTGTTATGACATGTCATCGTCATGTAAAGCTTTCACATTGTCATGCGTATGTCACCTTGTCACACGAACTCGTCGCCCTGTCACATGAACCCGTCGCCCTGTCACGCAAACCTGTTGCCCTGTCATGCGAACCCGTCGCCTTGTCATTGTGATGCGAAGCCATCGCCTTGTCATTGTCACACGAAGCTGTCACGCGATGCCGTCGCCCTGTCACGCGAACCCGTCGCCCTGTCACGCAAACCCGTCGCCCTGTCATGCAAACCCGTCGCCTTGTTACCTGACCTGTTGCGGGGAGCGGCCGATGAAAGTGCTTGCATCGAGCAGGGAGTCTAGGGCAGGGATGATGGGAGCAAAGTAGGGATCTGTCCGGATCCTCGTCACAAGGTCATTCTCTCCTCCCTCCTCCTTCACCACCCGGGCTGCCTGCTGGGACAACTGGCGGATCTTCTCGTGACATGTCTGACCAAACAACAGCACAGTCCATCACACATCACAGACTCACCAACACTTGTACATGTTAGGGATAATCTCAAAACGTTGATGTCCGATATCAGACAAAATAATTTTCGGTTGGAGGAGGGGGTCAGGACTGTTTCGTCTGGCATCGGCCATCTATATACTGTTAAGGCCAGACACGGCAGATAGATATGATTATTTTTAGTCCTTTGGCCGAAGGTCCAAGGGACTATTGCCATCACTGTGCGTCCGCCACCCGCCGTCCTCTGTCCGCCGCCGTATCTCAGAAACTGTTCAGCAACTTTTTCTCTCATTTTGCATAGACATATTGGGGCACTGCCACTATGCACGAGAAATCTGTATTTGATTGAATCATTTTAAGGGCTCCCTAGGGCCTCCAAGGACCCCAAAACTGGTAAAATTGTAACATTTGGCCTATTTTTTTTAAAAACTGTTCAGCAACTTTTTTTCTAATTTTGCATAGATGTATCTTAGGGTGCTGCCACTATATACAAGAAATCTGTATTTGATTGAATCATTCTAAGGGCACCTAAGGGGCCCCCAAAGTGCAAAAGGTTTACATTATCTAGTGATGTGGTTTTGAGAAGGGCCCTTGAGACCACCCCCAACAGTCGATGTTGTGTAATGTGCCACAAAGTCAAAAGCTGTGACTAATCTCTACAGCCTAGGCCATTGAGACCTTGACTAATCTTTAATTGGTCAGAGCACCCAGGCAGAGTAGACACACTTGACCCCTGTTAGACTGAACAGTTGCCTAACACTTTTAAACTGTATCTTCAAAACTATTGATTTTCTATAATTGCAAGTTGTGTTTATTTTGATGTTCATTTAATTATTATAAAATGGTGTGACTGTGGTGTCTATTGGTTAAAGATGTGTTGTCTGTAGAAACCTGTAGGTGACAAACATAAAAAATTAATATTCTGGACAACTATAGAGTGAAATATCCTACACTTTATTAATATAAAATGCATTCTACTGTTCTGTTTACGCTTGCCATGCCTTGTGTAGACATGGTACTGTGTAAATCAATTGTATCAATATAGACTAATAATTACAAATTCACAATATAGTTGACACCTGAAACAACCAAATGTCAACCATTAGAAGAGTTGACATAGTTCCGCCATACACTATATATGTAAATTTAACCAGCTGCCATGTCAAGTCCGTTATAATTGTGACTAACAGTGTTCAAAATTATTCAGGTAAATAGCAAATAACAAAGGACACAAGTTTTCTCCTTGCCATACCTCTACACATGAGAAGAAGGCTGACACAGCCTGGCCCTCATTTATACATGATTTAGCATTTTTGTACATGGTGTATACAACTTTCAACACAATACCATTAATACCGCATGAAATTATCTTAGACCACAGGGAGGACCGGTCTACTAAATCAAATGCTTTCTTATAATCGATGAAGACACAAAGCCTTTTGAGTCGAGACAAATACAATTCAACCAATACCCCTATCTGAACACTGCCTGTTCTTCACCTATTACATTCGCTTTGTTTAGGTATGTGGTCAGTCTGGTGTTCTGAACAATCACTAAGGATTAATGAACCCCTGTGCAGAATGTCACCCACTTGGCAGGTTTAATTGATCTATTCAGCAATGAGGACACTGCTTATGCCTCACTCTGGACACTGTCACTCACAGTGTTGTGTATTGTTTTAGTTGGTGCATTGAGCTAATCTACTTGACCATGAATCAGTGGTGGCTCTGGTTGTGTATTACACCCAGCTGTGGAGCTAAGATTCTCTGCCTGCTATTGTTTGATGGAAGCTGTGACTAATCTGTAATTGGTCACTGGCAGTAGCTTGTGTCAACAGACAGAATTAAGCCACTAGACCCATGTTAAACTGGACAGTTGCCTGTAGGTTTTAAACTGTGTCAAACAGTGAGTCTACCTTTTGCTCTCAAATAATCTGTCCTCTTAGTTTTATACATAAAGGCATAATCTGGCATAACTTGATAAGTCTTTGTAGCAGCACATTTGTACTTCCAGTGTGTCATTGCAACATAACATACATATTACATACTGTGTGTCACATTTGAATGTTGTGCATGTAATATTTCCATGCAATCCATTTGCATATATAATGTAAAACTTCAACAGCTGTTTTCTTCATTTTCACTTTTTGATCCCTACCATGTTCAATGCTCCATAACTTTGCCAATTTTTGTAGCAATTTTTGAAACCATATAAAGCACCCTACCAAACCTTTACAAGGATTTAAGAAAACAATGTTACAATTTTTCCGACTTATCACTCATTTGGTCAGCCGGGGTCACATATAGACGTATTAGTCCAAAGGACTTCAGGGCCACTTGGCCCATTTTTTTATTTGTGCAAACATTTCAATGTTTTTCTGCCCAATGCATGAAATGGGTCTTACTGAGTCAAATATATGACCCATCTTAAAAAAATGAGTCGCATGTCGGAATTTTTTTATATTGAGTTATTAGTAGCGTTGGAAAGATCGGAATCTCTGCTTTCACGTGATGTATCATGTAAGACGATATCTTAATTATAACTGAAGTTATGGCTTAACAAACACATGTGATGTAAAAACCTTCAAACCCCCAAAACGGCCGTCAATGTTGATACAAAATATTCCTAGTTTCATGAAATGTACCTTAGTTACCCTGTACAGATCTTGCTAAAAGTTGGAATACTCGAAGATAATGTAATTCTCAAGACATTGTGTTATTATGAATACAATATCTTTGTTAGAAAAAAAATAGCAGATCAATTAATTTATTAATATAACTACCACCATTGTTAAGAAAAACAAAAACATGCACTACTATTATACCTTGGTTAGTACGGGCACATCTGGCTGAAATTTGGGTAACTTGCAGATAATGGCATTCTCGTGATATCCTATTAATATGAAAACAATTTTTTTTAAATATAATTAACAATACAATTAATTGCCTATGTAATTACCACCCTTGTTATGAAAAGCGAAAACCTGCAGCACTATTATACCTTAGTTAGCATGGACATATCTGGCTGAAATTTGGAACACTTGAAGATAATGGCACTCTCGTGACATTCAATTATTATGAAAACAAATCTTTGTTATAAATAATTAGCAGTAACATTAATTGCATATGTAATTACCGCTATTGTTAACAAAAACCTGCACCACCGTTATACCTTAGCTAGCATAGACATATCTGGCTGAAATTTTGACAACTTGAAGACAGTGGCATTCTCATGATATTCTGTTAATAGGAAAACAAGATCTTTGTTAGAAAATAATTGCTTGTGTAATAACATTGTTAAGAAAAGTGAAGACTGGCAACACTATTACTCCAATATATACATCATTTTCAGAGACAATTGTCATTAGTATCTGTAACACAGGTGGGCCAGTAAGAATGTTATAATTATTATGATAAAAAACAACTTATTTAAATGTACGAAAACATGTCTATATGCTAAAAGTTGTTTTCTCTTCACAGCAAGCACCAGAACAAACTATTGTATTTAACAACTTTTATACTAAACAACAACGTAATTACATAACAACAACAGATCAGTAACAATATCCAGGTCAAGCGTCCCTTCCAGAGCGGCCACGTCCTCGCTTGCGTGGTGTCGGGTGCAGGTGATGAAGATGGCTGATGGACTCAACGCCCTCGTCCACGTCTCCTACGTCTTTGTCCGTCTCGCTTCCATCCGTCAAGTCTTCCAAAAATACTTCTCAATCAAACTGTCAATCTGTGCGCGATCACTTCCATCCGAATTTAACAGCTTCGTCACGTTAAACGCCATTCTTCGCGTCTTCCTAATCGCTATCTGGGTCAGCAGTGATGCGGTGGAAATACATGGTGCGCATGCGTGTGTTTACAGATTATGTAAATGACCCATAACTGAACCAATGAGAACAGCTGCCTGGGTTACGCAGTTGCCGTTGCTACCACGTGATCTGAATTGTTTGCACAGCTGGCCTAAACAGGGGCGTCTACAAAGCTCTCTGGAGGTCACAGAATGTAGTTATTAGCATATTTATGCCCATATATGAGAAGATGACGCGTCAGGGGTCAGCCCACTGTTGGTTTTCCCATAGGCGACCATGTTAACGTTTTGTCTGATTATAAGAAAACGTGACCTATAAAATGTCTTAAACTTCTCATCTGCTGTTATCATCATCTCATTGACATGCTGATAGATTTTAACAAAAATTGCATACTTCCAGCTCTCGTAAAATGCCTGTATGTGTGACACCCGTCAATATTTACAAATGCCGGCAAAAATTACTCCGCAAACAGGTCACACAGGCAAATTGCTGCCAAATATCCTTCCGCTTATTCAAATCATCTAGAAATCCACCATTTTATAGTCAACACCGTCTACAATCACACATGAAAATCTCCCTACTCAAATGCACTTATGTCACAGCATGTGAATTTTGTAAAAAATAATTCCTCAAAAATACACTGCATTTTTCTTCGTGTGCAACGGACAGGAAGTCTAACTAGAACATGACCCCGTCAAGCTTCGTGGTGATATCCAATATGTTAGGAGCGTCCCAAAATCAGCGGCTGCGAATGCACACAATTACTGGCATTTTCGGTTTTATTTTAAGGAAGTCGAGCGGAACACTTTGCACAGTTAATTAGAGGGTAGCTAGAGTAGCAATCGATAAAACGAATACCAAAGAATAATTTTCAGGGGAAATCTCAAAATCGATGGATTTGCAATTGTTTCACATAAACGGCATTTACGGAAAATCAGTTTTGCCGACATCCGACTCATTTCGTTAAGATGGGTCACGTTTATTGAACTTTTTTTAGCCAGACCCCCCGTTTCCACAGTAACAAACAAAATGGCCACCATTTTGAGCAAATATTGGCAAATTTGAAAACACTGCCATTTTTTATTGAACCCATATATAATTCTTGCAAATCCATGTTCTCTATACATTTTATTGTGCAGCATGTTTTTATTGTTGTTTTTATTTAAAAAAAAATATATTTTTTTATTATAATAAACTTGTTTTTTGGCAACAAATACAGCTATAACTTTCAAACTATTCATGATTTTTAAAATAATCTAGCAGAAAACCATTTAAAGTATTTTTTGTCAAAAAACACCATTTCACCTGGGGTGTGTGGCCTTAATATATTGATATCACCATATGAATGTTTATACACTTTTGTTTGAGGGTAGGGGGTGGAGGGGGGGGGGCTGAGGCCAGATGAAAGTAATTTCATCTGATATCGGACATCAAAGTTCTGAGATGATCCCTTAACACAGCACAGACCAATGACAAAGAAGCATTTGGCTTATGAAAAGTACAACTTTTTTCTATCATCCTGTGTAACCAGCACTTCCGAGATATTGGACAATTTTTGGACAAGTTTATCTGGCCATTTAGACTGAGAATCAACAGACAAAACAATTAACTCTGCAGAAAATATAGGTAATTGGTTAACAAATAATGTACATTATTTTTTTATAAATATTTGTGCAAACATGGTTTAAACAACATCGTGAGAAGTTATGTTTGTCTGAGAAGTCAGACAAACATCGTTGGAAGTCTTTTGCCCCTTAGGTCAACCACCATTACCTGTCTGTTGCCCCCTAGTGTCACCATCATTACCTGTCTGTTGCCCCCTAGTGTCACCACCATTACCTGTCTGTTGCCCCCTGCCTTCACCATGGCCATGATGATGTTCTCTGTGGCCATGAAGGGCAGCTCCTGGTCAATGTGTCTTTGGATCACCTGTCGACAAAAACATTGGTCAAATGACTGACCATGAAGGTTTCATGGTCTCTCATCAGTAGATGATGTCACACCACATTGAGAAATAGTCCTTCCTTCCACTACAAGTACCGTATTCGTTCTATTAAGCAAACATGCCCCAATTAGTGTACACCCCTTTTTAGCAGCATCTGACACCATACCATGACAGTGATCTCAAATACAAACCTCGACTGTTGAATCTATCATAGTAATTTGATTTCTAACAATGTCACACTAGATTCAACGCTCAGTGATGAACAAATATTGAAAGCTCTACCTAAATGATGAGACCTTACTGGACCTTACTGGGCCCTGGTCACCCGTTGCTCATATGTGAGATGCAGAAATCATTTGCCAGTCTGCTGAGACGGTTGTACTAAGAAATCCAAGGAACCCCAGAAATGGGTGCACACCCCTGTATGCTTATTGGAATGCAACATTTGACATATTTCCACTCCTCAAATATTTGTTAAGTACTGTACACTTAATTGAATGAATATAGCACCTGCAAAGAAAGCTTGAAGTTCCTGGTTGAGAATGAACAGTGTTCACTATATGCAGATTAAGGATGCGATAAAGTTGTTTATTTTGGTATTTTGCTCGCATACCAAGTACACAATCTAAATCTAATTGATGTGGTAATTTTGTGTGTAAATTAGACACGTTAATAATTATATTTTAGAAAATTTACAATTATAGCCAGGAATCAAGTTTTATGACTGAGTAAGCACCTGCAATTACATCAGGGGGTACAGTACATAGTTATTGTTCCAAGTTTCAAAATCTTCATCAAACATTCGTGAAACCATACATCATGGAATACATACCCCCACTGGTGTAAAACATTATGCAACCGGTTCAAAAGAACTAGCTGTGAGATCACTATGAATTGTCACGTTTAGTGATGAACATAACGGCTGTTGAGTAAAGTCATGGATTGCACTACCGTGATAGTATTCTATTTGGGGTAACGTTCCTTTAAAAAACTACAACTAGACCTTGCAGCAAGTGCATCAGGGGCACTTTAATGATATAGCTGACTTTCCTTACTGATGTAAGCACTGGGAGAAATTAACAGAACAGCTGTAGTATTCTCTTAAACGTGTGCCTTCACCTTGGGGTAGACCACCATGCCCTCAGTGATGTTCTGTAGTGTACTGAGCATCACATCAGCCGTGAGGAAGGCTTCAGGCAGACACAGGCGTCTGGAGACATGAGACACATGTAAATCAACAAATACAGCACATGATTTATCAGTTAGCCTATGACATTGTCTGAGTAAGACTGTTGTTAAATATAGCAAAACTGAAAGAACACCTTTATGCTGACATGGTCACTATTGATGATATAGTCTATGCTGACATGGTCACTATTGATGATATAGTCTATGCTGACATGGTCACTATTGATGATATAGTCACCACATTATGAGTTTTACAATCCATGGAATAACAACTGAACATTTAAGACATTGCCACCTTATTCCTTATTAAATTATAATCCTGTTGAGTTTCTGTCGTATATATCCACCATATATTACCATGGACATTCTAAAACCTAGGCTAATTTCTTTGTGATTCTTCACTATTAATAATGAGGTCAAACAGCAAAACTATTTCAGCCTTACACTAAACAGTTGTTTCAATCCTTTTGTTCAAAGTACTTTACAACAGTCTAATTACATGCCCTCAACTTAACTGGTGTACACAATTTTAAAAAGGTGTCTTCAGCGCTGCGTTAAAAGACATAATTGTGCTACCAGAAACCGTTTCAATAAGATAATGATCTCGTAAGGAAAATCCATCATCCGTTAAATTTAAGGAGCTTTTTCAAAATGCTTCTAAAAATGCAAAACACTGCTGCCATATCACAGAGGACAATTTCCGGTGACACACTGGCAAAGATGTCTCGGTGGCGTGCCCTGGTGTTGATAGTTTTCAATATACAAGATCACTGTTAAGGAACAGAATCGATTTTAAAGAGTAAAGTTAGTCTTGAGATCATAAGAATATTAGTCAAATGGTCACCTGACTTAGGTGCTACATTGTGTGACAGACCGAGAAAGTACAGGTGCTGCTTAAGAGGACATAATCTCTCTACAGAGCATGGTTGAGTGCGAACCTGTTGGCGCTGTCGTCCAGCGTTCTCTCCATCCACTGCACAGAGTGTGTCATCAGGGGATCCTGGACGAGGGTCATTAAATGTCTCCCTAAGGCACAGCACCGTTCTGATCGCATTGGGTTACGCTTGTACGGCATAGCACTTGACCCTGGAATAATAGACAATGTTGATGTAAATATTTTGCTGTTATTATATTCATCTTCTTTCCCCAGTATGTCCAGTACTGGATATATAGTATTATTATTTATATATATATATTTATATATATATATGTATACATGTATATAAATCATTCACTATATTTTTCTATTGAGAAATAAACTAAATATTCTAGAAAACAAGCTCAAAGAGGCATATAAAAAAGTGCCTGACAATCTCGAAATCAGTAAGCAGCATTCAAAGTGTCAATACAACACTGAAGATGCATGGATACACCTAAAGTAAGAGCATATATTCACCAATTTGGTCCTTTTCAAAGGGCTCCTCCAGTTCCTTCATGTTGGCCAGCAGACGCACATCACTGCAGATCTGAGGGACAAAAACTAGCAGTCAGTGCACGTAGAATTGTAGTTGTATGACCACATTTTATTAAATAACCTGAGATTAAGTCGTAATGCACCATAGAGCTCCAGGAGATTGTGGCCAGGGTTGAACGGTTTTAACTGCCCGGTTTTAATCGCCTCGTTTTAACCACCCAGTTTTAACCGCCCGGTTTTAAGCTGGTTAAAACTGGGCTCATTTTCCCTGAAAAGTGGTCAAAACACAATTTAGTGATAATTGTGTGCAATATTTCTGTAATTAATTGTTTTTGTTAATCACTATAAAAACTATGCAAGTGCCAAAATATATGTTCAATATGAAAAAGAAACAAGATATCTTGAGGTAGTATTGCTCATTGTATTCAAATCAAGCTCATGCAAAAAGTAGACTGTAATTTTCAACAATACGTGTAAACATGTCAGAGTGGTAATCAATGTAATGCATAAAAACTAAAAAGTATTACATGGTCCATTCTCTGTTGTTGGTCCTGTTTTATTCTTTAGATTAACCAATTGAATTTGTGTTATCAAAAGATAGCCTATCTATGTTCTCATGATTGATGATTACAGATACATGGAACATTTCTTCTTCTTCTTCCCCTTGCTCCCTTGCGGGGTGGGGTCCACGTCACTTGGTAGCTTCGTCTACTTTTCTTATCAGTTCTTTTTTCCTCTCTCTCTCGTCCGCAATGACCATCCATTCATGACTGTTCACGCCAGCCCTCCCCAAGTCTCGTTTTATGCTGTCGTTCCATCTCAGCCTTGGTCTTCCTCTCCTTCGTCTGCCACCCTCTTCTACTTCCCATGCTCTTTTCGCCAGTCTGTCTTCACCTTTTCTCTGTACATGTCCCATCTCATTCTGTTTCCGGCCACTTTCCTCTTCAGATGTTTTTTCATTCCAATCTCCTCTCCCAATTCCTTCATCTTCCTTCTATCCTCTCACGTTACTCTACATATTCTTCTGACCCAGTTGTTTTTTGCTACATGGAACATTTAGCCTTACTATATTATTATATAATTTTTAATTAACTAGTTTGATTTACTTTAAGTGATAATTAATGACATTGCGAAAATTGACACCAGACAACGTATTCGAATTCAGTGTAACCAGGCCATTTCCGCAGCGTAGATTTAGGGCCAGGCCGCGCGCGGTCTATGTGAATTATTCAAGAACACGGCTACCTTTTTTTCTGCCAAAATAGTTTCTATAATATTTGTGCATATAAAGAACATTGCTTCAGAGTAATTGAACGACAATTCAGCATTGATGTTTCATAATCTCCAGCTATGCTTGTTTTAAGCAAGAAGACATTTATATTCTATCATTAGATATAATCTATGAGCTAAATATAAGCTAGGAGAAGTTTGGTGTATTTTGGTTTAGTTTTAGACTTTTCAATAGTATTAATAGGTTTTGACCAGATTTGACCGGTTACCTGGTTTTAAACGCTAAGCGGTCAAAACAGGTTTTGACCAACTAGAGTGCAACCCTGATTGTCGCACTGATTGTATTTAAATTAGGTCATTACTGGTAATGTTAGCGTTCATGACAGGATAAATAGTCGGCTGTGTAATTGAAATTTGTAACCTAAAGTGTGCTGCAGTACACAGGAAACAGTCTTTATAAAGACTAAGTTAGTCAAGTTATTAAATAAATTCTGATCGGGATATGGCGCCTTGCAAGCGGCAAGTCAAGGCAAAGCGACACTTGATGTGCGATCACTGCCACAGCTAGGTAGATTTTGCATTGTCCGGCTGTGGGAAGTCATGGGCAGAAACCATGGAGGAAGGATTCACCTTTCAGTGCATTGGGTGTTGGAGGTGGAGTGTCTGCAGAAGGAGATAGTTAGGTTGACAGATATTGTGAAGGGAATGGAGATGGGAATTAGCAAGGAGGCAGGTCGAATGGAGAGAGACGACAGAGAGAGAGGTGAGAATACTGCAAGACTGAAGGAGAAGAGCATTGGCAAGAAAACTGAGGAAAGGAGATTGAGAGGAGGGAAGGTGATTGGAGGGGAAGAAATTGGAAAATCGACAACAGAAAACGTGACAAGCGTGAAGGTGACAGGGAAGAAAGTGACAGTAGAGAAGGAGGGAGGGAAGATGGGACGGGAGAGGAAAGAAGAAAATGAGATGGGACGAAAGATGAAGGGACGAAAGGAAGTGAGAGCAAATGTGATAGAAGGGAAGTCGATAAAAGGGACGCTGACAGGAGGAAAGGTGACAAGAGAAAAAGCGACAGGGAAGAATGAATCGGAAGAGAATGTGACAGGAGAGAAGACGACAGGGGGGAAAGACAACAACCAGACAGATACAAACCAAAGAAGTAGCTATTCTAAGGCAGTGATTGAGGGGGCAATGAGGAAAGAGAGGGTGTTCATGGGCGACTCCATTATGAGAAAGACGGACAAGACACTGAGTGAGGGGAAGGACATCGTTGTTTGTCTACCGGGGACTAGGACTGAACATGTAACTGACAGGGTAGAGAAGGTATTGGGACATGGCAAGGGGGGGTCTATACTGGTACATGTAGGAACAAATAATGCTGACAGGGAGGGAACACCTGGGATAGTACAGAAGTATAGACAGTTAGTGAGGAAGCTAAAGAAGACAAGAGTTGAACAGGTTATTCTGTCAGGAATTTTGCCAGTAATGGGAGGAAGGGGGGCAACGTATAGAAACTGCAAGAGGATGGCGATCAACGCACTAGTTGAGCAGATGTGTGAAGAAGAGGGGGTGGGATTCACAGATTTGTGGGGATACTTTGTTGGGAGGGAAGATATGTACATGAGAGATGGCCTCCATCTTAGTGGAAAGAGGCAGCAGTTTTCTCAGAGAACCTGCTGCAATCTGTTGACAGTGGGACAGGTTGCATCTATTTAAACTACATAAAGACAGCACAAATAAATCAGCAAATAATAGTCTGGAAAACTCTTCTGAAGCTGGATATAAATGTGTTTGTTTAAATGCAAGGAGTATAGTAAACAAAAGAAATGAACTAAACATTATGGTAGATGATATTGACCCTCATATAATAGGTATAACCGAATCCTGGACCACCACCGATATAGCAGATGCTGAATTGGGACTAATGTTTAGAAAAGATAGAATAGGAAGAAAGGGAGGTGGAGTTATTTTATGTATTAAAGAATCTATCCAGGCTTATGAAATAAAATTAGAAAGAGAAGCAGATTGCGAAGAAGCTGTTTGTTGTAACATAGTTACAGGAAACTCAACGTTAACAGTTGGGTTAGTTTATCGAAGTCCAAACATAAGCATAGAAGAGAATAAAAAAATACAAAACGCTATAAGGGAAGTAGCAAACGGGACTGTGTTATTATGGGGGATTTTAACCACGGGATATACAATGGAAATCTCTACAGAGTATGGGTAGTGAGGACCACAAGTTTTTAGTTTTAGTTCAAGATACTTTCCTTTCTCAACATGTGCTAGAACCAACCAGGGGTGAGAATGTGTTAGACATAGTTTTGTCCTCACAGAATGAATGAGTTGACAATGTCAAGATATGTGAGCCACTGGGGAGTAGCGATCACAACCAGATACATTTTACCATCAAAGTAAAATCAGAAAGGAATAGTAAAAAGCAGTATAGGAGAAATTTCCACAAAGGAAGGTATAACGACACGAGGAAATATTTAGCAAAGATAGACTGGAATAACACACTGAAAAATAAGACAGCAACAGAATGCTGGAATATATTAAAGAGTGAAATTAAGTGCATAGTCAATACATTTGTACCCTTCAAAAAGCAAGGGAAACGGTCCAAAAAGAAACACTTATCGAAAGAAGCCATTAAAAAAATTAAGTATAAACAAATGATGTGGAAGTCATATAGATGTACTGGAAATGATGTAGACTACAACAGTTATAAAGAAGCACTTAACCAAGCTACAGCTGAAATTAGAAATTCAAAGAGAAGCTATGAACAACAATTAGCTAGTAATATAAAACATGACAGCAAGAGTTTTTATGCGTATGTTCGAAGCAAACAGAAAGTTCAAGATAAGGTCGGTCCTCTAGAAGATAGTGCTGGAAATATAATATCAGAGGGATTCTTAATGGCAGAAGACCTAAATGAGTAGTTTAGTTCAGTGTTTACCAGAGAATATATTAGTTCACTGCCAGTACCAGAGGCTAAGTTCAAGGGTGCAGATTCAGACTTAATTAATTGTAACCCCGGAAATGGTAGCTAAGAAAATAAGGGCTATGAAGGATAATAAATCACCTGGAGTGGATGGGATTCTGCCCAAACTACTATAGGAAATTGTAGAACAAATTAGTGTACCGCTTGCAACAGTTTTCAATTTGTCATTAGAAGAGGGAGTGTTTCCTTTAGAATGAAAAGAGGCAAACATTATACCGTTGTTTAAAAAAGTTTCGAGAAACAAGTCAGAGAACTACAGACCAGTGAGTTTAACATCAGTGATTTGCAAATTATTAGAAAGACTAATTAAAGATCACATGGTGGATTTTTTTGTTAAACAAAACTTGATAAACCCATCTCAACATGGTGTTTTTAAAGCGAGGTCATGCTTAAAAAATGTGTTATGTTTTTTTGAAGACATCACTAAGTGGGTAGATGAGGGATCACCAGTAGATATCGTCTACTTAGATTTTCAAAAAGCTTTCGACAAAGTACCACATCAAAGATTACTGCTTAAACTAAAGGCCCATGGCATAGGAAATGGTATAATAAACTGGATAGAACAATGGCTGATTGACAGAAGACAACGTGTAGTAGTTGATGGGGAGGCTTCAAACTGGAAATCGGTATTGAGTGGGGTACCACAGGGATCAGTATTAGGACCTATATTATTCTTAATATATATCAACGATTTGGATGATGAAATAACAAGCAAGGTGTTGAAATTTGTGGATGATACAAAAGTGTTTAGAAGGATTAAAAGTGATGGAGATAGACAGCATTTACAAGATGATCTTGACAGGTTGATCAAATGGTCTGAAAAGTGGCAAATGCTGTTCAATTTTGGGAAATGTAAATGCCTCCACACAGGACATGGGAACGAAGAGGTAGAATATACAATGGGGGGTACTGTACTAAGTACTACTGTAAAAGAAAAGGACTTAGGGTTAACCATTAGTGCTGATATGAAGGTTTCAGAGCAGTGTGGAATTGCAGCTTCAATGGGAAATCAAATCCTTGGATTAATTAGGCGAAACATAACGTATAAGGAAAAAGAGCTAATAATACTGCTGTACAAAACAATAGTTAGGCCTCATTTAAAATATTGTATTCAAGCGTGGAGGCCATATCGCAGGAAGGACATAGATATGCTAGAAAGAGTGCAGAGGAGAGCAACTAAAATGATACCAAAACTGAGGGATCTTAGTTATGAAATACGTCTAAAAAAATGTGGTTTAACAACACTAGAGACCAGGAGATTGAAAGGAGATCAGATAGAAGTGTTTAAAATATTGAATGGTTATGAAAATATTGATAGAAATATTTTTTTCTCAGTTAAGAGAGATAGGACTAATAATAATAATAAATAACTTCTTACGCGCCAATATCCTCGGAAAATCCAAGCTCAGTGGCGCACCAAAACCAAAGGATTAAGCATTCTCGTACTCGTGTGCTAGGCAAAAGTCGTCAACAAATGGATGGATGTGCTAGGAAGCTAGGGAGGATAGGCAATATTGAAAAGATAGGTTTTGAGGTGACGACGAAATGTAACAATATGTTCTGCTAAATTAACACTAACGGGAAGCGAATTCCACATAGTTGGCGCGGCAACTGAAAAAGCTCGAGTTCCAGCCTTTGTCTTAACTCTAGGAACAGACAGCAACTTCGAACTAGACGACCGAAGTTGTCTGGCTTGTCTGGCTGGTGTGAGCATTGAGTGTAAATAACTAGGTTGTTTGGATGAAAGGGCTTGGTAGGTGATTGTGCAGATCTTAAACATAATGCGATATCGCACGGGGAGCCAATGCAGTGATTTTAGAAGTGGCACTGAGCGGGAGAATCGAGGAAATTGTATGTCGGACTAGAGGACATGAAGTTACATTACCAAAGGACTGTAAATGAACGGAACAAATTATCTGCTGATTGTGTGGGTGCTAGTAGCGTGAATGTTTAAAAAGAAAATCGACATATACCTCAGATGGGCGGGATACACATAGATAAAAGGGTCGGACTCTCGATAAGCCAAAGGGCTTCCTTGTCCACCTGCCACCTAGAGTTAATTCTCTGGGTGGCAATCTTGTTAAATCTTAATAAAATATGGTATTTCAAACCAAGAAAGATGTGGTTTGACAACATTGAAAAATGGGCCAAGAGGCCCTGAAGTCCTTTGCACTAATATTTCGATATGTGACACTGGCTGACCAAATGAGTGATAAGTCGGAAAAATTGTAACATTGTTTTCTTACATTCTTGTAAAGGTTGGGTAGGGTGCTTTACACGGTTTCAAAAATTGTGACTGCTACAAAAATTGGCAAAGTTATGGAGCATTGAACATGGTAGGGGTCAAAAAGTAAAAATGAAGAAAATGGCTGTTGAAGTTTTACATTATATATGCAAATGGAATGCATGGAAATATTACATGCACAACATTCAAATGTGGCACACAGTACGTAATATGTATGTTATGTTGCAATGATACACTGGAAGTACAAATGTGCTGCTACAAAGACTTATCAAGTTATGCCAGATTATGCCTTTATGTGTAAAACTAAGAGGACAGATTATTTGAGAGCAAAAGGTAGACTCACTGTTTGACACAGTTTAAAACCTACAGGCAACTGTTCAGTTTAACAGGGGTCTAGTGGCTTAATGCTGTCTGTTGACACAAGCTACTGCCAGTGACCAATTACAGATTAGTCACAGCTTCCATCAAACAATAGCAGGCAGAGAATCTTAGCTCCACAGTTGGGTGTAATACACAACCAGAGCCACCACTGATTCATGGTCAAGTAGATTAGCTCAATGCACCAACTAAAACAATACACAACACTGTGAGTGACAGTGTCCAGAGTGAGGCCTAAGCAGTGTCCTCATTGCTGAATAGATCAATTAAACCTGTCAAGTGGGTGACATTCTGCACAAGTGTTCATTAATCCTTAGTGATTGTTCAGAACACCAGACTGACCACATACCTAAACAAAGCAAATGTAATAGGTGAAGAACAGGCAGTGTTCAGATAGGGGTATTGGTTGAATTGTATTTGTCTCAATGCAAAAGCCTTTATTGTGCCTTCATCGATTATAAGAAAGCATTTGATTTAGTAGACCGGTCCTCCCTGTGGTCTAAGATAATTTAATGCGGTATTAATGGTAATGTGTTGAAAGTTGTATACGACATATACAAAAATGCTAAATCATATATAAACCAGGGCCTGGCTGTGTCAGCCTTCTTCTCATGTGATGTAGAGGTATGGCAAGGAGAAAACTTACGTCCTTTGTTATTTGCTATTTACCTGAATAATGTTGAACACTGTTAGTCACAATTATAACGCACTTGACATGGCAGCTGGTGAAATTTACAACCTTAGTGATAATGATGTAGAAAATGTATGTTCTACTATATGCTGATGACACTAGAATGATTCAATCAAATACAGATTTCTTGCTTGTGTATAGCGGAACTATGTCAACTCTTCTAATGGTTGACATTTGGTTGATTCAGGTGTCAACTATATTGTGAATCTGTAATTATTAGTCTATATTGATACAACTGATTTACACAGTACCATGTCTACCCATGGCATGGCAAGCGTAAACAGAACAGTAGAATGCATTTGATATCAATAAAGTGTAGGATATTTCACTCTATAGTTGTCCAGAATATTAATTTTCTGTTTGTCACCTACAGGTGACAGAATATTAATTTTCTATGTTTGTCACCTACAGGTTTCTACAGACAATACATCTTCAACCAATAGATACCTCAGTCACACCATTTTATAACAATTAAATGAACATCAAAATAAACACAACTTGCAATTATAAAAAATCAATAGTTTTGAAGATACAGTTTAAAAGTGTTAGGCAACTGTTCAGTCTAACAGGGATCAAGTGTGTCTACTCTGCCTGGGTGCTGTGACCAATGAAAGATTAATCAAGGTCTCAATGGACTAGGCTGTAGAGATTAGTCACAGCTGTTGACTTTGTGGCACAATACACAACATCTACTGTTGGGGGTGGTCTCAAGGGGCCTTCTCAAAACCACATCACTAGATAATGTAAAACTTTTGTACTTTGGGAGCCCCTTAGAATGATTCAATCAAATATAGATTTCTCGTGCATAGTGGCAGTGCCCTAAGATATGTCTATGCAAAATTAGAGAAAAAGTTGCTGAACGGTTTCTGAGATACGGCAGCTAACGGCAGACAGCGGACGGCAGACAGTGGACGGCGGACGGCAGACGCAGAGTGATGGCAATAGTCCCTTGGACCTTCGGCCAAAGGACTAAAAATGGATGGATACTGCCACTCAAATATCTCTGTGTTAACCCAGAACAGAGACCGGTGGTGACAGATAGTTGGCACGTCATTTAAACGTCCATCACAGTGATTGTCTTGGTCAAGGGTTGAAAGATGGTGATAAATATGGTATTTTATTATTATTCTCTAATAGTTTTCTCAAGTGCTATCTCACACACACAAGAGCACCAACTAGCTTAGAACCAACTTCTGTATAAAACCACTGATATACGACTGAACCTTCGAGGAAGCAAAAGAACTACGTAAAAACAAACAACAATCTTAAAAACCCTCTTTATGTACATATTTTATTGCAGATCTACACATTTTTCTTCACAAATTACACATTACTCATTTATAAGAACATTTTCAGCAAGTGCACATGAACACACATTTCATTAAGTTTCTCTTCAAAGCAGACATAGTTTTGGTTAAATTATGTTAATTTAAACACCATCATTTCTCTTAATTGTAAGGAGTAAGTTGATCACAATATCTATGGACACATAACGACAAAATATTTCTTTACATCCATAAAAAAGTATCATCGTAAAGTTCTAGGATTAAACTATCACAACTATCATTAAAGTAATACAACTATGGTTACCTGGTCTTAAATTATCAGAATAAGGACTAAAGTAATATAAGCAGTCTGATTAAGACATCACGACCATGATGAAACTATCACCTCATGCTGGCTATCAACAAAGATGTGTAACATGATACACCCAATGAATACACAGCTTTTTCCCGGGAAGTTATTTATAGCAGATGCCATGCAGCATCTGGAAGATTTCTGGGCTCCTAGAAGGCACTAGTGTAACAAGTTATATATAGCAGAGGCATAGCATCAGAACTAGTAAGAGCCTGATAACTAGCACCAACTGGCAGAGCACTCTCTCAAGTGGACAGAGGAGGCAGAATCTCTCCCAGAACAGGGTAGTCTGTGTGTCAGGTATAAACACCGAGACGTCAGGTTCTGGGGTGGCCGAGATGAGAACAGTCTTAGACACATGGAACAGAACACCAGCTGTGGAGCACCCAGGTCTCACTGCAACTGTCTGTATAATTAAATTGACCAGTTTCACATTTGCAAAGTCAACTCACATCTGATGAGGAATACTGGTAGGTTTTCTGCCATGTTTTGGGATACTCTGGTGTGTTATACATGTATGCCCAATATGTCATCTAGGTATAACTGTGTGTGCATTACACCGGCCTACTCCTCCTAGATATACGCTTTGCATGGGCACCAAATTTTCATGGGTGACTATGACCCCACAATAAACACAGATCACTGTACTTTTTCAAAATTCACTCCACTATTACCCTTTCTACAAACAAGTGAAATACGATTGTTATAGATAAACTGTCCCCACTTCATTGGTGGATGGTTTGCATAGCTTTGGACAATCTTAAGTTACGTAAATTACGTAAACCATCCCCACCTCATCAGTCGACAGTTTACATTGCTTGGGACAATTAGAAGTTACGTAAATCATCCCCACCTCATCAGGTGATGGTTTACATAGCTTGGAACAATCAGAAGTTATGTAAACCATCCGCACCTCATCAGTGGACACTTTACACAGCTTGGGACAATCAGAAGTTACGTAAATCATCGCCACCTCATCAGTGGACAGTTTACATAGCTTGGGACAATCATAAGTTAGGTAAACCATCCGCACCTCATCAGTGGACAGTTTACACAGCTTGGGACAATCAGAAGTTACGTAAACCATCCCCACCTCATCAGTGGACAGTTTACATAGCTTGGGACAATCACAAGTTAGGTAAACCATCCGCACCTCATCAGTGGACAGTTTACATAGCTTGGGACAATCAAAAGTTACATAAATCAACCGCACCTCATCAGTGGGCAATTTACATAGCTTGGGACAATCAGAAGTTACATAAACCAACTGCACCTCATCAGTGGACAATTTACATAGCTTAGGACAATCATAGATAACTCAAATAGCACTGCGAGTAACATTCAAAATCACGTAAAAAAAATTAAATGTCACGGTATGAGCACTGTCAGTCTGTCCCTTGTTTCTATATTTTGCGCCCTGACAAATAAAGTCGAACTAAGGACTTGATTACTTGGTTTCTGACTTAACCATACTGATAATGACGTTCTTGTGACGGGGGTCAGAGGCAGTTTCCTTTGGCATCGGATATCGATATCTTATGCTTCAGACCGATACTGATAATATACTGATATCTTCATATCAATGTTTACAACCTGCAATTAATCCGAGGGGTGGGGGCTGGGCCGGGGCCAGATGAAAGTAATTTTGTCTGGTAATGGCCATCGACATTCTGAGATGATCCCTTAGATGCCAAGATATACCATCAAATGCATAACATCCACACATATGGGACAATATATATATATCGTGCAGAATATCGGGTGTTTTTTCTCGCAATACTATATTGATAAATACTACGTTTTATTAGAATGTAACTGATCCTGGGTGTGTGTATATGTGGCATGTCACTGTGCTGGTTATGACAACGGATATTCCCACTGTTTTCCAGCAACTGCGCGGATTGAAAACTGCAGGACCTGAGCCAACGAACACATCAGCCCAGCATCAGCAGCTTGTAAGGCAACAAACAAGACTTCTATTCTGCTTGGTGCATCAAGAAACTAATTTACATGGACTTATGACGAGTTATTATGCTTATTACATGCAACAAGCATAAAAATATGCGACATTTGAATAATTAGTAATAATAGTTCATGCAACACTAGAAATATATAAATAGGAAACAATGGAATATTTGTTAGATATTAAAGCTGGGGAGAAGCTTCTGGAAATTGTGGCTGACAGCTACTTAGATGTCGCTGCGGCAACAGATGCAATAAGATCTTCGTTGCGGTCGGGAGTTGACCCTAACTATGTCGGTGCACAAGGGAGCCGGTACGAGGGAATGTTTCCGTTGATTCTCGCCGTTGCCGTCGGTAACGTAAGCATCACCACGGCGCTGATAGATGCCAATGCCAATATAAAACAGTGCATCGGTGGAAGGTATTTCCACGAGACAAACGCGGCAACAGCCTTACAACAGTGTTGTGTTGATGGCAATGTAGAACTAGCGCGATTACTTGTCGACAAATCTAATCTGGAATGTGTCAATTGCAACGGAAAAACCGCATTTCTCCTGGCTGTGGAAACAGGTAATGCAGAACTGATTGAATATCTGGCACTGTCTGGATGCAACGTGAATGGTGTTGACGACCTTGGAAACAACGCTGTACATCTAGCAAGTAGACTTCCAACAAACATCGTCTGTGATGTGATATGCATCTTACAGCACCACCAGGTCGACTTTAACCAAGTGAACAATGACAGTTTGACGCCGCTTAAACATGCTGCAATGGCAACAAACATAGAAGCAGTAAATGCGCTGTTGAAAACAGGACAGTGTAATCTCAGTGATGACAACCAGCATTTGTCAGAACTCGAGGCGACTATCATCCTTGGCGAGTCTGATAAAACCAAGCAGCTATTCAATAACTGCGATAGACAAATCAACAACATTGACACACTCTGTCTGTTCATTCGACATACCGATGCAAACATTGTCAACAAATTACTACACGAACACACAAAACTACGAAGAAACATAAACTGCTTGATCACAAACGCAGGTGGGATCACCCCGTTATTGGCAGCTTGCATGATGGGTAATACAGCCACTGCCGAGGTGCTACTGAGCCATGGAGCTGACCCAGGTTTACCCTCCATCAGTGGGGTAACACCCCTCAAGAAGGCTGTGCTCCTTAACCATCTGTCACTCGTTCGCCTACTGCTGGCACACGAGGGAGCCACAGGTCATATCAACGGCAAAGACGCCAAACTGCTACAACTTGCACTGTTTGTGAGAAACACCGCCATGGCCAAACTACTAATCGGATCTGGCTGTGTTTTGAAAATAGACGAAACATTAACAAACATGGTGGCGAGGACAAACGACGACAACCTTCTAGCAATGATTTACGCAACAGGCCATCAGGGCTTTCTTGAAGCATACCGAAGTGCAACCGATAAATTGCGATTTTCGACACAGCAGGGAGAACGAGAATATCGAGACGAACTTCGACAATGGTTGCAGTTCATCATAAAGAACCCAACATCATTGCAAGCACTGTGTCGACTAGCAGTACGCCAGTGTCTTGGTCGCTATCTGGTGGTCAAATTGGGCAAACTGACTGTACCGGCTACAATCAAGAACTACGTTTTGTTGAAGGAGTATGAATAAATTTTTGTAGTTACCAGTTGTGAAAATTTATGCAATTTTCTTGTGTAATTTGTCTGGGGGTTACCTTTTGGAAAACATAACTTGTCATCAGAGGCTGTATGGTTAGTAGAGAGTAATCTGGTGCAATTAAATAACTATGACATTCACTGTACATCTAAGGTTTGTATAATGTATAAGTTTTTAATATTAATTTGTTAATGGGATGCTTATCTTTGAACTGTTTGAATGTAAAAAAACTGTCATTATTGTACTGTCAGTCAGTATTGTTACTATCATGTGAACTCTACACAAAGCAGATTAAAAAACCTACACTTTACCTATCAGGGATACTTCCCTCTGTAATGCCCACGCATGTAATCAACCCATTTCTTTCCTCATCAACCCATGCCCCCACGTGTCTGCATTTCACCACTCAACCCATACCCCTACTCCCTCCATACTGCCCCCCCCCCGGTCCTACACGACTTTACCTGCACACACCCTCTATCTATGTACTAATAACAAAAGTCCTGTTTACAAATCTTTATAATACAAGGGAAACATCATGCCTAATGTCAATAAGGTGGTGTAGACGGTTGACAAACAAATCCTTGTGACAAGAAATGGGGACCGTTTCAGTAACATTCATATGTGCTCGTAAGCCAAATTTTGCTCCTTAAAAGTGATGCTTTATAGGCTGCTACTGAAACTTCAATGTGAGGATGCGCCATTAGGATACTTCTACCGGTGTATCATTGGTGATAAGGTGGTGGCTTTTTGCATTTTAAAAAACTCCTTAAATTTAACAACGGATTCTGTTCCGTTTAGTTTTTTATGAGCTCCTTATGTTTGTGAAATGGTCCCCTGGACACAGTTGTATAGCTAATCAGGTTTACTGCTGACATACTTGTAAGAGTGACTAATAGACTTACACAGGATGAAAGTATACAAAGTGTGTTAATAAGTGTCGCACTGCAGGGGTCATTTCGCTAAGAGGTAGTAAACTATTTGAACCATTTCCTCTGATGATGCAGTACCTCTTGATAGGAAAATATAATTAAAATATGGCATGTAAGTGACTCTTTGTTCTTGAAAAATGCCTTGATTGATCCCTAAATCACTACTTGTGTAAGATTTGGTGTTATTAATAATCAACAACACATACAACCCATCACCTTATATATATATATAATATACCGGTGTATGTATTGTAGTATATTTAACACACTATATCCACTTATGTAATTTTAATATTTCTAAACCCTCCCGATTCTATTTTTAGATATGTGATGTCTAAATAAATTTGATTACAAACTTTTAATATTTACTGGCAAACCAATATAATTCCAACCAGAACATAGAGAAAGTTGTGAAAGTTGTCTTGTCTAAACTGCATTTTATGTGACATACAGAAATTTTACTGGACTCAAAGTGGATGTTTCACCAGCTAAAGCGCCATTTTTATTAAATGTAGGCTGGGAATTACAATACTTTTGACCACTGTTTCAACATAACAAGTTTACTGACATTTTATAAAAAAAAATAATAAATCAGTTATGAAAAATTCTTCATAATTAACCTCCCATTTATGCACTGACACGACGACACCCCTCCCACATTTACCAGCACTCCAAACTGGGCATTGTCATGGACTGACACTGTCTGACAGCCACTACCAGGCCCCCACAATGTCTACTAGCACCTGTCTATTCCTGCCAGGACTTGCCCACTTCAAACACCCTATTAGCATAATCTCCAAATCACAAACAGCAGCCTTCCACTGGGTCAGAGGTCATCTCTATGGGCACAGGTAAACTGTATGCCTAGCTGAATGTCGCCTTTCAACATGTGCACAGCGCAGCAATTAACCAGGCAGTGGAGCAATTAAACGGGACTGGTCTCAGGTTTTCTTGAGCTATGGAGGAACTTGGCAGAGAAACACGGCAAGGTGGGTCTTAGAGCACAGTCACATAGCATTTGTTTCAATGAAACAGGCAACTATGAGGAGTTGACGCAGCTGTCATACTTACTATAACTATTACAGAGAAATCTGGCAAAGAAACCAGACAAGGCAGGTCTCAGACCTTGGTCAATGAGCATTTGTTTCAATTACACTTGCAGCTATGTGGTAACAGTTCTGTGTCATGGAGGAAATTAGCAGAGAAACACAGTTCACAGATACAGAGCAAACAGAAGATTTGTATCAAACTTTCTCTCTCCACAGCTAAGACCAAGTGACTATACCTTGAACATACTGTGGCCACTATTTGAATGACATTATACAATATGAAATAGGTTGGCCACATCAAACCTAGTGGATTGTAGATGCTTTACATTTTTAGGGCGTTCACCCCCAATTAATGACATACTCTCATGTCACCATGGCATATGGAGCAGTGACAATCATATTCAATATCATGTCTAGTTACCCTGATCAATATTGACACCAAGGCTGTCACATCTGCCCACATGTTTGCACTTGAGGGATATTTAGGTGACTTCCCATTTGCTATACAAAATAGATTCAGTTATGTATAATAGTGTCAGTAACTGTACTTCATACTGAATTAAAGCTGGTTTCCCATCACATCAAATTATATTGTCTTGCCGGAAAAAAAACTAGAACCACAAAAATGTTATTAATGTTCTTTGGAATGTGATTTATCCTCATGGCAGTATTTATTTTTACAATTTATCCAAGTCTATGATTCAGTTTTCTCAGTTTAACTACATGAAGCTAAGCATTTAGATGCACAAGGGTTGCCAGTTGGAACGATATTAGAACAAGGTATAACAGGTAACTAACTACATTATTAATAAGGAGTTGGACATTATAGCGCTGATCTCTTAGCCAATGAACACAATTTGTATGCATGTGTAAACAGACTTCTACACTGCTGTACACCGTGAGAACATTTGGACAAGTGCAAAAAGGCAACAGAAGCACCAAGCCTTATTAGCTGCCTATACACTATTTAAAGGCACACATATACACACAATGTGAATAAAGTATACAAAATGCAGCAGTCTAAATTACAGATAAATGTGATTAACAATAACAGGCATAGACTTGCATAATTCATATCAGCATTTACACAGGATCATTAACATGTGCACATGCTGATTTACTGTTGGTGTCTTCACTAAAGTATTGTTGGCAATTAGAAACCATGTCAACAAACTATCATGCAAACAAATCACTATAGTATATAAATATTTTAAATTTAAGTGAGATTATTACAACTAGTCTAGTTTAATGCGTAAATATTTTTTCCAAATTTAAATTATGCCCAATCAAAAATTACTGATTAGTTTAGCCAATGTTTTCATACAAACTAAATATTAGGTATTACCAGATGGGTAAGATTTATCATGAAATGTGTCAGTAATGTCAACACATCACTGTGACATCTGTACAGTTTTATAAGACTGTAATGTCATATTTTAAAACTTTTAAGCAGACTAGCCGAGTTGTAAACCTGGCTTAATTTCTTTGGGATTTCAGGACATTTTCCAGATAAGTATAAATCCACATTTATTTATTTTGCGAGTGGTCCCAAAATTGTATGATTTCGAATGTAAGCCACTATATAACCAGCTGCACTGAACAAAAATATTGTTGGCATAGTTCTGAACATTGAAAATGTACCCACTTCCAAATTGTCACATTTATAACTGCATAAAAACTGCCTAACTCTCATCTACAACTGAGGCCACTTCCAAACACAGTAACATTTAGTCTAAAGGACACAGCAAAACTTGGAGAATTGGCATCCCGACTTGAAAAACTGCATCTGCACTGCCGGTGGTTAGATTTTGTGTTCACTGGCATTGTTGTTGAATGCAAACTTTCATGTGATAAAAGTTGAGTTTTGACTAACTACTTACTGATCTTAAATTCTTACCAAAGTTATGTTAGTCTCCTATAAATGAGTCAGGTCTAAGAATTCTGATGAACTACGTATCTGATCATCAGATGCAGTGTCTAGCCATGGCCGCTGAGATGAACTGGCGGGGTCGGGCCAATAACTTATGAAATGGATTACTAGTTTTCTCACTGAAAGGACAAGTGAAAATGTGCAACACAGTATCCAACTGGAACTATATCCACGGAGGCACAAAGCTAGGCCCCGTACTTTTCGTCCTCATGATAAACGACCTACGTGCGATTCCTACAAATATGTAGATGACACGTGCATCGTCTACACTGGATCTGACACCCAGGCACAAAACCTCCAGGAAGTAGCCGACGTTGCTTTCAGATGGACAACCCAAAATGACATGAAAATCAATCAAAGTAAGACAAGAGATGATTATTTTTTCAAAAACAAGGTCAAATTTCCCACCCATACGAATCAACGGAAGTGAAACACAGCGAGTAACTGAGGCATAGGTGCTTGGCATCACTATTACCAGCAACTTGACATGGGATGTACATGTTGGGGAAATAACACGAAAAGCAGCCAAGAGACTGTTTCTGTTGCTCCAACTCAAACGGTCAGGTATTTGCGTTGAAGACCTTCTAATGGTAATTAAGATGGTGGTCCGGCCTATGCTATGCCTATGGTTCCACGCGCACACACAGATAAGACTAGACACAGACCAGCACTCGGTTTTATAATTATAGATGATACTGATTAATTTCATATGAGCATGGCACTGGTTATATAGCAGTCTAGACTAATAGCTAGGCTCCTGCATGGCTACATAGTACATTACATTTTAGTCAAAGTGACAAAGACGGAGTGTGTCACTCAGAGACAGTCAGACTCGTCACTCGGTGACAGATAACTTGCAATTTATTATTCGTGCATGATTCATGTACGTAGGTTTTGATGTGAGTTACCGGTTCTACAGTACTAGCAGCCATTTACCATATTGATATTCAATCAAAATCATATGTCAATGATTATTTACATTGTTAATCACATCTGACAAATTACCAAAATATATAACGTGAACGCCGATCGTATATTATCGCCCATCTCAGACGTCTAGCAGACAACAAGTCTAACAATGAACTCGTATAAACTTTTCTTTAACAAATTCCGTTTAACAAAATGAACTTTACAGCACCCTTTGACGACACATGCACATACATGCCTGTTTTAAACGGCAGATATCGTTCGAAATATAACAAAAGAAAACGCAAACACTGACTTCCCAACGCAAGCGCGCGCGGCATCACGCGCTGATTTAACAACGCCGCGTATCTGATTTTTTTAATAATTTTAAACGATTTTTATTATTATTTCATACAATCATAGTATATTTTCTTGAAAACATTTAAACTGTCAACACCATCTTTTGTACGACGTGAAAGTAGTCTCGTGACAGTGACGGCGAGTCATGTTTATAATTTTATCGGTAAACACAAACATGACACGTGCGTTTTGCTATTTTGAGTAACGCTCGTCAACACATGGAGGGTGTTTAAAATCCGCGGATGGGAAACACTAATTACCAAGCCACACCATTTTAAATTTACGCACGAAAGTAAACCACTTACACTTAGTCAAAAACACGAGAATATCAGGTGAGCATAAGCCATAATTTGAACATGTTATTAAAAACAAATATAAATTATGACACGCAGCCTAGCCTTAGCTACCTGCCTAGTCGGCTACCTACGTCTACGACATGGTACCTACGGCTACGCCCATGCCCGTGTTATGGCTATGCCCACGGCTACGTCATGCTTGTGACATGACTACGGCATATTATATATATAATATGCTATATCCTGGACCAGCCTGGTCATATCTATAACTTATGGCCCTGTAGCCCTAGACAGAACAGTATAGACGGCGCATATCTAAACATTAGCAATGGAAATGGCAATGGACTTTATCACCAAAAGTCCAACGGCAATGCCATTGCCATTGGACTAGTAGTGCCAATGGCTGCCAATCATGGCTACGTTGCCTAACTTTTAAACTTCGTCTATAATACTACCACTCGAATATTAATAACTGTAGTTGAACCAACTCCTTAACCTTGTGCATTCAGTTGATATGTATGTCATGCATAAAATGTATGTTTACTGGTCAACGAGACCAGGGTATCTGCTATGGCCTATCATGCCGCCTATACATAGATTGATTGAATATATAAATTTTTAAGACAAACTATGAACAAACATCGCAAAGCTTGGCAATACTTAATATTTTAAATCTGTAACAGTTATTTCATCAATTGAGTGCAAACAAATAATTATAAATTTTAGTAACGTAGTTGTTAGTTAAATCCATATAAAATAATGATTATTAGATAGGGAAAACACATTTTGCAAAAAATATGCTATTGACGGAATCTGCAATATACATATGCCAAATTGGAGTGACGATTGTTTTCTCAATAATTTTATTATGGTGATTATTGTGAATAGTTCTGTACATGTTTATCTGCTGATGCAGAGTTCATTGTAGATTTTTTTTAAAGTGCAACTTTTTCATTTTCAGAATTTCAAACATAATGGATATGACTGAAAGTTGATCACTGAAGTTGTGCAGACGTCATAGAAAGACAAAATGATGCAAACTGCAGGTTTCGCTGACCAACGAAATGAAGCGAAAATCAGCAAGAACAGCGTTAACTTTCTGATGCCCACAACTCCAGAAAGTGGCGATCACCTCAGACGGAGTCGTGATCCTGATAAGACTGAGAATGGGTCGACACGGACTCGGGAACTCGACAAGACAGAGAACGGATCAACACAAACTCGGGACGTTGACAAGACGGAATGTGAGTCAACTGAGAGTGGAAACCATGGAAGCAGGTCAAATACAATCAGTTTAGATCATCTCGGGGTTGCGTTAGAACACAATGAAAAAGAAGACTTGCGAGAGACACTGCAGCAGCTCGCGACTCGCAAAGAGCCACTGGGTGGCATTGCGGCGAGTTCTGTCATCCCACAGTGCCTCGAGCGGTTGGACCATCTTGACATCAGTGTGCGAGCAAGCGCAATGCAGGTAATTACACAACAGTTGAAAAGTCTCTCGATCATCGCACACATTGAGATGCTCTGCAAGCAGCTCGCGCGGTCCACGCTTCTTGACCTGAAATGCGGCCACGAGAATCCGACTGACTTCGTTTCGCTGCACACAAACATCTGCTCGGTGATCTGCGACCTGCAAGCGAAGTACCCGGACAAACTGATGCCATACTTCCGGTCAATCTCGCAGTACCTGCTCGAGGCAACGAAGCAGAAGAACGACGCGATCGCGACAGCCGCATGCAACTACTGGGCGACACTACGGTTGCCGCCGGTTCCCATGAAGCCAACCAATCTGATGGAGATGTGGGTCCCCGCGGTCATGTCAAAACTGCCGAGGCTCATCCCGGCTTTCATCAACTGCATGGTGTACAAGAAGGAGCACGTCGCAAATCTGGAGGCCTTAACAAGTAGTAAGACGGGGGTGGTTGGAACCCGGCGATCGGCGGAAGAGATGGAGGCATACACGAATCTGCGCAACTACGCAGCGCTTGGACTCGAGAACATATGTCGGCTCTTCCAGAAGGAGGTGATCCCGACGTTCCGCACACAGCTCAAGAAGTGGTTGTACTGCGAGAACTGGCTGAAGGTGGAGGCGATGGTCCTCGCGATCGCAGCGTTCACCGAGGCGCTCGGCACGCCGGACGACATGCAGGACACCTACAGCATGCTGATACCTCGTCTCCTTGACTTGTACTCGCACGAGAAGCCGCTTGTGCGATCCATCACGTGCTTCGTGATGCAACATTTCATCAACATGCCAATGAAGCAGGTCAAAGATCCGTATCCCAAGATGCTGCGCTGCACGTTGAGTCTACTGCGCGACAACTACTGTGAGGTCCAGGAGATGGCGCTGCAGTCACTGGCACTGTTGCTGCGGAATCCACGGCGTGACATCGCGCCATACAGCAAGAAGATCACCGAGGTTCTGGTGAAGGCCAACTCGTACATTCATGGCCAGCTGCGGTTCTCATACTACGAGTGCATCGCGCACGTGTTCGGGCGCGTCGGTGTGCTCCTGGACACATCACTGGCGATGAAGCTGGCTGATTCGTTGATCAGCCACTGGGGGTCGCTGAAGTGCAAGAGTGAAACTCTCGAAGACACAGAGCACATGATGCAGCTGTGCCAGCCGCTGTGCGTCGTTGCGAAGTTTTCACCGGCATTTGGCAACAACAACAACCTGATACTGGAGAAGATCGCCGAGTACATGCAACAGGTGGCCAAGCTGGGAACTAACGGCTACCGCGAGGCAAAGAGCGACATGGTGACAGGGCAGATGGTCGGCTACCTCGACCTGACGAGCGCCATGTTCGAGGGGCAGTGTGACGGGCTGAACGAAGCCATCGTCAAGCACAACATGATCCAACACACGCTGGATATCCTCAGCAGCAGCAAGTTCGACGAGTCGGTGCAACAGAGCGCGCTTGCTCTGCTCGGTCACATGTGCATCAATTGCTACAGTGCCGTCGAGAACAACATCGACAGCATCATCGCAATCCTGACACGGCATGTCGAGAATGTCAATTGCTCGATCGCGATCATGACCAACACGCTGTGGTCGCTGTCATTCGTCATCAACAACTGCGACGCAGAGAAAGGCAAAGACCTTCAGCGTCTTACTGACAACCTGCTGCAGTTGTTCATGAATACGAACGGCGATGAGGGCGTCATCATCAATGCTGCGAATGCGCTGATGAACATCGTGCGCCGGTGGCCTGATGACATGCTCAAGGTGGTGGTCCGTGACGATGTCTTCGTACACCTCTGTGTCCTGCTACAGAATGACTTCCCCGGACGCCACGAGAAGGCAAACATCTTCTACTGCCTCTGCGACGTGCTCACGCCGAATGTGCGCAAGATCCCGCGCATCGGCTGGATGTACTTCTGTATTGCAGCAGCCTTCCTGGACGTTAAGAATGCAAACTTGAACCACGCCCTGAAGGTGTTGCTACGGAACGTGCGCGGCTCACTGGGCGACAGTGGCTGGAAGAAGCTCAGCGAAGAACTCGGAAGTCAGTGTTCTTCAATTCTGCGCAGACGTTACCGACTCTACTGATTGCCTTAGGTATTTTCTGCAACATTACATAATACTATTCACCATTTATGACATGATCAGAAGTTGCCATCACAATATGATATAACTATTTTCTCCAGTTATTATGTACAGTATGCAGTGCCTCAGCATCGTAAGAACCATTTAATGGAAGAACAGACAACTAGTGCCAAATACGATGCTTATGGGATTATTTTCTTGTAATGCCTGTCTGTGTCAGTCGTGCATACGTGTGTGTTTTAGGACTGTCGGACAATACACTGCCCAGCAAACACAGATCGCCATTCAATGTATTGATGCAGCTTCATCAAAAACTGCTTGTAGCATCCATAACACATACTGCGTGTCATAGAAGAGTGTTGGTAGCAATGTTATGAATGAAAGATCACCAGTTGTAGAAACCGATGTCTCATAGTCACATGTCAGTTTTGAGCAGGTAAAATGTCTTCCTACACTGTAGCAGAGCTGTATTTTTAGACAACAACCTCGTTATGTTATTATGAATTATATGATGATTAAAGACAGTTATTCCAAACTGCATGTTTCACACGAGGTGGTTCTCAACAACAGCAAATTAAACCCTTTACACTCCATGTAACCCATATCATTCCCAGAAGCTTCCTAATGTGTTATCGAATGTGTGCCAAAATTATAAATATACAGGGGTAAATAACTAATGTTGCCATCTCTTAAATCAATGTGACCATCAAGGTAGACAATGCCACTTAACTGTAATCTTGATAAGATTATTTAGTTGGTTGGCTACAAAATTATTCATAAAACCTCCTCCTGTGAAACAATAGGGTATTAAATAATTAAACAAAATCAGCATTTGTTAACAGGAATGTATTTATCTTATCAAAGCACTCATTGAAGTAATTATTGTACTACTGCTTTCAGACACTATACATTTGAACATCAACAACAAAATGTGGAGACATTTTAAACTTGAAACTAGAGTCCTTTCCTTCATAATCACAGAGCAAGCTTGCTATCCATTAGTGGTAATCATACGATACACATTGTTCTCTCTCACTGGATAGCTCACTGATTGAATAGAACAAGCCTTTCCAGTTTAGATACGACCACTGGTATTTCTGTGTGGCTCGTTCAACAGTGACAACGTTCTGCGTCTTCCAGTACACATAGTTACATACCAAATATGTTCTACGTCTTCCAGTACACATAGTTACATACCAAATATGTTCTACGTCTTCCAGTACACATAGTTACATACCAAATATGTTCTACATCTTCCAGTACACATAGTTACATACCAAATATGTTCTACGTCTTCCAGTACACATAGTTACATACCAAATATGTTCGTCTTCCAGTACACATAGTTACATACCAAATATGTTCTACGTCTTCCAGTACACATAGTTACATACCAAATATGTTCTACGTCTTCCAGTACACATAGTTACATACCAAATATGTGAACCACCAACTGAAGCAATAATATAAAAACAAGTTGTTGCCCTATCAATATTTGCTGCAATGTTATAATTGTGTGGCAGGTCCAATAAAGTGTAAACTCAATGTCTCAATTAAATTCAGGCATGCTACATAACACACTAGTATTACTCAACATTACAGACTATCAAAACATGACAGATCTGACTCTTTTCATCATATTCAAGATTTCATCAAAGCAAAGCAGTTCTAGTGCAAATGTCGACAACAAACAATGTCAAGTCTATCAAAGCATAATATACCAGAACAGATATTGTTTAATGGCGACAACATGAACAGAACGACACCGATCATAGTTCAGAGTCTGACGCTGCATCTGTCTTCAAGGACTCGTTTGTTTCCAGAGGGTCTTTTGGTTCACCCTTTGCTTTGACTCTAGCTTCACAATTTCCGTGGTTACGAAACCAACGATATGTTGCGTGGCTGCTGGCATCTCCATGGCGACAACACCGTCTAGCACGTTGTCCTTCTTTCAGAAGTCTGGAGGAGTAAACACCCCTGCGACCTTGATGCCCAGGCTGTTGTTAAAATATGACGGACGAACTTTTGTGAGGATCCGTTCGTTGATTGCAATTCGCTGGTTGTTGTAGTCGATGGTGTAGTTTGCCATTCTACCAACTTGTGATGGTTTCAACCCGAGTGTCAATGTCAACATACCAAGAGCCCTTCGTGCTGCTCTGGGTAGCAACACGGTTTCTCTGCCATCGTGACCGTCACCATGACCGTCAGCGCGACAATCACTGCCATCACAACAGTGACCATGTTTGATCTCTTAAATGTGAACTGGTGTTAAATGTCGCCTTGTTGTCCTTATCCTCACATATAGGCGTATACAATACAATACAACTATACTCATTCCTGCAAGGGCAATTACATTGTCATTTGGGCGGGCACTGTGTACAAAAATATATATAAATATTAAAATATAACATAGGTAACTCACTTCATCATGGTCACAAAAAGAATAATTTATCACAGCGTAGATGTCGTTCGCATGAGCCTGGCTGTAAAAATGGGCTCTATCGATTTTACGATGTTACCAGCTAGCACCTACTCGAAATGTTTTTTATCGACTAAAAATATTTTGGAATAAAGTATATTTGTCATATTACAGGGGTGCAAGTTTAATGGTTCATTTTTATTAAATATTGTTCCATTTACGTTGTGCAATTTTGAAAAATGGTTCAATTTACCTTCAAACTAATTTTTGTGTGTAGTGTCCCACGTTGACAGGTAGGACACTACATTGAGATGGTCCCTCAGTATGTGTCTCACCAATAATAGTTTCAACAATAAATTCTGAAAACAGTTGGCATGGCAGCTATGACTGGGCAGTTGTCAGACTTTCACTATGTGGGTGGTTGTATGAGCGTGACTTCCACTAACGTGTGTCATTGAATAGTTCTATAGGTTTCTAGATTAAAAAACATTACCTTGTTTCTCTCACAAGACACTAATTAATAAACAAATTATTCAATAAAAACCTCTCTTTTGTGTCAGGAAATACATACCACAAGTCCAATCACACATATACAATGTGCCTGGATGCCCATTATATATGTAAATATTTACATTGCCACGGATTGTGTAGGTAATTAATGTAGATATGTATCCATGCCCTCTATGATTGTTATATGCACAGTTAATTTGGACACATGAATAATTAAACAAACTGTATATGCAAAGGTATCACAATTAATTAGTATCTCATGTTCTGTAAACTGTCGCTATAAAAATGCTGAAGACAGGTTCTGCAAAAATTGAACTGTCTCTTACGTGTTTCACGTGTGCCCGATATTATTTATGTAAAACGTCACTGATAATAGTTTTAGAGTACATATACATATATATATATATATACTCTATATATATATATATATATGAAGAGTTTCAGGACAAACACGATATATCCATTTTCTGTGAAAAACAAGGTCTGAAGATAAACATTTCGAAGACAAAAGTGATGCTAGAAAATAAAAAAGGCAAGTTCTTATATAGTGCAGTATCCAGTCCTCAGAACTGTTCAAAGCGCTTTATACTTTATTCCCTGGCAGACCTGTTCAATCGAACACCATCTCGACTTCTCTGAGAAGTATTCAGCCACGCTGCAATTAATGCACGAAAACTATTCGTACACAAATCATTCATACAACTGAGTGAACTGAAGCAACGTAGAGCCCAAGGTTCGACACCGCCGCACAGGTTTCGAACCCGCGTTCTCTCAGTCGAGAGTCCGGAGTTCTTACCGCTGCGCTACTGCGCTCCACAAAATGACACACCAATATATATCAACACCACGCAGATAGAGAACATTGATAGTTACATCTATCTGGGACAGCGATACAGTATCAGAGACAAAACCCAAGACAAGCAGATTCAAAAGAAGAATCACCGCCGGCTGGACAGCATTCACCAAACAAAGAAAAATAACAGTGTATGCACAGATAACATTAACTAATTAAAATATAACTGCTTGTCAAGTCATTTGCTTGGATAGTACGACACTGTTTTATAACAAAAATAATAACATGAGTCATGAAAAGCTGTCCATCGTACTCTGTTACTGATGACAGAATATTATAATCAGTCGATTAACTAAACTGTATTAGCATGTGATCCGTGTTATTTCAGCTGTTGATGTTGTCCTGCCTACTGCAGCGTTCAATCAGTGAAGGGTGGTCTCTTTCACCTGGGGTTTAATATCATTCCATGCATGTTGAAACTTGTTTGCTTTATAAATGGTTCAAATGAGATGAGTTAACGAGATGGAACATTTCAGAGGTCGTCTCTGTGGCGCTTAGTCTCTGACAGTGTTTGCTCGGGCTGTCATTCCTGATATGTCTTTTCAAATATTGAATATTTATTGGAACTACGTTTATATAGCCGTGTGACAGTAATGTTGTGTATCGCTGTGTGTGTACATTGCACACTAGTGCGTTTAGTCAGCAGGATAAATGAACACTGACTAACCAGTGAATAATTCATGATTACGAAGACCTCCAGCTTGGGATAAAGTCAGGTTGTAGATAAGATGTTGACAATATTGATAAGAATATAACAGTGCAAAGAGAATTAATTTACGAAATGTAAAGTCAGCTAAAATGGTCTAGACTAATCCTTGGTTAGAAATGTAAACATTTGTTAGCTTTGTCAATATAAGCCACTCCTAATATTATTTTATATTTAGCACATTAATTTCTTATTTTCTTTTAGCTTCATAACTTGATAAATTTAATAATGCACCTTTCTAAATTAAAGATATGTTGTTTAGCCTGTAATATTCAATTATTATTTTAATGCATATTGCTAAGTAGCACTACAAATATGAATGGGCCAAATGTGGAAGTATTCTGCGAGACAATGGCCTACAATCGCTGTCATTTACACCATTTGTAAGTTTGGCATTTATGGTTGTGTCATTGTGGTTTGGCAGTTTTTTATTATCTCACATTGGTGGGAAATAATACAATTTTGTTTGAAAGTGCAGAATTGACAGGTTTCTGGTTAACTGATAAAACCAACATCTGAGGTCAAGTTACCTTGATTTAGTTAGCGACCAATACAGAACAGTCAATGACGTGTCAGAAGAGTTTGTGTTTGTTTATGTTATCAGTTGTTGTTGATAAGTTGCACAGATTAGTCATTATTTAGGGCTGATGAGGGTATATATTGGGCGTGGATCGAACGAGGCAGCAGTCTTGTGCGCGACATTGATTGAACAGTAACTTTGGTGACATCTAGTGACAGATCTGTTCATATCAGCCATGACTGCGATGTTGCTGTTGATGTTAGTTGTCATGTCAGTGAGCATTGCCAGCTCCGTTGATCCGTGCTGTTTTCCAGAGAAAGGTGAAGGCTTCGCAGATTTTGTTGCGGAGATTGGTGGGAAACCAATAAAGGTGGCTGGTGTGGTAAAATTCTCTATCGATTACGATGCTCGTCGAGTTGCGGTATCTGAGCGCTTGTACATCAATGGGGCAGTGAAACGATACCAGGTGATCGAAGACTTTAAGGAGAAGAAACTCTACGTCATTTACGGTGAGCGAAAGTGCTACGTTGCGCCATTGCCCTACGACCTACAGCCACGATGCATTCTCAAAAATGCTACATTCGTGAGCAGCACTTATCTCGGGGTAGGGCCGTCTGCCCTCAAGACAAATACTTATGCGATGAACATAAGAAGAGGCGATGTGAAAGTTGCTGCTGTAATTGTGATCACGCAGGACAATTGTATTCCCGTGAGCCAGGTCTTGAAAGGAACCAAAGAATACAAACCGTTTTCCGAGGTTTTAGGGGTCTATAATTACACGCTAGGCATCAAGGACCCAGCTGTGTTCGTTCCGCCAAAGTTCTGTGGTAAGATGGTGTCCAGAAGAGCACGTACAACATGGCTGCCAGCGACCACACAACGTGTTCTCGACTTTCTCACCATGCCAAATGAGGAGCATTAATGAGGCACAAACTCTGACATGAGGACATAACAGATGAAACAATAAACGTTGTAGAACTGTCAGATGAAGGATTTTCTCAAATGTCTAACCCGTGTTACAGTATGGATGACAGTCAAGGTTTTGAATTGAATTGAAGGTGAACACTATGAGAACTTGAATGTGGTGACACTCATCAGTGTGTTACTGTAACTGTCTACTGTTGAGTGCTTGTAATAGTTGAAATAGAGGTGTACTGCAGTCACAAAAGCATGCAGTACCATTATGCTGGTTAATTATTTAATTATTCTGTCATAACTTGTAATAATCGGTACAGCTGTTTATATCATTAAAATCAACAACATTTGTATTGTATTTACTTGTGCAACAATGATGATCATTTAAACTGAAACATGTTGCATCAATTTCCTGTTTTAAATTGAATAAAACTTGAATGTGCCTTAAAGCTCTCTTCTTGGTTCATTCTATATGCACATAAATTAATTCTTAACTTTGACGAAAGACAAAGTTGTACAGTTTTTGTAGAAAAGTCTAGGAAAGTGTTGTAAAAGAAATGCAAACTGAACTGATTAGCATGTAGGAGAACAGATACACACTAGAGGTTTAGAAGGAGACTTGTCTGGTCGTCTTCAAAACTGGCAGGCAGAGGCAGATAATTTCAACTGATAAGACTGGTGGAATTTATAGGGAGCCAGCTAGCCACTAGATTAACTAATAGTTCCAAGTCTAGGTAGGGGCTCACATTAGTGTCTCATTGACACAACTGGTAGTGAAAAAATCAAATGGATCAGTATCAATTAAATAAATGGCTCAAATGACACAGGTTTGTCATTGAAAAAACTAAACTGGCCAATAAAGGTTGTGGTTGATGTGAATGGCTGCCACACAGGCCATCCACACACTGACAGCCACATTTAAATTAATTCAAGACTGGCAAAAATTTATTTCGTGTGATGTACACTTTTATCCACAAACTGCATCCAACTGTTGCAATATACTGAATCAGGCGAAATGCAACAGTTCTGGTGCTAAGTCAACTCACGTGTTTGCCATGACCTTTAACAGGAACACACGAAACATGTAGTGAACGAATCTGGAGTTGTAGATCCTGTCTTCAGCACGTTGTCAGCAACAGTTTACATAACATGGAATATTAATTCTTTGTGATATATCTGTATAGGCTGTCAGTCTCAAGACAGTGAGGTTTAATCTAATCATTAATTTAATCATGCATCTAATTTCACTAAGCGTATAACTGGGGGAACCTATATACATATCTAGGTTAACACACATGCATGCACACACGCACACACACACACGTGCACACACACGTGCACACACACACGTGCACACACATGCATGCACACACACAAACACGTGCCCACACATACACACATGCACGCACGCACACACACACAAACACGTGCACACACATACATGCACGCACACACACAAACATGTGCACACACACGTGCACATACACATGCACGCACGCATGCACACAAACACAAACACGTACACACACACACACACAAACATGTGCACACACACATGCATGCACGCACGCATGCACACACACACACACACACACACACACACACACACACACACACAAACACGTACACACACTGTCCTAATACAAACAATGTCGAAACTATATCAAAGCATAACACATCTGATTAAAATGTTTCAAAACTCCAAAAAGCCAAGCAGTGTGTAAAAGTTGACAGAAAAGATTGTCAAGTTTATCAAACATGACATACCAGCACAAACATTGTTCAACACCGACAACGTGAACAGAACGACACCAGTCACAGTTCCAAGTCTGACACTCCATCTGTCTTCAAGGACTCTTTTGTTTCTTCCTCAACCTGGGTTTATCTGTCGCCGTGGTTACGAAATCAACAATATGTTGCATCGCTGACGGCATCTCCATGGCAATGACAGATTCTTGTGCTGCTTTCTGGCGGGGTAAACACCCCAGGGTCCTTGATGCCCAGTGTATTGTAGAATGATGTGATCTGGATGATAGAGTAACCTTTAAGCACTCCCACGGTAAACTCGTTGACAGGAAGACACTGTTTCTGAGTGTCCACAAGGACTATGGCGACGTTGAAATGACATGAATTGTTGACACACATATCCCAGGTGGTTGTAGCCAGGGTGGACAATCCCACCCCGAAGTAGGCACTCCCTCTGAAGGTGGCGTTGTTGAAGGCACAAGGAGACGCCATGGGGATTGTCAAGTTGTCTATCTTGCACCATTTCTTCTCCCAAACGACACTACTGTCTCTTTGCCTTGAAGTTCAGGTACTCTGACCTTCCGGTCTTCGTTGAACATTAGCAGTCTGTACGTGGGTTGCAATTAGCTTGTTTTTGTAGTTGATGGAGTAGTCTGCCATTGCTCCCAGTTTGTTCTCTTTAGACCCTAATACATGACTCACCAAACCAAGAGTGCCTTCGTACTGCTCCTGGTAGCAACACGGTTTCTCCGTCATCGCAACCATCACCACGACAGTCAGCACAACAAACAGCGCCATCATCACGGCAGCCATGTTTGATTTTGTAAATGTGACACTGACGTTATATGTCGCCTTGTTGTCTGTTTACACCAATGTGTTCTGTCCAACTTACTGTAGTTCTACTTCAAAGTTCAAACTGTACAATTTTGTAGAAACGGATGCAGCAAATTACCGACACTGTATTCAGCAGATGTCACTTGGAGAAAGACACCGTGCAAGCGCTGTGAGACAGTGGCCGGCCTACTGTATGAGAAGGCACAGTGATAAATGATGCCACCCAGTATTCTGGAGCTCTCCACCCCTGTCTCATAACATAAATTACTGTCACATTAAAACATTACTTCCTTGTTGTGAGACATGCTATTGTGACATGAAGTTGTTGTCCATCATGATGTGTACAAAACACCCTAATACTACTACAGCGTGCGTGCCCTTGCATAACTCAAAGATGACAAGTAGGTGACCCAGATAACGGCAATGGTATCAACAACGATGAGTGACTTGCATGAAACTAATGCAATGCTCCAACTTGCCCCAACCCCCTCCCTAATTACCCCCACCCCTACGTGTAACTTTAAATAATATCACCTTCGGGATTTCTACCCGTGAAAATATACTTGCCCTTTCATTACATACCAATCAGACAAACTCACACAGCACTAACATGTTTGTAGCAGTGTCTGATTTATATCTTCAAGACATATCTTCAGTATAATATATGAACTATGATTGGGAGAAAATATGTTTTTTTAACATATCATTGTGTGTTGCAATGCGAAACAGCTGCATCAGTGACAGACTTTAGTGTTTTGAGACATCCCGTAACGTCACTGGTAACAACATCATCCAGGGGCTTGCTTTGTCGATCTGAGCAATAAAGTTTCTTCATTCCATCATTCACAGGCATATACACTCCTGTATCACACACTGGGTCCTGCATGGATGCTTCCTCTCCGTAATTTACTGACTCTTGTGCTGTGACTGTGTGTGCATCTAAATTCACATACATGCGTGTCTGACAGTCATGTCACAGATGTCATAGCCATGCCACAGCCATGTATCATAGGCATGTGCTTTATTTTTATTTATGTAGATGAGTAGTAATATTTGTATAAGCGCATTCTTCAACTTAGCATTCATAAATTGGCTGTACTCAAACTGGTCAGACCATAACACACAGTTTTTATGTAGGTATGTTGCATCTTCCCATTCAGATCACCCCTCCTGCAGTTTGCCAGCCACTTCTCAGCCCTAAAATATGGAACAAAATGAGTCGTAAATCTCATCAACTTGCACATAGATATAATACGGAAGAATCTGATTAGGTTTTTGATAAAAAAAACAGCATAAAACATTAGGAACGATTTGTACTTCCACCTGCTGCAGTATAACTGAAACGGTTTTGCATCAATGTGTCCTGTATAACTTATTGATTCGTTATGTGAGTGTAATGATCTAAATCTATTTCATTATGTCTTGACAAACCACGATATGACCAGCGTTGTTGGATACAACTAACCGAGTATGAAAGAAAGACACCAACTAAAACTATACAGACATTACAGTATTGCCCACAATACCAATCTACAATAATATCGTATTTACGTTCCCGAGAATGTTTCTTTGTGAAAGCTACTATTCACTTACCTTCTGCTTCTTTTGGGAATCTAAAGAAACTCTTTTCAGGACAGTTTCGCCTGTTGTTGGTACACTTTATGGCTGCACAAAACTGCCCAGTAGACACCCACTATCGCTGCGACATTGGCGCTTTACCACACTCGACGGTAGAGGCGCCACTTGTATATGCTGAACATGGGGACCTCTGGGAGTTACGCCTCTTGATGAGTCTCTTTGATTAGATTAACTAATAGTTCCAAATCTAGGTAAGGGCTCACATTAATGACTCATTGACACAACAGGTAGTGAAACAAATCAAATGGATCAGTATTAATTAAACAAATGACAGGTTTGTCAATAAAAAACTAAACTGGCCAATAATGGTTGTGGTTGATGTGAGTGGCCTCCACACAGGCCATCCATGCACTGACAGGCACACTTTAATTAATTCAAGACTGGCAAAAAAATATTTCTGGCTAATGGCGTGATGTACACTTTTATCCACAAGCTGCATCCAACTGTTACAATATATTGAATCAGGTGAAATGCAACAAAGTAGGTTCATGTGTACTGATTGGCGACATTGTTGATCGTCATGCTACTGCGACTAGAACTGATGAGGTATTTCTGTCCCAGTGGTTTTATTTGCATTCATAAAAGTTGTGTAGAATGAATACATTGCTGTATTACGATTCCACTGGTGAATCATTCAGGAGTGATAAATAATCTGTCTGGCCCAGTCACATGGACAAAGACTCCAAAGTCTAGTCAGTTCTGGTGCTAAGTCAACTCACGTGTTTGCCATGTGACACAGTACACAATCAACAGTCCCACACAAACATTTCCTGAATGCTAAGGCAGTTAAAGTCAGTCACTAACATCCTAATATGCATTCAACATCTGCACAACTTCAAACAGGCCAGATACTTGATTGTTAAAAATAACCTTAGTAATGTCGACACTATATGTAGACTTGCTTTATGTAAGCAGGGTGGGCAGATCTGAGCAAAAACCTTCCTCGTTCTGTCATTGCAAGGCACATAACATATGCTAGGTCCTGAATAAAACCATTCCATTATGATTGTGTTTGTGTGCGTGAATTTGTGTGTTGCTACGTGCATACATGCATGCATGCATAATATTATGTGTATGATTTATTTAAGCAAATGTTTTTCTTTTCAAGACTACACTGCACATGTGCTGATCAAAAACATGACAATCTTTCAGTTTCCTCCGTACTTGTCTATGTGCATGTTATGCTGTGCCATATGTTAAACTATATTACATTATTTACATATCGGTAATGTGAAATGTTCATCCATGACCTTTAACAGGAATACCGTCTGGTACACACGAAACATGTAGTGAACGACTCTGGAGTTCTAGATCTTGTCTTCAGCACTATGTCAGCAACAGATTACATAACCATATTTAAAAGTACACATGACAAATCCTAACTGGAATATAAACAAACAGAAATCGAGCTGGAAGATACATGTATATCAAAAGAAGAAAAGGCTACTTATTATAACCTGCAATTTAGTCAATACAGGAATTATATCAAGAAAACATGGGAAAACATAGCTGATGTTATCAACAAATCCAAAATACAGAAACAAATTCCACCATATTTCAATGTAAGCGAAACCAAGATAACAGATAAAAAAGAAACAGCAACACAATTCAACAACTTCTTCATAAATATTGGACCACAACTAGCAAACAATTTAAATACTTTTGGGAAAGCAGGCTTCAAATCAAACCTAAAAAGAACAAATGTTACGAGCTTCTAATTTACACCTGTGGATGAAAATATCACAAAAAAATATAATAAATAACTTAAAGTCAAAAACAAGTATGGGAAATGACAACATTTCTTCAATCTTACTTAAACCTGCTGTTAATGTGATTGCCAACCCCTTACCAGTATAATTAATCAATCTCTACTTAGTGGAAAATTCTCTAAAAAAATAAAAATTGCTAAAGTTATTCCTATCCATAAAAAATATAGCCATAATTTAATTAATTTTGGAGAACAGATATACACTAGGGGCCGGTTTCATGAAGCATACTTAAAGTTACGCAATTACTTAGCGTCAAACATTTGCGTAAACTCCCATGTTTGCTTATATTAAAAAAATCATGTCGTTTACTGAGACAATCATCTTAGCGTTAAGAACGTTCTTGGCCGCTTCATGAAACCGGCCTCAGGGGCTTAGATGGAGACTCGTCTGGCCGTCTTCAAGACTGGCAAAGGCAAGTAATTACAATTGACAAGACTGGTGGAATTTAGAGGGCCAGCTGGTCACTAGATTAACTAATAGTTCCAAGTCTAGGTAGGGGCTCACATTAATGACTCATTGACACAACTGGTAGTGAAACAAATCAAATGGATCAGTATCAATTAAATATATGGCTCAAATGACACAGGTTTGTCATTTGTCAATCCAGACATGTCTTTTCAAATATTGAATTTTTATTGGAACTGCTTTTATATAGCCGTATGGCAGTGATGTTGTGTATCATTGTGGGTGTACATTGGACACTAGAGCATTTAGTCAGCAGAGTAAATGAACATTTAGCAGTAAATTGAATTGGAGTTGTGTTGATATGTGGCTTCTGTGCAGTGCCAACAATTTCACAGAGAACTTAATCAGAAGTTACATCAAATTTTTCTTGTCATATAGCTTGCAAGTTATATAAATTGTATGTTTATCATGCACACAACACACTAATCTATTGGTCGAAAAGTCAAAAGTGCTGCATGGCTATTGTCCTTCCTAGAATTTAGTATTTGTCACTTTTCTGACTTATGTATACTAGGATTTTGTATTTTGGACAAATCTATTCAATTTCAATGTGACTAACCAGTGAATGATTCATGATTATGAAGAACTCCAGCTTGGGATAAGTCAGGTTGTACATAAGATGTTGACAATATTGATAAGAATATAACAGTGCAAAGAGAATTAATTGAAGAAATGTAAAGTCAGCTAAAATGGTCTAGAAACTAATCTTTAGTTAGAAATGTAAATATTTGTTAGCTTTGTCAATATAAGCCACTCCTAAGATTAATTTAATATTTTAGTTTCATAACTTGATAAATTTTATTCAGTTCAACTCTTTGTATAGATGTCATCTAAATTAAAGCAATAACGAGAATTATCAGTGCACAGTATTAAATTAAAGATATGTTGTTTAGCCTGTAATATTCAATTCTTATTTTAATAGGTATTGCTAAGTAGCACTACAAATTTGAATGGGCCAAATGTGGAAGTATTCTGTGAGACAATGGCCTACAATCGCTGTCATTTACACCACTTGTAAGTTTGGCATTTATGTTTGTGTCATTGTGGTTTGGCTTGATTTGGCAATTTATAATTATCTCACATTGGTGGGAGATAATACAATTTTGTTTGAAAGTGCAGAATTGACAGGTTTCTGGTTAACTGATAAAACCAACATCTGAGGTCAAGTTACCTTGATTTAGTCAGCGACCAATGACCTAACAGAACAGTCAATGACGTGTCAGAAGAGTTTGTGTTTGTTTATGTTATCAGTTGTTGTTGATAAGTTGCACAGATTAGTCACTATTTAGGGCTGATGAGGGTATATATTGGGCGTGGATCGAACGAGGCAGCAATCTTGTGCGCGACATTGATTGAACAGTAACTTTGGTGACATCTAGTGACAGATCTGTTCATATCAGCCATGACTGTGATGTTGCTGTTGATGTTAGTTGTCATGTCAGTGAGCATTGCCAGCTCCGTTGATCCGTGCTGTTTTCCAGAGAAAGGTGAAGGCTTTGCAGATTTTGTTGCGGAGATTGGTGGGAAACCAATAAAGGTGGCTGGTGTGGTAAAATTCTCTGTCGATTACGATGCTCGTCGAGTTGCGGTATCTGAGCGCTTGTACATCAATGGGGCAGTGAAACGATACCAGGTGATCGAAGACTTTAAGGAGAAGAAACTCTACGTCATTTACGGTGAGCGAAAGTGCTACGTTGCACCATTGCCCTACGACCTACAGCCACGATGCATTCTCAAAAATGCTACATTCGTGAGCAGCACTTATCTCGGGGTAGGGCCGTCTGCCCTCAAGACAAATACTTATGCGATGAACATAAGAAGAGGCGATGTGAAAGTTGCTGCTGTAATTGTGATCACGCAGGACAATTGTATTCCAGTGAGCCAGGTCTTGAAAGGAACCAAAGAATACAAACCGTTTTCCGAGGTTTTAGGGGTCTATAATTACACGCTAGGCATCAAGGACCCCACTGTGTTTGTTCCGCCAAAATTTTGCAGTAAGATGGTGTCCAGAAGAGCACGTACAACACGGCTGCCAGCGACCACACAACGTGTTCTCGACTTTCTCACCATGCCAAATGAGGAGCATTAATGAGGCACAAATTCTGACATGAGGACATAACAGATGAAACAATAAACGTTGTAGAACTGTCAGATGAAGGATTCTCTCAAATGTCTAACCCGTGTTACAGTATGGATGACAGTCAAGGTTTTGAATTGAATTGAAGGTGAACACTATGAGAACTTGAATGTGGTGACACTCATCAGTGTGTTACTGTAACTGTCTACTGTTGAGTGCTTGTAATAGTTGAAATAGAGGTGTACTGCAGTCACAAAAGCATGCAGTACCATTATGCTGGTTAATTATTTAATTATTCTGTCATAACTTGTAATAATCGGAACAGCTGTTTATATCATTAAAATCAATAACATTTGTATTGTATTTACTTGTGCAACAATGATGATCATTTAAACTGAAACATGTTGCATCAATTTCCTGTTTTAAATTGAATAAAACTTAAATGTGCCTTAAAGCTCTCTTCTTGGTTCATTCTATATGCACATAAATTAATTCTTAACCTTGACGAAAGACATAAAGTTGTACAGTTTTTGTAGAAAACTCCAGAAAAGTGTTGTAAAAGAAATGCAAACTGAACTGATTAGCATGTAGGAGAACAGATACACACCAGAGGTTTAGAAGAAGACTTGTCTGGTCGTCTTCAAAACTGGCAGAGGCAGATAATTCCAACTGATAAGACTGGTGGAATTTATAGGGAGCCAGCTAGCCACTAGATTAACTAATAGTTCCAAGTCTAGGTAGGGGCTCACATTAGTGTCTCATTGACACAACTGGTAGTGAAAAAATCAAATGGATCAGTATCAATTAAATAAATGGCTCAAATGACACAGGTTTGTCATTGAAAAAACTAAACTGGCCAATAAAGGTTGTGGTTGATGTGAATGGCTGCCACACAGGCCATCCACACACTGACAGCCACATTTAAATTAATTCAAGACTGGCAAAAATTTATTTCGTGTGATGTACACTTTTATCCACAAACTGCATCCAACTGTTGCAATATACTGAATCAGGCGAAATGCAACAGTTCTGGTGCTAAGTCAACTCACGTGTTTGCCATGACCTTTAACAGGAACACACGAAACATGTAGTGAACGAATCTGGAGTTGTAGATCCTGTCTTCAGCACGTTGTCAGCAACAGTTTACATAACATGGAATATTAATTCTTTGTGATATATCTGTATAGGCTGTCAGTCTCAAGACAGTGAGGTTTAATCTAATCATTAATTTAATCATGCATCTAATTTCACTAAGCGTATAACTGGGGGAACCTATATACATATCTAGGTTAACACACATGCATGCACACACGCACACACACACACGTGCACACACACGTGCACACACACACGTGCACACACATGCATGCACACACACAAACACGTGCCCACACATACACACATGCACGCACGCACACACACACAAACACGTGCACACACATACATGCACGCACACACACAAACATGTGCACACACACGTGCACATACACATGCACGCACGCATGCACACAAACACAAACACGTACACACACACACACACAAACATGTGCACACACACATGCATGCACGCACGCATGCACACACACACACACACACACACACACACACACACACACACACAAACACGTACACACACTGTCCTAATACAAACAATGTCGAAACTATATCAAAGCATAACACATCTGATTAAAATGTTTCAAAACTCCAAAAAGCCAAGCAGTGTGTAAAAGTTGACAGAAAAGATTGTCAAGTTTATCAAACATGACATACCAGCACAAACATTGTTCAACACCGACAACGTGAACAGAACGACACCAGTCACAGTTCCAAGTCTGACACTCCATCTGTCTTCAAGGACTCTTTTGTTTCTTCCTCAACCTGGGTTTATCTGTCGCCGTGGTTACGAAATCAACAATATGTTGCATCGCTGACGGCATCTCCATGGCAATGACAGATTCTTGTGCTGCTTTCTGGCGGGGTAAACACCCCAGGGTCCTTGATGCCCAGTGTATTGTAGAATGATGTGATCTGGATGATAGAGTAACCTTTAAGCACTCCCACGGTAAACTCGTTGACAGGAAGACACTGTTTCTGAGTGTCCACAAGGACTATGGCGACGTTGAAATGACATGAGTTGTTGACACACATATCCCAGGTGGTTGTAGCCAGGGTGGACAATCCCACCCCCAAGTAGGCACTCCCTCTGAAGGTGGCGTTGTTGAAGGCACAAGGAGACGCCATGGGGATTGTCAAGTTGTCTATCTTGCACCATTTCTTCTCCCAAACGACACTACTGTCTCTTTGCCTTGAAGTTCAGGTACTCTGACCTTCCGGTCTTCGTTGAACATTAGCAGTCTGTACGTGGGTTGCAATTAGCTTGTTTTTGTAGTTGATGGAGTAGTCTGCCATTGCTCCCAGTTTGTTCTCTTTAGACCCTAATACATGACTCACCAAACCAAGAGTGCCTTCGTACTGCTCCGGGTAGCAACACGGTTTCTCCGTCATCGCAACCATCACCACGACAGTCAGCACAACAAACAGCGCCATCATCACGGCAGCCATGTTTGATTTTGTAAATGTGACACCGACGTTATATGTCGTCTTGTTGTCTGTTTACACCAATGTGTTCTGTCCAACTTACTGTAGTTCTACTTCAAAGTTCAAACTGTACAATTTTGTAGAAATGGATGCAGCAAATTACCGACACTGTATTCAGCAGATGTCACTTGGAGAAAGACACCGTGCAAGCGCTGTGAGACAGTGGCCGGCCTACTGTATGAGAAGGCACAGTGATAAATGATGCCACCCAGTATTCTGGAGCTCTCCACCCCTGTCTCATAACATAAATTACTGTCACATTAAAACATTACTTCCTTGTTGTGAGACAAGCTATTGTGACATGAAGTTGTTGTCCATCATGATGTGTACAAAACACCCTAATACTACTACAGCGTGCGTGCCCTTGCATAACTCAAAGATGACAAGTAGGTGACCCAGATAACGGCAATGGTATCAACAACGATGAGTGACTTGCATGAAACTAATGCAATGCTCCAACTTGCCCCAACCCCTTCCCTAATTACCCCCACCCCCACGTGAAACTTTAAATAATATCACCTTCGGGATTTCTACCCGTGAAAATATACTTGCCCTTTCATTACATACCAATCAGACAAATTCACACTGCACTAACATGTTTGTAGCAGTGTCTGATTTATATCTTCAAGACATATCTTCAGTATAATATATGAACTATGATTGGGAGAAAATATATGTTTTTTTAACATATCATTGTGTGTTGCAATGCGAAACAGCTGCATCAGTGACAGACTTTAGTGTTTTGAGACATCCCGTAACGTCACTGGTAACAACATCATCCAGGGGCTTGCTTTGTCGATCTGAGCAATAAAGTTTCTTCATTCCATCATTCACAGGCATATACACTCCTGTATCACACACTGGGTCCTGCATGGATGCTTCCTCTCCGTAATTTACTGACTCTTGTGCTGTGACTGTGTGTGCATCTAAATTCACATACATGCGTGTCTGACAGTCATGTCACAGATGTCATAGCCATGCCACAGCCATGTATCATAGGCATGTGCTTTATTTTTATTTATGTAGATGAGTAGTAATATTTGTATAAGCGCATTCTTCAACTTAGCATTCATAAATTGGCTGTACTCAAACTGGTCAGACCATAACACACAGTTTTTATGTAGGTATGTTGCATCTTCCCATTCAGATCACCCCTCCTGCAGTTTGCCAGCCACTTCTCAGCCCTAAAATATGGAACAAAATGAGTCGTAAATCTCATCAACTTGCACATAGATATAATACGGAAGAATCTGATTAGGTTTTTGATAAAAAAAACAGCATAAAACATTAGGAACGATTTGTACTTCCACCTGCTGCAGTATAACTGAAACGGTTTTGCATCAATGTGTCCTGTATAACTTATTGATTCGTTATGTGAGTGTAATGATCTAAATCTATTTCATTATGTCTTGACAAACCGCGATATGACCAGCGTTGTTGGATACAACTAACCGAGTGTGAAGTGAAAGACACCAACTAAAACTATACAGACATTACAGTATTGCCCACAATACCAATCTACAATAATATCGTATTTACGTTCCCGAGAATGTTTCTTTGTGAAAGCTACTATTCACTTACCTTCTGCTTCTTTTGGGAATCTAAAAAAACTCTTTTCAGGACAGTTTCGCCTGTTGTTGGTACACTTTATGGCTGCACAAAACTGCCCAGTAGACACCCACTATCGCTGCGACATTGGCGCTTTACCACGCTCGACGGTAGAGGCGCCACTTGTATATGCTGAACATGGGGACCTCTGGGAGTTACGCCTCTTGATGAGTCTCTTTGATTAGATTAACTAATAGTTCCAAATCTAGGTAAGGGCTCACATTAATGACTCATTGACACAACAGGTAGTGAAACAAATCAAATGGATCAGTATTAATTAAACAAATGACAGGTTTGTCAATAAAAAACTAAACTGGCCAATAATGGTTGTGATTGATGTGACTGGCCTCCACACAGGCCATCCATGCACTGACAGGCACACTTTAATTAATTCAAGACTGGCAAAAAAATATTTCTGGCTAATGGCGTGATGTACACTTTTATCCACAAGCTGCATCCAACTGTTACAATATATTGAATCAGGTGAAATGCAACAAAGTAGGTTCATGTGTACTGATTGGCGACATTGTTGATCGTCATGCTACTGCGACTAGAACTGATGAGGTATTTCTGTCCCAGTGGTTTTATTTGCATTCATAAAAGTTGTGTAGAATGAATACATTGCTGTATTACGATTCCACTGGTGAATCATTCAGGAGTGATAAATAAGCTGTCTGGCCCAGTCACATGGACAAAGACTCCAAAGTCTAGTCAGTTCTGGTGCTAAGTCAACTCACGTGTTTGCCATGTGACACAGTACACAATCAACAGTCCCACACAAACATTTCCTGAATGCTAAGGCAGTTAAAGTCAGTCACTAACATCCTAATATGCATTCAACATCTGCACAACTTCAAACAGGCCAGATACTTGATTGTTAAAAATAAACTTGGTAATGTCGACACTATATGTAGACTTGCTTTATGTAAGCAGGGTGGGCAGATCTGAGCAAAAACCTTCCTCGTTCTGTCATTGCAAGGCACATAACATATGCTAGGTCCTGAATAAAACCATTCCATTATGATTGTGTTTGTGTGCGTGAATTTGTGTGTTGCTACGTGCATACATGCATGCATGCATAATATTATGTGTATGATTTATTTAAGCAAATGTTTTTCTTTTCAAGACTACACTGCACATGTGCTGATCAAAAACATGACAATCTTTCAGTTTCCTCCGTACTTGTCTATGTGCATGTTATGCTGTGCCATATGTTAAACTATATTACATTATTTACATATCGGTAATGTGAAATGTTCATCCATGACCTTTAACAGGAATACCGTCTGGTACACACGAAACATGTAGTGAACGACTCTGGAGTTCTAGATCTTGTCTTCAGCACTATGTCAGCAACAGATTACATAACCATATTTAAAAGTACACATGACAAATCCTAACTGAAATATAAACAAACAGAAATCGAGCTGGAAGATACATGTATATCAAAAGAAGAAAAGGCTACTTATTATAACCTGCAATTTAGTCAATACAGGAATTATATCAAGAAAACATGGGAAAACATAGCTGATGTTATCAACAAATCCAAAATACAGAAACAAATTCCACCATATTTCAACGTAAGCGAAACCAAGATAACAGATAAAAAAGAAACAGCAACACAATTCAACAACTTCTTCATAAATATTGGACCACAACTAGCAAACAATTTAAATACTTTTGGGAAAGCAGGCTTCAAATCAAACCTAAAAAGAACAAATGTTACGAGCTTCTAATTTACACCTGTGGATGAAAATATCACAAAAAAATATAATAAATAACTTAAAGTCAAAAACAAGTATGGGAAATGACAACATTTCTTCAATCTTACTTAAACCTGCTGTTAATGTGATTGCCAACCCCTTACCAGTATAATTAATCAATCTCTACTTAGTGGAAAATTCTCTAAAAAAATAAAAATTGCTAAAGTTATTCCTATCCATAAAAAATATAGCCATAATTTAATTAATTTTGGAGAACAGATATACACTAGGGGCCGGTTTCATGAAGCATACTTAAAGTTACGCAATTACTTAGCGTCAAACATTTGCGTAAACTCCCATGTTTGCTTATATTAAAAAAATCATGTCGTTTACTGAGACAATCATCTTAGCGTTAAGAACGTTCTTGGCCACTTCATGAAACCGGCCTCAGGGGCTTAGATGGAGACTCGTCTGGCCGTCTTCAAGACTGGCAAAGGCAAGTAATTACAATTGACAAGACTGGTGGAATTTAGAGGGCCAGCTGGTCACTAGATTAACTAATAGTTCCAAGTCTAGGTAGGGGCTCACATTAATGACTCATTGACACAACTGGTAGTGAAACAAATCAAATGGACCAGTATCAATTAAATATATGGCTCAAATGACACAGGTTTGTCATTTGTCAATCCAGACATGTCTTTTCAAATATTGAATTTTTATTGGAACTGCTTTTATATAGCCGTATGGCAGTGATGTTGTGTATCATTGTGGGTGTACATTGGACACTAGAGCATTTAGTCAGCAGAGTAAATGAACATTTAGCAGTAAATTGAATTGGAGTTGTGTTGATATGTGGCTTCTGTGCAGTGCCAACAATTTCACAGAGAACTTAATCAGAAGTTACATCAAATTTTTCTTGTCATATAGCTTGCAAGTTATATAAATTGTATGTTTATCATGCACACAACACACTAATCTATTGGTCGAAAAGTCAAAAGTGCTGCATGGCTATTGTCCTTCCTAGAATTTAGTATTTGTCACTTTTCTGACTTATGTATACTAGGATTTTGTATTTTGGACAAATCTATTCAATTTCAATGTGACTAACCAGTGAATGATTCATGATTATGAAGACCTCCAGCTTGGGATAAGTCAGGTTGTAGATAAGATGTTGACAATATTGATAAGAATATAACAGTGCAAAGAGAATTAATTGAAGAAATGTAAAGTCAGCTAAAATGGTCTAGAAACTAATCTTTAGTTAGAAATGTAAATATTTGTTAGCTTTGTCAATATAAGCCACTCCTAAGATTAATTTAATATTTTAGTTTCATAACTTGATAAATTTTATTCAGTTCAACTCTTTGTATAGATGTCATCTAAATTAAAGCAATAACAAGAATTATCAGTGCACAGTATTAAATTAAAGATATGTTGTTTAGCCTGTAATATTCAATTCTTATTTTAATAGGTATTGCTAAGTAGCACTACAAATTTGAATGGGCCAAATGTGGAAGTATTCTATGAGACAATGGCCTACAATCGTTGTCATTTACACCACTTGTAAGTTTGGCATTTATGTTTGTGTCATTGTGGTTTGGCTTGATTTGGCAATTTATAATTATCTCACATTGGTGGGAGATAATACAATTTTGTTTGAAAGTGCAGAATTGACAGGTTTCTGGTTAACTGATAAAACCAACATCTGAGGTCAAGTTACCTTGATTTAGTCAGCGACCAATGACCTAACAGAACAGTCAATGACGTGTCAGAAGAGTTTGTGTTTGTTTATGTTATCAGTTGTTGTTGATAAGTTGCACAGATTAGTCACTATTTAGGGCTGATGAGGGTATATATTGGGTGTGGATCGAACGAGGCAGCAATCTTGTGCGCGACATTGATTGAACAGTAACTTTGGTGACATCTAGTGACAGATCTGTTCATATCAGCCATGACTGCGATGTTGCTGTTGATGTTAGTTGTCATGTCAGTGAGCATTGCCAGCTCCGTTGATCCGTGCTGTTTTCCAGAGAAAGGTGAAGGCTTTGCAGATTTTGTTGCGGAGATTGGTGGGAAACCAATAAAGGTGGCTGGTGTGGTAAAATTCTCTGTCGATTACGATGCTCGTCGAGTTGCGGTATCTGAGCGCTTGTACATCAATGGGGCAGTGAAACGATACCAGGTGATCGAAGACTTTAAGGAGAAGAAACTCTACGTCATTTACGGTGAGCGAAAGTGCTACGTTGCGCCATTGCCCTACGACCTACAGCCACGATGCATTCTCAAAAATGCTACATTCGTGAGCAGCACTTATCTCGGGGTAGGGCCGTCTGCCCTCAAGACAAATACATATGCGATGAACATAAGAAGAGGCGATGTGAAAGTTGCTGCTGTAATTGTGATCACGCAGGACAATTGTATTCCCGTGAGCCAGGTCTTGAAAGGAACCAAAGAATACAAACCGTTTTCCGAGGTTTTAGGGGTCTATAATTACACGCTAGGCATCAAGGACCCCACTGTGTTTGTTCCGCCAAAATTTTGCAGTAAGATGGTGTCCAGAAGAGCACGTACAACACGGCTGCCAGCGACCACACAACGTGTTCTCGACTTTCTCACCATGCCAAATGAGGAGCATTAATGAGGCACAAATTCTGACATGAGGACATAACAGATGAAACAATAAACGTTGTAGAACTGTCAGATGAAGGATTCTCTCAAATGTCTAACCCGTGTTACAGTATGGATGACAGTCAAGGTTTTGAATTGAATTGAAGGTGAACACTATGAGAACTTGAATGTGGTGACACTCATCTGTGTGTTACTGCAACTGTCTACTGTTGAGTGCTTGTAATAGTTGAAATAGAGGTGTACTGCAGTCACAAAAGCATGCAGTACCATTATGCTGGTTAATTATTTAATTATTCTGTCATAACTTGTAATAATCGGAACAGCTGTTTATATCATTAAAATCAATAACATTTGTATTGTATTTACTTGTGCAACAATGATGATCATTTAAACTGAAACATGTTGCATCAATTTCCTGTTTTAAATTGAATAAAACTTAAATGTGCCTTAAAGCTCTCTTCTTGGTTCATTCTATATGCACATAAATTAATTCTTAACCTTGACGAAAGACATAAAGTTGTACAGTTTTTGTAGAAAACTCCAGGAAAGTGTTGTAAAAGAAATGCAAACTGAACTGATTAGCATGTAGGAGAACAGATACACACTAGAGGTTTAGAAGGAGACTTGTCTGGTCGTCTTCAAAATTGGCAGAGGCAGATAATTCCAACTGATAAGACTGGTGGAATTTATAGGGAGCCAGGTAGCCACTAGATTAACTAATAGTTCCAAGTCTAGGTAGGGGCTCACATTAGTGTCTCATTGACACAACTGGTAGTGAAAAAATCAAATGGATCAGTATCAATTAAATAAATGGCTCAAATGACACAGGTTTGTCATTGAAAAAACTAAACTGGCCAATAAAGGTTGTGGTTGATGTGAATGGCTGCCACACAGGCCATCCACACACTGACAGCCACATTTAAATTAATTCAAGACTGGCAAAAATTTATTTCGTGTGATGTACACTTTTATCCACAAACTGCATCCAACTGTTGCAATATACTGAATCAGGCGAAATGCAACAGTTCTGGTGCTAAGTCAACTCACGTGTTTGCCATGACCTTTAACAGGAACACACGAAACATGTAGTGAACGAGTCTGGAGTTGTAGATCCTGTCTTCAGCACGTTGTCAGCAACAGTTTACATAACATGGAATATTAATTCTTTGTGATATATCTGTATAGGCTGTCAGTCTCAAGACAGTGAGGTTTAATCTAATCATTAATTTAATCATGCATCTAATTTCACTAAGCGTATAACTGGGGGAACCTATATACATATCTAGGTTAACACACATGCATGCACACACGCACACACACACGTGCACACACACGTGCACACACACACGTGCACACACATGCATGCACACACACAAACACGTGCCCACACATACACACATGCACGCACGCACACACACACAAACACGTGCACACACATACATGCACGCACACACACAAACATGTGCACACACACGTGCACATACACATGCACGCACGCATGCACACAAACACAAACACGTACACACACACACACACAAACATGTGCACACACACATGCATGCACGCACACACACACACACACACACACACACACACACACACACACACACACACACAAACACGTACACACACTGTCCTAATACAAACAATGTCGAAACTATATCAAAGCATAACACATCTGATTAAAATGTTTCAAAACTCCAAAAAGCCAAGCAGTGTGTAAAAGTTGACAGAAAAGATTGTCAAGTTTATCAAACATGACATACCAGCACAAACATTGTTCAACACCGACAACGTGAACAGAACGACACCAGTCACAGTTCCAAGTCTGACACTCCATCTGTCTTCAAGGACTCTTTTGTTTCTTCCTCAACCTGGGTTTATCTGTCGCCGTGGTTACGAAATCAACAATATGTTGCATCGCTGACGGCATCTCCATGGCAATGACAGATTCTTGTGCTGCTTTCTGGCGGGGTAAACACCCCAGGGTCCTTGATGCCCAGTGTATTGTAGAATGATGTGATCTGGATGATAGAGTAACCTTTAAGCACTCCCACGGTAAACTCGTTGACAGGAAGACACTGTTTCTGAGTGTCCACAAGGACTATGGCGACGTTGAAATGACATGAGTTGTTGACACACATATCCCAGGTGGTTGTAGCCAGGGTGGACAATCCCACCCCCAAGTAGGCACTCCCTCTGAAGGTGGCGTTGTTGAAGGCACAAGGAGACGCCATGGGGATTGTCAAGTTGTCTATCTTGCACCATTTCTTCTCCCAAACGACACTACTGTCTCTTTGCCTTGAAGTTCAGGTACTCTGACCTTCCGGTCTTCGTTGAACATTAGCAGTCTGTACGTGGGTTGCAATTAGCTTGTTTTTGTAGTTGATGGAGTAGTCTGCCATTGCTCCCAGTTTGTTCTCTTTAGACCCTAATACATGACTCACCAAACCAAGAGTGCCTTCGTACTGCTCCGGGTAGCAACACGGTTTCTCCGTCATCGCAACCATCACCACGACAGTCAGCACAACAAACAGCGCCATCATCACGGCAGCCATGTTTGATTTTGTAAATGTGACACCGACGTTATATGTCGTCTTGTTGTCTGTTTACACCAATGTGTTCTGTCCAACTTACTGTAGTTCTACTTCAAAGTTCAAACTGTACAATTTTGTAGAAATGGATGCAGCAAATTACCGACACTGTATTCAGCAGATGTCACTTGGAGAAAGACACCGTGCAAGCGCTGTGAGACAGTGGCCGGCCTACTGTATGAGAAGGCACAGTGATAAATGATGCCACCCAGTATTCTGGAGCTCTCCACCCCTGTCTCATAACATAAATTACTGTCACATTAAAACATTACTTCCTTGTTGTGAGACAAGCTATTGTGACATGAAGTTGTTGTCCATCATGATGTGTACAAAACACCCTAATACTACTACAGCGTGCGTGCCCTTGCATAACTCAAAGATGACAAGTAGGTGACCCAGATAACGGCAATGGTATCAACAACGATGAGTGACTTGCATGAAACTAATGCAATGCTCCAACTTGCCCCAACCCCTTCCCTAATTACCCCCACCCCCACGTGAAACTTTAAATAATATCACCTTCGGGATTTCTACCCGTGAAAATATACTTGCCCTTTCATTACATACCAATCAGACAAACTCACACAGCACTAACATGTTTGTAGCAGTGTCTGATTTATATCTTCAAGACATATCTTCAGTATAATATATGAACTATGATTGGGAGAAAATATATGTTTTTTTAACATATCATTGTGTGTTGCAATGCGAAACAGCTGCATCAGTGACAGACTTTAGTGTTTTGAGACATCCCGTAACGTCACTGGTAACAACATCATCCAGGGGCTTGCTTTGTCGATCTGAGCAATAAAGTTTCTTCATTCCATCATTCACAGGCATATACACTCCTGTATCACACACTGGGTCCTGCATGGATGCTTCCTCTCCGTAATTTACTGACTCTTGTGATGTGACTGTGTGTGCATCTAAATTCACATACATGCGTGTCTGACAGTCATGTCACAGATGTCATAGCCATGCCACAGCCATGTATCATAGGCATGTGCTTTATTTTTATTTATGTAGATGAGTAGTAATATTTGTATAAGCGCATTCTTCAACTTAGCATTCATAAATTGGCTGTACTCAAACTGGTCAGACCATAACACACAGTTTTTATGTAGGTATGTTGCATCTTCCCATTCAGATCACCCCTCCTGCAGTTTGCCAGCCACTTCTCAGCCCTAAAATATGGAACAAAATGAGTCGTAAACCTCATCAACTTGCACATAGATATAATACGGAAGAATCTGATTAGGTTTTTGATAAAAAAAACAGCATAAAACATTAGGAACGATTTGTACTTCCACCTGCTGCAGTATAACTGAAACGGTTTTGCATCAATGTGTCCTGTATAACTTATTGATTCGTTATGTGAGTGTAATGATCTAAATCTATTTCATTATGTCTTGACAAACCGCGATATGACCAGCGTTGTTGGATACAACTAACCGAGTGTGAAGTGAAAGACACCAACTAAAACTATACAGACATTACAGTATTGCCCACAATACCAATCTACAATAATATCGTATTTACGTTCCCGAGAATGTTTCTTTGTGAAAGCTACTATTCACTTACCTTCTGCTTCTTTTGGGAATCTAAAAAAACTCTTTTCAGGACAGTTTCGCCTGTTGTTGGTACACTTTATGGCTGCACAAAACTGCCCAGTAGACACCCACTATCGCTGCGACATTGGCGCTTTACCACGCTCGACGGTAGAGGCGCCACTTGTATATGCTGAACATGGGGACCTCTGGGAGTTACGCCTCTTGATGAGTCTCTTTGATTAGATTAACTAATAGTTCCAAATCTAGGTAAGGGCTCACATTAATGACTCATTGACACAACAGGTAGTGAAACAAATCAAATGGATCAGTATTAATTAAACAAATGACAGGTTTGTCAATAAAAAACTAAACTGGCCAATAATGGTTGTGATTGATGTGACTGGCCTCCACACAGGCCATCCACGCACTGACAGGCACACTTTAATTAATTCAAGACTGGCAATCAAATATTTCTGGCTAATGGCGTGATGTACACTTTTATCCACAAACTGCTTCCAACTCTTACAATATGTTGAATCAGGCGAAATGCAACAAACGTAGGTTCATGTGTACTGATTGGCGACATTGTTGATCGTCATGCTACTGCGACTAGAACTGATGAGGTATTTCTGTCCCAGTGGTTTTATTTGCATTCATAAAAGTTGTGTAGAATGAATACATTGCTGTATTACGATTCCACTGGTGAATCATTCAGGAGTGATAAATAATCTGTCTGGCCCAGTCACATGGACAAAGACTCCAAAGTCTAGTCAGTTCTGGTGCTAAGTCAATTCACGTGTTTGCATGTGACACAGTACACAATCAACAGTCCCACACAAACATTTCCTGAATGCTAAGGCAGTTAAAGTCAGTCACTAACATCCTAATATGCATTCAACATCTGCACAACTTCAAACAGGCCAGATACTTGACTGTTAAAAATAACCTTGGTAATGTCGACACTATATGTAGACTTGCTTTATGTAAGCAGGGTGGGCAGATCTGAGCAAAAACCTTCCTCGTTCTGTCATTGCAAGGCACATAACATATGCTAGGTCCTGAATAAAACCATTCCATTATGATTGTGTTTGTGTGCGTGAATTTGTGTGTTGCTACGTGCATACATGCATGCATGCATAATATTATGTGTATGATTTATTTAAGCAAATGTTTTTCTTTTCAAGACTACACTGCACATGTGCTGATCAAAAACATGACAATCTTTCAGTTTCCTCCGTACTTGTCTATGTGCATGTTATGCTGTGTCATATGTTAAACTATATTACATTATTTACATATCGGTAATGTGAAATGTTCATCCATGACCTTTAACAGGAATACCGTCTGGTACACACGAAACATGTAGTGAACGACTCTGGAGTTCTAGATCTTGTCTTCAGCACTATGTCAGCAACAGATTACATAACCATATTTAAAAGTACACATGACAAATCCTAACTGAAATATAAACAAACAGAAATCGAGCTGGAAGATACATGTATATCAAAAGAAGAAAAGGCTACTTATTATAACCTGCAATTTAGTCAATACAGGAATTATATCAAGAAAACATGGGAAAACATAGCTGATGTTATCAACAAATCCAAAATACAGAAACAAATTCCACCATATTTCAACGTAAGCGAAACCAAGATAACAGATAAAAAAGAAATAGCAACACAATTCAACAACTTCTTCATAAATATTGGACCACAACTAGCAAACAATTTAAATACTTTTGGGAAAGCAGGCTTCAAATCAAACCTAAAAAGAACAAATGTTACGAGCTTCTAATTTACACCTGTGGATGAAAATATCACAAAAAATATAATAAATAACTTAAAGTCAAAAACAAGTATGGGAAATGACAACATTTCTTCAATCTTACTGAAACCTGCTGTTAATATGATTGCCAACCCCTTACCAGTATAATTAATCAATTTCTACTTAATGGAAAATTCTCTAAAAAAATAAAAATTGCTAAAGTTATTCCTATCCATAAAAAATATAGCCATAATTTAATTAATGTTGGAGAACAGATATACACTAGGGGCCGTTTTTCATGAAGCATACTTAAAGTTATGCAATTACATAGCGTCAAACGTTTGCGTAAACTCCTATGTTCGCTTATATTAAAAAAATCATGTCGTTTACTGAGACAATCATCTTAGCGTTAAGAACGTTCTTAGCCGCTTCATGAAACCGGCCTCAGGGGCTTAGATGGAGACTCGTCTGGCCGTCTTCAAGACTGGCAAAGGCAAGTAATTACAATTGACAAGACTGGTGGAATTTAGAGGGCCAGCTGGTCACTAGATTAACTAATAGTTCCAAGTCTAGGTAGGGGCTCACATTAATGACTCATTGACACAACTGGTAGTGAAACAAATCAAATGGATCAGTATCAATTAAATATATGGCTCAAATGACACAGGTTTGTCATTTGTCAATCCAGACATGTCTTTTCAAATATTGAATTTTTATTGGAACTGCTTTTATATAGCCGTATGGCAGTGATGTTGTGTATCATTGTGGGTGTACATTGGACACTAGAGCATTTAGTCAGCAGAGTAAATGAACATTTAGCAGTAAATTGAATTGGAGTTGTGTTGATATGTGGCTTCTGTGCAGTGCCAACAATTTCACAGAGAACTTAATCAGAAGTTACATCAAATTTTTCTTGTCATATAGCTTGCAAGTTATATAAATTGTATGTTTATCATGCACACAACACACTAATCTATTGGTCGAAAAGTCAAAAGTGCTGCATGGCTATTGTCCTTCCTAGAATTTAGTATTTGTCACTTTTCTGATTTATGTATACTAGGATTTTGTATTTTGGACAAATCTATTCAATTTCAATGTGACTAACCAGTGAATGATTCATGATTATGGAGACCTCCAGCTTGGGATAAGTCAGGTTGTAGATAAGATGTTGACAATATTGATAAGAATATAACAGTGCAAAGAGAATTAATTGAAGAAATGTAAAGTCAGCTAAAATGGTCTAGAAACTAATCTTTAGTTAGAAATGTAAATATTTGTTAGCTTTGTCAATATAAGCCACTCCTAAGATTAATTTAATATTTTAGTTTCATAACTTGATAAATTTAATTCAGTTCAACTCTTTGTATAGATGTCATCTAGAAATGTAAATATTTGTTAGCTTTGTCAATATAAGCCACTCCTAAGATTAATTTAATATTTTAGTTTCATAACTTGATAAATTTAATTCAGTTCAACTCTTTGTATAGATGTCATCTAAATTAAAGCAATAACAAGAATTATCTGTGCACAGTATTAAATTAAAGATATGTTGTTTAGCCTGTAATATTCAATTCTTATTTTAATAGGTATTGCTAAGTAGCACTACAAATATGAACGGGCCAAATATGGAAGTATTCTGTGAGACAATGGCGTACAATCGCTGTCATTTATACCATTTGTAAGTTTGGCATTTATGTTTGTGTCATTGTGGTTTGGCTTGATTTGGCAATTTATAACTGTCTCACATTGGTGGGAGATAATACAATTTTGTTTGAAAGTGCAGAATTGACAGGTTTCTGGTTAACTGATAAAACCAACATCTGAGGTCAAGATAATTTGATTTAGTCAGCGAGCATTGACCTAACAGAACAGTCAATGACTTGTCAGAAGAGTTTATGTTTGTTTACATTATCAATTGTTGTTTACAAGTTGTGCAGATTAGTTACTTTTAGGGCAGACAAGGGTATATATTGGATGTGGATTGAATGAGGCAGCAATCTTGTGCGCGATATTGATCGAACGAGGCAGCAGTCTTGTGCGCGACATTGATCGAACGATAACTTTGGTGACATCTAGTGAAGATCTGTTAATATCAGCCATGGCAGCGATGCTGCTGTTGATGTTAGTTGTCATGTCAGTGAGCATTGCCAGCTCCGTTGATCCGTGCTGTTATCCGGAGAAAGGTGAAGGCTTCGTAGATTTCGTTGCGGAGTCTGGTTTGAAACCAATAAAGGTTGCTGCTGTCGTAAAATACTCTGTTGATTACGATGCTCGTCGAGTTGCTGTATCTGAGCGCTTGTACATCAATGGGGCAGTGAAACAATACCAGGTGATCCAAGACTATACGGAGAAGAAAAGCTACATCATTTACGGTGAGCGAAAGTGCTACGTTGCACCATTGCCCTACGACCTACAGCCGCAATGCAGTCTCAAAAACGCTACATACATCAGCAGTACTTACCTCGGGGTAGGGCCGTCTGCCCTCAAGACAAATACTTATGCGATGAACATAACAAGAGGCGATGTGAAAGTTGCTGCTGTAATTGTGATCACGCAGGACAATTGTATTCCCGTGAGCGAGCTATTGAAAGGAACTAAAAAATACAAACCGTTTTCCGAGGTTTTAGGGTTCTATAATTACACGCTAGGCATCAAGGACCCAACTGTGTTCGTTCCGCCAAAGTTCTGTGGTAAGATGGTGTCCAGAAGAGTTCGTACAACACGGCTGCCAGCGACCACACAACGTGTACTCGACTTTCTCACCATGCCAAATGAGGAGCATTAATGAGGCACAAACTCTGACATGAGGACATAACAGATGAAACAATAAACGTTCTAGAACTGTCAGATGAAGGATTTTCTTAATTTGTAACCTGTGTTACAGTATGGTTGATTGTAAAATTGAAGATGAACTCTATAAGAACTTGAATGTGGTGACACTCGTCAGAAATTGGTGTTACTGTAATTGTTTACTGTTGTGTGCTTGTAATTGTTGTAATATTGGTGTACTGTAGTTACAAAAGGATGCAATAGCATTATGCTGTTTAATTATTTAATTATTCAGTCATAACTTGTAATAATCGGAACAGCTGTTTATATTGTTACGATCAACAACATCTGTATTGTATTTTACTTGTGCAACACCCATGATCATTTAAAATGAAACATGTTGCAACAATTTCCTGATTTAAATCAAATAAAACTTGAAAGTGTCTTAAAGCCCTCTTCTTGGTTCATTCTATATGCACAGTAAATTAATTCAACTTTGACGAAAGACATGGTTAAAGTTGTACAGTTTTTGTAGAAAAGTCCAGGAAAGTGTTAGCTGGAGACTCATCTGGCTGTCTTCATGAGTGGCAGAGGCAGGTAATTACAACTGATAAGACTGGTGGAATTTATAGGGGGCCAGCTAGCCACTAGATTAACTAATAGTTCCAAGTCTAAGTAGGGGTTCACATTAGTGTCTCATTTACACAACTAGTAGTGAAACAAATCAAATGGATCAGTATTTATTAAATAAATGACTCAAATGACACAGGTTTGTCATTAAAAAAACTAAACAAGATATTCACGCACTAACAGGCACATTTTAATTAACTCAAGATTGGCCAAAAAATGTCTGGCTAAGGGCATGATGTACACTTTTATCCACAAGCTGCATCCAACTGTTAAAGGACTAATGTTAGCCTATTACCCAATGTGAGCATTCATGTATCAAACCTGTCATTTAATAGCATTGAACAAAATAATGTGTTTATTATTAATCATTAATAGTTTGAAATAAAATGTAAAATACAAGTTATTTTCTATTTGAAGTGATTGTTTCAAATCTAGCTCAACCTTTGACAGACCGGTTGATACAAAATTAGGAGTATTTTGTTATGAACTATAGGGAGAGCACCACTTACTAGTTATACACTGTAATTCCACAGACCTGTTTAATCCATATAGCATGCAATACGTTTCATGCTATACATTGTTCAAGTGTACCAACTTGTTTCAGGATTTTTTTCACTGCATCACCATTATTTATTTTGTCAGTAAAGCATTGGGGTGCCTTTCTTTGTCTCTTTGGTCTAAATGATAAATTTTCATTAGCAGTGAACATGTCTTTAAAATATTCAGAAACGGTTCCTTTTTGATGTCCGTAGAAAAATGTCATGCATGACAGTTTGAAGAGATCGTCTGCTTTTAAGGCCAGACACCCCAGGTGAAATGGTGTTTTTTGACCAAAAATACTGAAAATGGTTTTCTGCCAGATTATTATACCTTTGTATGCATACTATCAATAAAGTTCACTTCTATGACAATTATGTACCTCTAAGTGAGTTTTAGTCATGGATCAAGCATGTCGATATCATGTAATGAAATCCATTATGCAATCTTTGACAGCCATTTTCTCAAAAACATTTTTCTTCAAATTTCTGCATTTAGAAACGGGATATCTCTTGGAATAATTATGCTATATAAATAATGTTTTTAGTGTTGCATTCAGCATATTCTACTGTGTGCAATGATCAGACACTTTTTTTAAATCATGAATAGTTTGAAAGATATAGCCATATTTGTTGCAAAAAACAAGATTTTTTTCGTATTTTACCAAAAATAGATTAAAAAAATTAAAACACATTTCAAAAAATGTTCTGATCATTACACAATAGAATCTATAGAGAACATGGATTTGCAAGAATTATAACTATATATGGATTCAATAAAAAATGGCAGTGTTTTCAAATTTGCCAATATTTGCTCAAAATGGTGGCCATTTTGTTTGTTACCATGGAAACGGGGGTCTGGCTGAAAAAAGTTCAATACATATTTTACTCAGTAAGTGAAGAATATATAATCTTTACGATGTGTATTGGTATATAGAGTTTTAATCTAGCGAGTATTCCACAAATCTTTGAGAGTTTGTTGGCTGTGAAGTTTTGATGAGGAGACTATGTTAAGTTGGAGTGTATTATGACACCAAGAAATTAAAATTGTGTCACCTGTTCAACCAATGTTATTTATTTTAATATTAGGTACTTCTTGGTTCTTTAATTTTCTGTTTATGATGAAAGATCATCATCTTTGTTCTTGCTGCATTCAGTGACAGTTTACTGCTAACCAGTCTGTTATTTTAGTCAGTTCTGAATTTATGTGGTGGTATCATCTGTGAATGTGTTTAGTGTGCTCAGCAGGGTGGTATCATCTGTGAATGTGTTTAGTGTGCTCAGCAGGGTGGTATCACCTGTGAATGTGTTTAGTGTGCTCAGCAGGGTGGTATCACCTGTGAATGTGTTTAGTGTGCTCAGCAGGGTGGTATCACCTGTGAATGTGTTTAGTGTGCTCAGCAGGATGGTATCACCTGTGAATGTGTTTAGTGTGCTCAGCAGGGTGGTATCATCTGTGAATGTGTTTAGTGTGCTCAGCAGGGTGGTATCATCTGTGAATGTGTTTAGTGTGCTCAGCAGGGTGGTATCACCTGTGAATGTGTTTAGTGTGCTCAGCAGGGTGGTATCACCTGTGAATGTGTTTAGTGTGCTCAGCAGGGTGGTATCACCTGTGAATGTGTTTAGTGTGCTCAGCAGGATGGTATCACCTGTGAATGTGTTTAGTGTGCTCAGCAGGGTGGTATCATCTGTGAATGTGTTTAGTGTGCTCAGCAGGGTGGTATCACCTGTGAGTGTGTTTAGTGTGCTCAGCAGGGTGGTATCACCTGTGAGTGTGTTTAGTGTGCTCAGCAGGGTGGTATCACCTGTGAATGTGTTTAGTGTGCTCAGCAGGATGGTATCATCTGTGAATGTGTTTAGTGTGCTCAGCAGGGTGGTATCACCTGTGAGTGTGTTTAGTGTGCTCAGCAGGGTGGTATCACCTGTGAATGTGTTTAGTGTGCTCAGCAGGGTGGTATCACCTGTGAGTGTGTTTAGTGTGCTCAGCAGGATGGTATCACCTGTGAGTGTGTTTAGTGTGCTCAGCAGGGTGGTATCACCTGTGAGTGTGTTTAGTGTGCTCAGCAGGGTGGTATCACCTGTGAGTGTGTTTAGTGTGCTCAGCAGGATGGTATCACCTGTGAATGTGTTTAGTGTGCTTAGCAGGGTGGTATCACCTGTGAATGTGTTTAGTGTGCTCAGCAGGATGGTATCACCTGTGAATGTGTTTAGTGTGCTTAGCAGGGTGGTATCACCTGTGAGTGTGTTTAGTGTGCTCAGCAGGATGGTATCACCTGTGAATGTGTTTAGTGTGCTCAGCAGGGTGGTATCACCTGTGAGTGTGTTTAGTGTGCTCAGCAGGGTGGTATCACCTGTGAGTGTGTTTAGTGTGCTCAGCAGGGTGGTATCACCTGTGAGTGTGTTTAGTGTGCTCAGCAGGGTGGTATCACCTGTGAGTGTGTTTAGTGTGCTCAGCAGGGTGGTATCACCTGTGAATGTGTTTAGTGTGCTCAGCAGGATGGTATCACCTGTGAATGTGTTTAGTGTGCTTAGCAGGGTGGTATCACCTGTGAGTGTGTTTAGTGTGCTCAGCAGGGTGGTATCACCTGTGAATGTGTTTAGTGTGCTCAGCAGGATGGTATCACCTGTGAGTGTGTTTAGTGTGCTTAGCAGGGTGGTATCACCTGTGAGTGTGTTTAGTGTGCTCAGCAGGGTGGTATCACCTGTGAATGTGTTTAGTGTGCTCAGCAGGGTGGTATCACCTGTGAGTGTGTTTAGTGTGCTCAGCAGGGTGGTATCACCTGTGAGTGTGTTTAGTGTGCTCAGCAGGGTGGTATCACCTGTGAGTGTGTTTAGTGTGCTCAGCAGGATGGTATCACCTGTGAGTGTGTTTAGTGTGCTCAGCAGGGTGGTATCACCTGTGAATGTGTTTAGTGTGCTCAGCAGGGTGGTATCACCTGTGAGTGTGTTTAGTGTGCTCAGCAGGGTGGTATCACCTGTGAGTGTGTTTAGTGTGCTCAGCAGGGTGGTATCACCTGTGAGTATGTTTAGTGTGCTCAGCAGGGTGGTATCATCTGCCTACATGACTGGACAGAAATTGGTTGCTTGTTGTTGCTAGATCATTTATGTATATTAGAAATAATAATGGCCCTAGACTTGAACCTTGGGGTACTCCCGTAGTAATTATTTCTAAAGGTGATTGTATGTGGCTGAATTCTACGTATTGCTGTCTGAGCAGTAAATACCCAGGTAGCTTTTAAACCATTCCAGTTCAGTATTGGTGACCCATCTTAACAAAATGAGTCGGATGTTGGAAAATTTGATTTTCCGTAAATGTTGTTTATGTGAGCAAATCGCGAATCCATCGATTTTGAGATTTCCCCTGAAAATTATTCTTTGGTATTCGTTTTATCAATTGCTACTCTAGTTACCCACTAATTAACTCTGTTTTGTGTATTTTAAAGCGATTTTTGTAGAGCTGTGCGAAGTGTTCCACTCGATTTCCTTAAAATAACGCCAAAAATGCCAGTACTTGCGCGCGTTCGCAACTGCTAATTCTGGGACGCTCCTAATATATGGGATATCACTACGAAGCTTGACGCCTCATCTTCCCATATATGGGCATACATACGCTAATAACTACATTCTGTGACCTCCAGAGAGCTTGGAAGATGGTAAATAAGGTGCATTTCATGAAACATAATGAATAATTTGTATCAACTTTGACGGCCGTTTTCTGGGTTTGAAGGTTTCTACCCCACATGTGTTTGTTAAACCATAACTTCAGTTAGAATTAAGATATCTTCTTACATGATACACCAGGTGAAAACAGAGATTCTGCTCTTTCCAATGCTACTAATAATTTAATATTAAACATTTCCGACATGCGACTCATTTTGTTAAGATGGGTCACATTTAGTATGCCATAATGTTCAAGTTTGCTGATAAGAATTGTATGATCAATAGTGTCAAAAGCCTTAGACTGGTCTAGAAATATTGGTAAACCTATTTTGTCAAGTATATTCTGTCAACTAGTTCAGATATTGCCAGTTCTGTAGAATGTACAGCTCTGAACCCATACTGATTTGGGTGGAAGAGCTTATTAACAGTGAGATAGTGAAATAATTGGGTCTAAACTATTTTTTCAAAGATTTTGGATATGCATGGCAAAAGAGATATTGGTCTGTAGTTGTTGAAATTATGGCTATATTTTTTATGGATAGGAATAACTTTAGCAATTTTTAATTTTTTAGAGAATTTTCCTCTAATTAGAGATTGATTAATTATACTGGTAAGGGGTTGGCAATCACATTAACAGATGTTTTCAGTAAGATTGAAGAAATGTTGTCATTTCCCATACTTGTTTTTGACTTTAACCCTCTCAAGGCCAGATTAATGCAAATATGTGCTTGTTATTGAATCCTATTAAATCGAGAGAATGTGCTGTGAGCGAATCATGTGATATACTCGGGTTGCATGAATGCAAGTAAATAAATAATTTTTGATCCGATTCAAATAACATTTTCACCCCATCTGAAGAACTAATTCCTGGTGTAACTAGCCAAGTATGTAACATATATGTCAATTTATTACCCAAATATAAATTACTAAAGTTGGACAAAAAATAAAATACTAAAATTCTCAACAATTCATTTTTTAAATATTTTTTATTAACAATTAGCGGATACATGCTGGGTAAGTTTAACATTTGTTGTGGGCATAAATATGGAAGCACCCTAGGATTATTAAAAAACACCCGTTCGCATGCGATTTCTAATATTAAATGCTAACTTTTGAGCAGTCTATTTTGTTGTAAACAAGTATTAATGTCCCACGCAATGAAGCGGGTGGTGGTTTTTAGCTTTGTTGTAATTATCGACATTGTCATTATGTCAAACTCCAGTGATTTGGATTTGGATGGGATTTTCGAATCAAGTTTATAACGAACGCTGCCATCGAAGGGGAATGTTTTGCACTATGTTTACGCATTTTAAATATATCACCAACATAATAGTTCAGATGGGATGGTGGCTATGGTCGCGAAGAACGCCATTTTGTATAAAATCTTGAAAATACATACTCACAAAAAAGTGAAAATTATTTCAGTTTTATTTACCAAAGGCATTTAATTAGTTTTCCATTCTGTAGTATAGTAATTTAATTGCTTATGTAAAGCAAGTCCACAGATAGTGTCGACATTACCAAGGTTATTTTTAACAGTCAAGTATCTGGCCTGTTTGAATTTGTGCTGACGCTGAATGTATATTAGGATGTTAGTGACTGACTTTAACTGCCTTAGCATTCAGGAAATGTTTGTGTGGGACAGTTGATTGTGTACTATGTGTCACATGGCAAACACGTGAATTGACTTAGCACCAGAACTGACTAGACTTTGGACTCTTTGTCCATGTGACTGGGCCAGACAGCTTATTTATCACTCCTGAATGATTATTCACCAGTGGAAATAACTACACAATCGTAATACAGCAATGTATTCATTCTACACAAATTTTATGAATGCAAATAAAACCACTGGGACAGAAATACCTCATCAGTTCTAGTCACAGTAGCATGACGATCAACAATGTCGCCAATCAGTACACATGAACCTACGTTTGTTGCATTTCGCCTGATTCAGTGTATTGTAACAGTTGGAAACAGTTTGTGGTACATCACGCCATTAGCCAGAAATAATTTTTTGGCCAATCTTGGATTCATTAAAATGTGCCTGTTAGTGCGTGAATATCTTGTGTGGCAGCCATTCACATCAACCGCAACAATTATTGGCCAGTTTAGTTTATTCAATGACAAACCTGTGTCATTTGAGCCATTTATTTAATTAATACTGTTCCATTTGATTTGTTTCTCTACCAGTTGAGTCAATGAGACATTAATGAATGCGAGCCCCTACCTAGACTTGGAACTATTACCATAAATTTGTGTGTATAATACGCCCCCATGTATAATACGCACCCTGACTTTCGCAAAATTTTGATAGAATTTCTATATCACCATTTATAATACGCACCCCGACTTTTGACATCAATCCCCGATTTCCCCACTTCTAATATTTTGCTGGAACCCATGAATCCATCTCAGAATCGTAAACATGTCACCTATGCAAGTTACGGCATTGCTGCCGGCTTGTCGCTCGCTAGTGACTAGTGTGTAAGCACTACGTAACTTGTGTTGTAGCTTGACGATTGTGCAACTGATTAAATCGATCAGCGCTTGCTGGAACTTACATCGTGTCGTTCTGATATTACTTTTAAATTAACACCAAGTTATATTCTGAAATGCTACGTGCAAACCTGGTACTTTCAACTGCGAAGCATACATGCGCTACATTCGTTTTTATTTACATTCACAACATTTGCATTCACACCTTTAAACATGGAGTCACACTTGCAGACACTTGACCTGTGACCCGGGCATCATTCACATGATTCAGGAACGCCAATCATAATTATAGTGGGACGCTTCCTAGGCTGCACTTCCCATTCTCGTACACTTCCCGCTCATTGGTGTTATTCGCAATGTCAGACATCCGGACTCTCGTCTTTGTTATTTCTCGCTGCTAGTTTAGGGCTAGAGAGGCATTTACAGGAGTGCGATTCTTGCCTTTTGTCTGCATTGCTACGGTAGTTTATGTGATTGTGATATCACACTGACTTTGATAATATTACTAGTTTTCTAGCAGTGTTATCCTGGTCTGCAAAAATTGATAAATTGATCAGAGAATTTTTTTAGCATTAGCACCATGTATAATATGCACTTTGACTTTTGAGTAAAAAGCGAAGGGACAAAAATGCATATTATACACAGAAATTTACGGTAGTTAATCTAGTGGCTAGCTGGCTCCCTATAAATTCCACCAGTTTTATCAGTTGTAATTACCTGCCTCTGCCAGTCTTGAAGACAGCCAGACAATTCTCCATCTAAGCCCCTGGTGTGTATCTGTTCTCAAACATGCCAATCAGTTCAATTTGCTAGTTGTGTAAATGAGACACTAATGTGAGCCCCTACTTAGACTTGGAACTATTAGTTAATCTAGTGGCTAGCTAGCCCCTATAAATTCCACCAGTCTTATCAGTTGTAATTACCTGCCTCTGCCAGTCTTGAAGACGGCCAGACAAGTCTCCATCTAAGCCCCTGGTGTGTATCTGTTCTCAAACATGCCAATCAGTTCAATTTGCTAGTTGTGTAAATGAGACACTAATGTGAGCCCCTACTTAGACTTGGAACTATTAGTTAATCTAGTGGCTAGCTAGCCCCTATAAATTCCACCAGTCTTATCAGTTGTAATTACCTGCCTCTGCCAGTCTTGAAGACGGCCAGACAAGTCTCCATCTAAGCCCCTGGTGTGTATCTGTTCTCAAACATGCCAATCAGTTCAATTTGCTAGTTGTGTAAATGAGACACTAATGTGAGCCCCTACTTAGACTTGGAACTATTAGTTAATCTAGTGGCTAGCTGGCCCCCTATAAATTCCACCAGTCTTATCAGTTGTAATTACCTGCCTCTGCCACTCATGAAGACAGCCAGATGAGTCTCCAGCTAACACTTTCCTGGACTTTTCTACAAAAACTGTACAACTTTAACCATGTCTTTCGTCAAAGTTGAATTAATTTACTGTGCATATAGATTGAACCAAGAAGAGGGCTTTAGACACTTTCAAGTTTTATTTGATTTAAATCAGGAAATTGTTGCAACATGTTTAATTTTAAATGATCATGGGTGTTGCACAAGTAAATACAATACAGATGTTATTGATCGTAACGATACAAACAGCTGTACCGATTATTACAAGTTATGACTGAATAATTAAATAATTAAACAGCATAATGCTACTGCATGCTTTTGTAACTACAGTACACTAATATTACAACAATTACAAGCACACAACAGTAAACAATTACAGTAACACCATTTTCTGATGAGTGTCACCACATTCAAGTTCTCACAGAGTTCATCTTCAATTTTACAATCAACCATACTGTAACACAGGTTACAAATTTAAGAAAATCCTTCATCTGACAGTTCTAGAACGTTTATTGTTTCATCTGTTATGTCCTCATGTCAGAGTTTGTGCCTCATTAATGCTCCTCATTTGGCATGGTGAGAAAGTCGAGTACACGTTGTGTGGTCGCTGGCAGCCATGTTGTACGAGCTCTTCTGGACACCATCTTACCACAGAACTTTGGCGGAACGAACACAGCTGGGTCCTTGATGCCTAGCGTGTAATTATAGAACCCTAAAACCTCAGAATACGGTTTGTAATCTTTGGTTCCTCTCAAGAGTTCGCTCACGGGAATACAACTGTCTTGCGTGACCACCTTTACAGCAGTAACTTTCAAATCGCCTGTTGTTATGTTCACCACATAAGTATTTGTCTTGAGGGCAGACGGCCCTACCCCGAGGTAAGCGCTGCTCATGAATGTAGCGTTTTTGAAACTGCATCGCGGCTGTAGTTCATAGGTCACTGGTGCGATGTAGCACTTTCGCTCACCATAAATGACGTAGCTTTTCATCTCCTTAAAGTCTTCGATCACCCGGTATCGTTTCATTGTCCCATTGATGTACACGCGCTCAGATATCGCAACTCGACGAGCATCGTAATCGATGGAGAATTTTACGACAGCAGCAACCTTTATTGGTCTCCATCCAGTCTCCGCGACGAAATCTACGAAGCCTTCACCTTTCTTCGGATAACAGCACGGATCAACGGAGCTGGCAGTGCTCACTGACATGACAACTAACATCAACAGCAACATCGCTGCCATGGCTGATATTAACAGATCTGTCACTAGATGTCACCAAAGTTATTGTTCGATCAACGCCGCATACAAGACTGCTGCCTCATTCGATCCACGCCCAATATATACCGTCGTCGGCCCTAAATAGTGACTAATCTGTGCAACTTATAAAATATAACTGATAACTTAAACAAACACAAACTCTTCTGACACATCATTGACCGTTCTGTTAGATGTTGGTTTTAAAGAGTTAACCAGAAACCTGTCAATTCTACTCTTTCAAACAAAAATTGTATTATCTCCCACCAATGTGAGATAATTATAAATTGCCAAATCAAGCCAAACCCCAATGACACAAACATAAATGCCAAACTTACAAATGGTGTAAATGACAGCGATTGTACGCCATTGTCTCACAGAATACTTCCACATTTGGCCCATTCATATTTTAGTGCTATTTAGCAATATACATTAAAATAATAATTGAATATAACAGGCTAAACAACATATCTTTAATTTATAACTGTGCATTGATAATTCTTGTTATTGCTTTAATTTAGATGACATCTATACACAGAGTTGAACTGAATTAAATTGATCAAGTTAAGAAAGCTAAAAGAAAACAAGAAATTAATGTGCTACGTATAAAATAATCTTAGGAGTGGCTGATATTGACAAAGCTAACAAATATTTACATTACTAACCAAGGATTAATTTCTAGACCATTTTAGCTGACTTTACATTTCTTCAATTAATTATCTTTGCACTGTTATATTCTTATCAATATTGTCAACATCTTATCTACAGCCTGACTTATCCCAAGCTGTAGGTCTTTGTAATCATGAATCATTCACTGGTTAGTCACATTGAAATTGAACAGATTTGTCCAAAATACAAAATCCTAGCATACATAAGTCAGAAAAGTGTTGTACATGAGAAATACTTAATTCTAGGAACGAGAATAGCCAAGTAGCACTTGATCAGTGTGGGCGTGTGCATTGTGTGCATAATAAACATACAATTTATATAACTTGCAAGCTGTATAACAAGAAAAAACTGATGCAACTTCTGAGTAAGTTATCTGCAAAATTGTTGGCACTGCACAGAAGCTACATATTAACACAACTCCACCATTTACTGCTAAATGTTTAGTTATCCTGCTGACTAAATGCTCTAGTGTCCAATGTACACCCACAACGATACACAACATCACTGTCACATGGCTATATAAAAGCAGTTCCAATAAAAATTCAATATTTGAAAAGACATATCTGGAATGACAGCCCGAGCAAATACTGTCAGAGACGACCTCTGAAATGTTCCATCTCGTTAACTCATCTCATTTGAACCATTTATAAAGCAAACAAGTTTCAACATGCATGGAATGATATTAAATGATAGGTGAAAGTGACGGCCCGTCACTGATTGAACGCTGCAGTAGGCAATACGGCATCAGCAGCTGAACTAACACGGATCACAGTTTAACTAAGGGTAGCCGCTGGTCCTAAAGTAACTATGGGCCATATCTTGGTTAATATTCATCGTACCTTCATAAAAAACGAGGATTATATTAGTCGGGTGAAGGTGGTTAAACCTGTGAAAAATCGGCTAATTTGCCTAATTATTGCAATGGCAACAGCAATTTATGTGCCTATGGATGTATGCCCACACCGGAAAAACTATTTAGAGTAAGTGATAGCAAATACCATCATACTATTGCAATAAGTTGGAATGGAATGTTACTTTGCACAATAAGGTGGTTGTGGGCTCTGACTTCAAGTGTTTTATGACCACAGTCAATTACACCATTCAGGTGAAATTTTTAAATTCCCTAATTGGTTGACCCTTGTTTACAAACCCTTAAAATAAAGCTGACATCCAAAATAGCTCATTGCAACTGGACCATTCCACAGAATAACTGGTGAAAAATAGAATTCTCTATCTTGTGTAGTTTTTCCAAAATAATGTGTGCCAGTGTCACAAATAGTCAAAAATATCATTTTGAGAAAACAGCCAAAACAAAATAAGAACATCATACATTAAGCAGTACTGGCAGGTATACATCATTATAGGTATTAGTAATCAAAATCTTAAAAAATGCTAGTTATTGCGAATGTATAACATGTTAATCTATTGGAAAATGATGAAATCCAAAAATGGCAAAAAATTAAATTTAGGACCAGCGGCTACCCTTAATCAACTGATTATAATATTCTGTCATCAGTAACAGAGTATGATGTACAGCCTTTCAAGACTCATGTTATTATTTTGTTATAAAACACTGTGTCATACTATCCAAGTAAACGACTTGACAAGCAGTTTTATATTTTTATTATTTAATGCTATCTGTACATACACTCTGTTATTTTTCATTGACAATTAATTTCTGATCTAATATGATTTAGTACATATTTGAAATAAACCAGATAAATAGTGTTATAGTCATACATGTGTCTTCATAGTAACTTTTGAAACTTTGTATTAAATGACTGGAGCTATAGCAGTAGAGCAAATGGGCTGAAACTGTTTGGAAGGAACAAATCTCAAATTATCCATGCCGTCATAATGCGCTGATCAGCGGTCTACTGATAAATGTGTATGACTGTTTCTTGTGTATATTCAATATTAGGTTAAGCCTGCATAATCTATATATCAATGTGAATGTCAACAAAATAAGTCACAGGTTTGATCTGACCCCTGTGGAGTGTTTCTAAAGGGGAACAGTTCATCCCCAAATAGTGTCCAAGCACAGTGGTGATGTTATCCTTATAAAAAAGGTATACCACTCTCCTATGTCACCCCCGTGATGTCACACCTCTTACATCACCCTCTTATGTCACCTGTCGATTCTGCCGTCAAATATGCTGTTTTCACCACTTACAGGATGTTTAATAATAATAATACAAATAGCAAATATCTCAGAATTTTTAAACATTTGGCTGGCACATATTTCTTATGAAAAACAAAACGTTGTTGCTTCTTTCACTAATTACATACATAAGATATTGGACGGTGGATGTAAACACGGTATAAATACATAAAAAAACAAAGAGTCGCAGCTAGGAAACAGAAACATTGTTGCCACAGGACCACAGCAGCTAAATCACTGCCTGGGTACCGGAGCTTAATTATAATTAGGAAAAGATATTGGAGGAAGCTACAGATTTGTTCCAATTGACCTGTAATGAAGGTTCACTGGTAAAGGCTGGAAAGCCAGGAATCCACACAAACAACTCACAGTCACACTCTATATGATACAGTCCACTGACATAACCAGCAACCACTAAATGGATTCAAATACACGTGAACACTTTGGGTGAGGACTTACAGGTAGGTTTAAAAATGGCACAAAACATTATATTCTGGGAGCATAGCGTGAAGGCAACCAACATTGAACGACAAGGGTTCCTACCTTGCAGCCTTTACAAAGTTATGGGTTTATTTGAGATTTCGTATCAGATTTTTCAATGATTTTGGAGCAGTATTTAAAAGTGCCATGTGTTGTTGTAATATAGTTGTGCTTTTTTCCTTAATTATCTCTGCATCTGTAAGCCTCCCTAGGGTGGTTTGCATTAACGTGTATTTCACTCACTAAGTGGCACCACTGCTGTAATTAATTTGTACACGTTGTGATGACCCAACCCCCTCCTTACGTAATGCTATATGCTTTCCGAGACTTTGTGAACTTACACAACCACCCCTAAGCCCAAGCTCAAATATTGTTGCTCAAAATCAGTCCAACCCAAGAAATTTAATAGAGGCACAGTTTAGTCTGGCCTCTGGACCTGGCCATTTGCAAAAGCCCAAAAAATACAGGGCTCTAGACAGTTCAACGTTACGGTCAAATACATATTTATATATGCTGATTTTTTATATTTGCAATTGTATTTGACATTTTTCACAGGTCCATATTTGCAACTGTATTGATAGTTCACATATACATTTATATTTGTACTGGACCATTTTAAAGGATGCATGTTTGTATTTATATTTGAGTGTTTTAAATGCAATGTATTTGAACCTGAAAAGTGTATTTGACCCGAATACTGTCACAGAAGAAGCCTACCTTGTGGACACTAGCTCCAAGACTGGCCAGTGATGCAAGACAGTCTGTGTCTACCTTTCTCGTATATGTCTGGCCACATATAATGAAACAACTGCAACACAACAGGAAGACAACTTTTTTAATTAAATTACAGATCCAAAATCTGATAATTTTATCACTGAATAATGTTATATAGTATAACTTATATAAATTCTAACATTTATTGAACTAGACATTTTAAAATATAATTAGAATGTTGTCTGTTTAGGAAAATCAATCTAGCTTTTTAGTATATTCACAAACTTGTGGGCATAGCATATCGGGCTCAGGAAGTCACGGAGTTATGTGATGTGTTTATCATTACTATCCAACAAATTACAATAATATTCTCCTCCACATATAATTATGATAGCTGCCTCAAAACATTAAAATTAAACAGATAAAAGTCAAAGCTAAGCACAATTAAGATATTTTATAAATATATATTTTGTGTTATATAACATGATTTCATAATAAAACTAATAAAAAATTTACTGTTTTTACATAATGCCGTTTGGCATTGATCTACTTTGCCATCTATTGGCCACAGGTGGACAAGTTGATGAAACAGTGCACAGTGGCTCCACCTAGTGAATAATAGACTGCTTAATTGTTGATCACAAAAACCAGCCAATTTTTTTTTTAATAGATTTTGTTGCAACTATTTCACATGTATTTATATATGTTATCTCAAATAATTAACTAATGGTGCATTCAAGCCCAGTTCTACTTATTTCTGTTGCAATAACTTTGGGCGGAGATAGATCGTAGAAATTGGTGGTGCAGAAAAGTTGATAAACAAGTGGAATTACTGATTGATAAGTATTATTCTTGCCTTAATATCATTCATAAAGTTGCAATAAACATATATTGAGTAGCAGTTGTGCTTAAAGTTAGTTAGTTAAAGTATTTTAGAACACCTTAGTATAGTGAGTGATAATAGGGTAACTCACTTAGGCTTAGCCTTCGATAAGTTGTAAACAAGATTTAACAAACCTGATTATGTGGTAGAATATATAGGAGATAAAGTAACAACCATCAAACTACTTACATAAGATAATATCTGTGTAAGCCAGTACTTGCTAGATATTTTGATTAGGTAGCATTGTTGTTAAAATTAAGCAAGGGCGATAGTCAGGCAGCGTAACCTAAATAAAACTGCCTTATGTAACGTAATTGATTGTATTTAAATTAGGTCACTACCGGTAATGTTAGCGTTCATGTCAGGATAAATAGTCGGCTGTGTAATTGAAATTTGTAACCTAAAGTGTGCACAGGAAACAGTCTTTATAAAGACTAAGTTAGTTAAGTTATTAAATAAATTCTGATCGGGATATGGCGCCTTGCAAGCGGCAAGTCAAGGCAAAGCGACACTTGGTGTGCGATCACTGCCACAGCTGGGTAGATTTTGCATTGTCCGGCTGTGGGAAGTCATGGGCAGAAACCATGGAGGAAGGATTCACCTTTCAGTGCATTGGGTGTTGGAAGGTGGAGTGTCTGCAGAAGGAGATAGTTAGGTTGACAGATATTGTGAAGGGAATGGAGATGGGAATTAGCAAGGAGGCAGGTCGAATGGAGAGAGACGACAGGGAGAGAGGTGAGAATACTGCAAGACTGAAGGAGAATAGCAGTGGCAAGAAAACTGAGGAAAGGAGATTGAGAGGAGGGAAGGTGATTGGAGGAGAAGAAATTGGAAAATCGACAACAGAAAACGTGACAAGCGTGAAGGTGACAGGGAAGAAAGTGACCGTAGAGAAGGAGGGAGGGAAGATGGGACGGGAGAGGAGAGAGGAAAAGGAGATGGGACGAAAGAAGAAGGGACGAAAGGAAGTGAGAGCAAATGTGATAGAAGAGAAGTCGATAAAAGGGACGCTGACAGGAGGAAAGGTGACAAGAGAAAAAGCGACAGGAAAGAATGGATTGGAAGAGAATGTGACAGGAGAGAAGACGACAGGGGGGAAAGACAACAACCAGACAGATGCAAACCGAAGAAGGAGCTATTCTAAGGCAGTGATTGAGGGGGCAATGAGGAAAGAGAGGGTGTTTATGGGCGATTCCATTATGAGAAAGACGGACAAGGCACTGAGCAAGGGGAAGGACATCGTTGTTTGTTTACCGGGGGCTAGGATTGAACATGTAACTGACAGGGTAGAGAAGGTATTGGGACATGGCAAGGGGGGTCTATACTGGTACACGTAGGAACAAATAATGCAGACAGGGAGGGAACAACTGCGATAGTACAGAAGTATAGACAGTTAGTGAGGAAGCTACAGAAGACGAGAGTTGAACAGGTTATTCTGTCAGGAATTTTGCCAGTAATGGGAGGAAGGGGGGCAACGTATAGAAACTGCAAGAGGATGGCGATCAACGCACTAGTTCAGCAGATGTGTGAAGAAGAGGGGTGGGATTCACAGATTTATGGGGATACTTTGTTGGGAGGGAAGATATGTACATGAGAGATGGCCTCCATCTTAGTGGAAAGGGGGCAGCAGTTTTCTCAGAGAACCTGCTGCAATCTGTTGACAGTGGGACAGGTTGTATCTATTTAAACTAGATTCGCAGGGGGGACTCACAGAAAAGCCTGAAAATGGAGGCATAGGTAAAGACAGCACAAATGAATCAGCAAATAACAGTCTGGAAAACTCTTCTGAAGCTGGATATAAATGTGTTTGTTTAAATGCAAGGAGTATAGTAAACAAAAGAAATGAACTAAACATTATGGTAGAAGATATTGACCCTCACATAATAGGTATAACTGAATCCTGGACCACCACTGATATATCAGATGCCGAATTGGGACTGACAGGATATGTAATGTTTAGGAAAGATAGAATAGGAAGAAAGGGAGGTGGAGTTATTTTATATATTAAAGAATCTATCCAGGCTTATGAAATAAAATTAGAAAGAGAAGCAGATTGCGAAGAAGCTGTTTGGTGTAACATAGTTACAGGAAACTCAACGTTAACAGTTGGGTTAGTTTATCGAAGTCCAAACATAAGCATAGAAGAGAATGAAAAATACAAAACGCTATAAGGGAAGTAAGCAAACGGGACTGTATTATTATGGGGGATTTTAACCACAGGCATATACAATGGAAATCTCTACAGAGCATGGGGAGTGAGGACCACAAGTTTTTAGTTTTAGTTCAAGATACATTCCTTTCTCAACATGTGCTAGAACCAACCAGGGGTGAGAATGTGTTAGACATAGTTTTGGCCTCACAGAATGAATTAGTTGACAATGTCAAGATATGTGAGCCACTGGGGAGTAGCGATCACAACCAGATACACTTTACCATCAAAGTAAAATCAGAAAGGAATAGTAAAAAGCAGTATAGGAGAAATTTCCACAAAGGAAGGTATAAGGACATGAGGAAACATTTAGCAAAGATAGACTGGAATAACACACTGAAAAATAAGATGGCAACAGAATGCTGGAATATATTAAAGAGTGAAATTAAGTGCACAGTCGATAAATTTGTACCCTTCAAAAAACAAGGAAAACGGTCCAAAAAGAAACACTTATCGAAAGAAGCCATTAGAAAAATTAAGTATAAACAAAAGATGTGGAAGTCATATAGATGTACTGGAAATGATGAAGACTACAACAGTTATAAAGAAGCACTTAACCAAGCTACAGCTGAAATTAGAAATTCAAAGAGAAGCTATGAACATAAATTAGCTTGTAATATAAAACATGACAGCAAGAGTTTTTATGCTTATGTTCGAAGCAAACAGAAAGTTCAGGATAAGGTCGGTCCTCTAGAAGATAATGCTGGAAATATAATATCAGAAGGATTCTTAATGGCAGAAGACCTAAATGAGTATTTTAGTTCAGTGTTTACCAGAGAAGATATTAGTTCACTGCCAGTACCAGAGGCTAAGTTCAAGGGGCAGATTCAGACTATTTAGGACAATTAATTGTAACCCCGGAAATGGTAGCTAAGAAAACAAGGGCTATGAAGGATAATAAATCACCTGGAGTGGATGGTATTCCACCCAAACTACTATTGGAAATTGTAGAACAAATTAGCATACCGCTTGCAACAGTTTTCAACTTGTCATTAGAAGAGGGATTGGTTCCTTTAGAATGGAAAGAAGCAAACATTATACTGTTATTCAAAAAAGGTTCGAGAAACAAGTCAAATAATTATAGACCAGTTAGTTTAACATCGGTGATTTGTAAATTATTAGAAAGACTAATTAAAGATCACATGGTGGATTTTCTTGTTAAACAAAACTTGATAAACCCATCTCAACATGGTTTTTTTAAAGCGAGGTCATGCTTAACAAATATGTTTTGTTTTTTGGAAGACATCACTAAGTGGGTAGATGAAGGATCACCAGTAGATATCGTCTACTTAGATTTTCAAAAAGCTTTCGACAAAGTACCACATCAAAGATTACTGCTCAAACTAAAGGCCCATGGCATAGGAAATGGTATAATAAACTGGATAGAACAATGGCTGATTGACAGAAGACAACGTGTAGTAGTTGATGGGGTGGCTTCAAACTGGAAATCGGTGTTGAGTGGGGTACCACAGGGATCAGTATTAGGACCTATATTATTCTTAATATATCAACGATTTGGATGAAATAACAAGCAAGGTGTTGAAATTTGCGGATGATACAAAAGTGTTTAGAAGGATTAAAAGTGATGGAGATAGACAGCATTTACAAGATGATCTTGACAGGTTGATCAAATGGTCTGAAAAGTGGCAAAAGCTGTTCAATTTTGGGAAATGTAAATGCCTCCACACAGGACATGGGAACGAAGAAGTAGAATATACAATGGGGGTACTGTACTAAGTACTACTGTAAAAGAAAAGGACTTAGGGTTAACCATTAGTGCTGATATGAAGGTTTCAGAGCAGTGCGGAATTGCAGCTTCAAAGGGAAATCAAATCCTTGGATTAATTAAACGAAACATAACGTATAAGGAAAAAGAGCTAATAATACCGCTGTACAAAACAATAGTTAGGCCTCATTTAGAATATTGTATTCAAGCGTGGAGGCCATATCGCAGGAAGGACATAGATATGCTAGAAAGAGTGCAGAGGAGAGCAACTAAAATGATACCAAAACTGAGGGATCTTAGTTACGAAATACGCCTAAAAAAATGCGGTTTAACAACACTAGAGACCAGGAGGTTGAGAGGAGATCAGATAGAAGTGTTTAAAATATTGAAGGGTTATGAAAATATTGATAGAAATATTTTTTTCTCAGTTAAGAAAGATAGAAGGACTAGAGGGCATGAGCTTACATTAGCAAAGAAGCAGTGTAGATTAGATATAAGAAAGTTCTCATTCTCACAAAGGACTGTAAATGAATGGAACAGATTATCTGCTGATTGTGTGGGTGCTAGTAGCGTGACTATGTTTAAAAATAAAATCGACACATACCTCAGATGGGCTGGATACACATAGATAAAAGGGTCGGACTCTCGATAAGCCAAAGGGCTTCCTTGTCCACCTGCCACCTAGAGTTAATTCTCTGGGTGGCAATCTTGTTAAATCTTGTTAAATTACATTTCATCTGGATGTTTAACATTCATCTGGTTGTCATTAAAATTTTAAATTAAACGAACAGGGAACGTTGATCCTATTTGTTCATATTGCCCACGTAAATTGTTCTGCAAAACGACCATATCCTAGATGATCCAGGTTATGGCGAGTCAGGTCAAGTAGAAATGACCAACATGTCCTGTTGTAATTTAAAAGAATCACTGATTTAAATGGCCAACGATTAAAATAAAACTAACCATAAAAACTTACTTTTTGAATCCAGCCATTTCAGTGACCAAGCTGTCCAGTTCATCGACCTGGGCAAAGACAATACATATATTTCAGACAAATTATGATGATGCATGGTGTCATGTGACTGACTTCCCACAATGCCTTAGATGACACTTTCAGGGGGACGCCACTTGCATAAGGACAAAAAACTGCTACAAACTTCTGTAAAGTAATGAGACTACACTTGGTAGACATACTGTCTCAACTATCAGTCTATGCCTGGAGTTTATAAAAACTACTACAATGCATGACAAACCTTTCCAAGAAGATTTTGTAACCTACATTGGAAATACTTGCAAAAACTAATCATATTGCAATGTCGTTTTTACTCATTATTTTACTAATAAAATTTGATGTTTTTGGTTTTACATCAACAGTAACTGAACAATTAATTACGATATTTTTTTAATCTACTATCAACTTATGATAATCCTACCTGAAACTTAGTGCAAAAACATTTATAAAAAATTCAAGTAATGAAAAAAGAACAAATGTAACTGTTAAATAGTGTAACTGATCAGTTATTAAAATTACACTGATGTGTCACATCCCTTAAGCCTGTTGCCCCAACATAAGCATCCAGTATATATTCACGCGACAGTTTTTTTCAACATTCACCTTTTCATGGTTTCCATCAAACAACTCGAGGAAGCTCGCCTGCGTTCCAGTCGTGCCCTTGACCCCTCGGAAACGAAGGTCATCGTGTGCACGCTGTACATTTCGTAGATCCATGAGAAGATCTTGAATCCACAGACAGGCCCGTTTACCGACTGTTGTTAGCTGGGCAGGTCTGAGGTAGGAATTCAGTAGCAAGTGACCAAGCAGTGTTACTCTTTTACTGTTTATATCTGCATAGATTGCATATCATATTATTATAATAATGTGTCTATCATATGTGATGTGTTGCACCGGTTCAGAATGTATTTTAACAAACTGCGAAAACACCAAATTACATTCGCAAGGGAGAAAGAATCGATTTTCGTTTACGGTACAGTGTATATATAACCAACGTACTGTAGGTGCGTGAATCCAAGGCATGGAAGGCCCTTGTGTTCACTCGCAAACTTGGACAGACGGTCAATACAGCGGGCAAGCTGCAAGGCACACAACAGCAATAACTTAATGCACATAACTGTTAAAAGTGTTTAACAATTATTATATTACCAGGTAATTAGATGATGCGCGATATAAATTGTTGTTTCTTTGTATACTAATATACTATTACAACAAAATCAGTCTTAGATTAACGTTAAAATATTGCCATATACATGTTATTAAATGTGTGTGTATATGCGTGTGTGTGCGTGTGTGTGAACATGCATGCATATGTGTTTGCGTGTGCGTGTGTATGCAGAGGTTGCCCATATAACTGTAAATAAGAACACATTGCAGTGGTCGTATTATTATTTTGTAATTAAATGGTTTGTCAGCCTACCTTAGGGATAATGATGTCAAAGGCATCTCGCAACACAATGAGATCCTAAAACAAAGACATCATTTCATCCACATCAGTCGTGATCTCTTAACTTACACACGGGTGTGTACAAAACTGTGCGTGTAAAATCATAACATTTCGCTGGGGTGCATTACTTCAACAAAATGCATTAATTCAATTTTAAGCACCTCCGAATGGATTAATGTAGATTTGTGGCACTATACAAGGTTCTTCTTATCTTAATTCATGAAAACAACTCTTTTTTTTTTTAAATTGTGTGTTTTACAATGTAGAATATTAGAAGATTGGAGTGGGGTATTAAGTTGCATAAAGGTAAATGATGCATATGATAACTTTGTGGAAATATTTAAAGAAGCATTAATGATTGCTGTCCTGTAAGAAAAGGAAAATGTAAATCTGAAAAGAATAATAAACCGTGGATAACCAGCGACAAGTAAGTTTTGAAATCTACTTGTCCGCCACAATTTTAACTTGTCCGAATGGTTGTCAAGGGGGAATCAAATCTTCAGAAAAAACGTAAAAAGTCTGTCTTATTTTTATGACAACAACACAATGTTCCTGCTGTTTCGATGTAAGTACATCTGAGTGACTTGTGATCAAAGACACAATTTGATTTAATCTGCAAATTTTTAAATGGCAAAATTATATTTGCAACTATTTTCTGGTCTACTATCATTATTATCCATCACAAATATTAAAAGTAGACACGTTACATGACAATATTTTAATGATGTTGATATGAACGCTTTTATTAATAACAAATAATTATTACGATGATAGGAATGAGACAACTGTTTTCCTTGCTATTTGTTATAATGTTGTAAAAACTGTTTGTTTAATATGGTATATATATAACATTGCTATAAAATTTTGGCATCAGTTTGTCATTGAAGATGCCACTCAACCACCAGAAACACGACCAATGCAAAGCCACAAAAATCATAATAAACTATATAATCTGACAGTATTTTGTTCAACCTCTATGACCTTCAATATTAACAAAGTTCTGTATTTTACAAACGAAGATAATATTCAATTGATCATCAGCAAACAAATGCATATTTTTCCTGAATGTTATATTACCATTTCAATGATGATAAAACAGTTTTAACGGTGCCCGAAATATAATTTATAGCGGCGGAATATAATTTATAGATTTAGTTACATCGTAACGTTGCTGCTGCATGCAGACCACCATAGTTGGTGGAAGCCGACATGTCAACGGCAGTTGGCACTCCATCCCCGGCCGCGCGTCTTGCATAATTCAGCTTCGAAAACTCGCAATTTATGGTTAAAATTAATGTTACATACATACAACACTTCTGAAATTTCATTAATATTCCGTTTATCAATCAGTATCATAGATTTACCGGAGAGCCAGTTACAAGTTTTGAAAATTGTCACCGATCTGGATCGGCTAATGTTTGATGACTTGGAAGACCGCGTGGGTTAGGCGTAATAATGGTTAAAACTATATAATTATTCAAATAACAGGTAGCGATACAAAGTCTAATATTACCAAAGTTCATCAAATATGATCTGTGAGTGGAAGCAAGTTGTATGTCGGCCAAACTGAACGATTTATGATTTTGTGAAATACAGCCTCGATCAACAATGGCTGATGCGGAGTCTCTCCTATGCGTATGATAGAGCTAGGTCGGTGCGCTCAGCGGATGACCCTGTTAACGCAGGCACTTAACTCGGTCGAACACTGATGTACAACACATTGGTGGCGGAATGACAAGACGCCGACACACTAACAAAATTGCAACATGCGCAATTGCTAGCGAACTTCATTTACCTTTGAATTTCCTAAAATAAAAAGTTTGCAATGTTGCATGCGTCACTATTTATTGAACATTTTCACTTGTCCACCGGATAACCATGTAGAGTCATTTTATTTGTCCGGGCCAAAAATCACTTGTCCCGGACAAACGGACAAGTGCTATTTCGAACGCTGATAACACAAGGCATAATTAATGCTAGTCAGAAAAAAACACGCTGTACAAGATGTTTTTTAAAAACAAGATGTAATTATAATAAAGAGAAATATAAGAAATATTAAAACAAACTTACATCCATTATAAGGAGTGCTGAGCATCATTATTATTCCAATAAATTAGACAGGTGTAAAAATAACATAAAAGAAATGTGGACAATTCTTAATGAAGTTACTCAGAGAAAAAGAAATAATTCAAAAAATAAAGTTGACTTTATGGTTAATGGACAAATTATGAATAACAAGGTTGATATAAGTAATACATTGAATAACTTTTTTGTGAATGTGGGCCCAGAATTGGCTAGAAAAATATCAAAATGTAATGACATGGATTGTGGTAAATTCTTAAATAAATAGGTGACTGAATCAAATTTTTTGTCTGCAGTAACTGAGCAAGAAATTTTAAATATCGTAGTCTTTCAAATATAAGCACTCATGTGGTGTTGACGAAATAAGCATGCATTTAGTGAAATCAGTTATTACAAACACAGCCAACCATTGGCATATATATATATATATATATATATGCAATAATTCATTTATGCAGGGGATTTTTCCAGACTGTATGAAATTAGCAATAATTATTCCAATTTATAAAGCAGGTCTTAAAAATTATTTTTCTAATTATAGGCCAGTGTCTGTGCTGCCTCAATTCTCTAAAAGTTTTGAAAAGGCCTACAGCAAAAGGTTAATGACATTCGTGAATTTACATAAGGTCTTATATATAAGTCAGTATAGAATCAGAAAGAATCATTTGACTTATCTTGCTCTAATGGAAACGATGGAGGAAATGACGTCCTCAATTGACAGAGGAAGGTTTACGTGTGGGATATTCATTGATCTAAAAAGGCTTTTGATACGATTGACCTTACTTTTGAAATTAAGAGAAGATGGCATTAGAGGCATAGCACTTGACTTGATTAAAATTATTTGACAAATACCGTAAATTATACATGGTGCTAAGGCTAAATAAAATGTTCTCTGACCAATTTATCAATGTTTGCAGACCAGGATAATGCTGCTGGAAAACTAGTAATATTATCAAAGTTGGCGTGATGTCACAATCACGTAAACCACTGCAGCAATGCAGACAAAAGGCAAGAATCACACTCTCGTAACCGCCTTTCTATTCCTAAACTAGTAGCGAAAAATGACAAAGACGACAGCCCGGATGTCTGACATCGCGAATAACTTCAATCAGCGGGAAGCGTACGAGACTGGAAAGCGCAGCCTAGGAAGCATCCCGCTATGATTATGATTGGTGTTCCTGAATCACGTGAATGATGCCCGCGTCACAGGTCAAGTATCTACAAGCGTGACTTCATGTTTAAAGTTGTGAATGCAAATGTTATGAATGTAAATAAAGACGAATGTAGCACATGTATGCTTCGCAGATGAACGTACCAGTTTTGTATATAGCATTTCAGAATAGAACTTGGTGTTAATTCAAAAGTGAAATCAGAACGACACAATGTAAGACCTAGCAAGCGCTGATTTAATCAGTTGCGCAATCATCAAGTTACAACACAAGTTACATAGTGCATACATACTAGTCACTAGCGAGTGACAAGCCGACAGCAAAGCCGTAATTTGCATAGGTGACATGTTTACAATTCTGAGATGGATTCATGGGTTCAAGCAAAATATTAGAAGCGGGGAAATCGTGGATTGATGTCAAAAGTCGGGGTGCATATTATACAAGGTGATATAGAAATTCTATCCAAATTTAGCAAAAGTCAGGGTGCGGATTACACATGGGGGCATATTACACACGGAAATGTATGGTAGGTATCAATATGTTTACTATGATAATGTGAAATCCAAGAAAATGCGTATTATACGCAGAGTGCCACAAGGGCCTGTACTTGGCCCGTTGTTATTCCTATTATATATAAATTATATATGCAATATATCTAACTTAATGAAATTTATTATATTTGCGGATGATACAAATATATTTTACACAGGTGACAGCTTAAAAGAAATGCAAAATGTGTTGGTGTCAGAATTTGCTAAGCTTTCATTTTGGTTTAAAGTGAATGTTATCTGTAATCTAGGCAAAATTAAATTTATGTTATTCGGGGGAAAAAGTGGAGTTTCAAATTGACAATAGATGGATTTGACATTGATCGAGTGCCTTGTATTAAGTTCTTAGGTGTAATTATCGATGACAATTTCACATGGAGGCAACCTATTGAGAACATAAGCGTAAAGATGTCAAAGAGTACTTCAATACTAAACAAAGTCCGGTATATATTACATATGAAAGTCATGTATAACTTGTATTGTACATTAGTATTACCATAGATGATGTATGCCTGTGAAATACGGGGCACAACCTCCCTGTCTAGATTGGGTCGTATCATTTCTTTGCAAAAGAAAGGAATTAGAATCGTCAGCAATGCAAGATATAGAGACCATACTATGATTTATTTTATAATCTGAAGTGCCTTAAATTTCTTGATATAGTTGAGTTTAAACGTTTATCACTTATGTACAGCGTTAAGCAAAACTTAGTTCCTCTGCAATTACAATAGCATTTTAATGTTGTAGATGACGTGCACGTGTAAAGTGCCAGATCAAGTAGTCAGGGACATCTCCACTGTGTGTATACAAAAACCAAATTGAAATCAATGTGTGCCAGTGTTATAGGTCTATAGATGTGGAATAATCTAAATATGTGTGTAAAACAGTTTTCTTGGAACATATTCCACACTAAATTGAAAACTCTTATTTTAGCAAACTACAGTTAGAAATTGAGTTCGAGTATTGCTATGGGTGCTGATTTAGTGTTGGTATCACTAGTGAGTTGTGCCAGAAATATTTGAATATATATTACTTAAATACTAAAAATTACATGAATTTTCCTATTACGTATTGCTGCCAAATGTATTGTGTATTACTATAAATGGGTATGTTGTCTCATAAGCTAGTTAGCTTCAAACATATCCATTTAAACTTTTACTTGAAAACTGTTAATTATTAAGCATGGAAAATGTTTGTTGAAAGTTGAAATAAACGTATTTGTATTGATGACCTACTAACTGTAACATTAAAAGTATCATATATCAGGAGCGGAAACCTTTAGATCTTCAATTCAAAAACATTTCTATGTATAACGGATGTTTGCCTGGTATATTTGATGTTGATATTGTGTTTTTATGTCCTTATTGACCATATTCTTTTTATAGTTCTATTATTGTTTTATTATTTATATGTATTGTTTCTTTTATCAGTCCTGTTACTGGGTCCACTGGACCTGTTGGAACCTGAATAATTAAATACAATACAATAACACGATAGGTTGCTGTATACGGCATGTATACGACATGTTGTTGTATCATTTGGATTAGAGTACAAATATCCAAATCCAATATTGGCATCCTACGAACCAATTAATTGTCCAGAGCGACACTAGCTCTCTCAACACTCACCGTGTTGTCACCAACGTAGGCGGAGGTGGCGCCCAGGTGTATGATGGGAGCTGCGAGAGGACATGCAGCTCCGAACGTGTGGACATGCGCCATGACATCGTGACGTCGACGGGCCTCCTCCGCCGCAGCCAGGTCGTAGTCTATGTTCTCCACATTCGCCTCCATTTGCTTCACCTGCTCCGAGCTGATGTCTAGGCCAAGGCTCTGTCACACACAAACGTAACAGTCTAGGCCAAGGCTCTGCCACACACAAACACAACAATCTAGGCCAAGGCTCTGTCACACACAAACACAAGAGTCTAGGCCAAGGCTCTGTCACACACAAACACAACAGTCTAGGCCAAGGCTCTGTCACATACAAACACAAGAGTCTAGGCCAAGGCTCTGTCACACACAAACACAACAGTCTAGGCCAAGGCTCTGTCACACACAAACTCAAGTCTAGGCCAAGGCTCTGTCACACACAAACACAACAGTCTAGGCCAAGGCTCTGTCACACACAAACACAACAGTCTAGGCCAAGGCTCTGTCACACACAAACACAACAGTCTAGGCCAAGGCTCTGTCACACACACACACACAACACTCTAGGCCAAGGCTCTGTCACACACAAACACAACAATCTAGGCCAAGGCTCTGTCACACACAAACACAACAGTCTAGGCCAGGACTCTGTCACACACAAACTCAAGTCTAGGCCAAGACTGTCACACACAAACACAACAGTCACAACTAGGTTTGTTGGTTACATGTGCTGAATATTTTAACAATTATGACGAAATATTAAATCTGTCGTCCAGAATATCTTGCAGCCTACCACTGCACCTTCTAACTAAATTTTCCTTGCATACTACTACTACTTTTTTTAGCCTGCTTAATTTTCTGTTTGTCAGCACAATGGTGACACAGTTAGTAGTAATTAGCACTGCAGTAACAACTATGTCAGCATTGTTAGCACAGGAGTGACAGCATCACAGTGACAATGTTGTCAGCATCACAGTGACAGCATTGTCAGCATCAAAGTGACATAACCTTATTAGCACCACAGTGAAAGTGTTGTCACTGTCAGCATTGTATGACATGTTTGTCAGTGCCATTATGGCATCCTTGTCATATCAACATCACAGTGACAGCATTGTCAGCACTGCAATGACAGCCTTGTCAGCACTGCAGCCATTGTTATTAGCATTGCAGCGACAACCTTGTCAGCACCGCAGTGACAGCCCTGTCAGCACTATAGTAACAACCTTGTCAGCACATCAGTGACAGCCTTGTCAGCACTGCAATAACAGCCTTGTGAGCACTGAAGTGACAGCCTTGTCAGCACCAGTGAAAGCTCCAAGTGACAGCTTTGTTCAAAGCAATTTTATTAAGCACTGACAGCATGCTCTGATTTCTGAAATATGGTGGAACGCTACATGTCAACATGAGAGTATGCGGCTGCCAAATTTGAGAGAAGAAAGAAAGCGTGATGAAATTTTATTTATTATTATTTGTGACATTTTGTAATTTCTTGTACTGGCCACTCCATGCCCCAAACACAGGCTGTCACCGTGACGCTGTCACCGTGACGCTGTCACCGTGACGCTGTCACCGTGACGCTGTCACCGTGACGCTGTCACCGTGACGCTGTCACCGTGACGCTGTCACCGTGACGCTGTCACCGTGACGCTGTCACCGTGACGCTGTCACCGTGACGCTGTCACCGTGACGCTGTCAACGTGACGCTGTCACCGTGACGCTGTCAACGTGACGCGTAGTCAACGTGACGCGTAGTCAACGTGACGCTGTCACTGAGCCAGGGCTGGGGCCTGTCTTCGAGCCGGTGTGACAGTGAGTGTTTGTGATAATGTCACAGAGACACTTTCACTGTGACAGTGCCACTGAGTGACAGAAGGTCGGCGCCAGTATTACGGCAGCATGGCAATAATGCGGACATTTTGCGGCGGGTCTGTCAGTCTGTGCCAGCTATCCCGTGCCTGGAGCTCACCTTTTCTGCCTTCGCCAGCCAAATCCATAGTTTTCTCCACGTCGAAAACTTCTTCTGTTCGCTGAAGTTGTATGACATTTCCGGACTTGCATAGCGTGCCGACAGCGGCGAGCGGTACTTGGAGTGAGGGTCGGCGTCTCCAGACATCTTCTTGGTAACCTCGTCGCAAGTTGAGCCAAGTGACTTTGCCGTCATTGGTACGGGTAAAACATACTCAGATTACTTATGCCAATGTAACCTGTTATTACGCTGTTTTTTTGGGTACCTGGTACTGTAATAATAATAAAACTTTATTTTGACACCGTCAAATCCGGGACGGTTGCCCTGTTCACGGGTGTGTGCAAGCATTCAAATATTAAATAGCTTAAAATTATAATTAGTCCAGGTAAATAATAAAATAATAATAACGATAGGCTATAAAACATGTTAAAACTGTAGAATGTTCCACTGTGAGTGTAAATTATTTTAAATAGATATTTACAAATTAACCTGCATTCGTTAAAAGTAATATTAAGTGTGAAATATTAAAAAACACTAATACCATGAATACAACAATGATCATAAATAATGAATACTACAATGATAATAAATAAGATAATATGTGTGTTAAAGTCCTATGGCTATGTCAGTCATGTAAAACCCATTAAGTGGAGAAGAACAATGTCTTTATTTGTTTCTTAAATTAAGGGAGATTGCCGTTGTTGCGCATGTTCATGGCAAGTTTGTTCCACAGAGTGGGGCCAGCACAAGCAAATGCACGGTGGCCGAAACGGTCTAAGTTCACTCTAGGAACTTGCAAGAGTAACCCGCTTGCAGAGCGTAGGGAACGGCGTGGTGTATACTGGTGTCGTAGTGCCTCAAGGTACTCAGGCGTACCATCGTATAATGCCCTGTGCACAAGGACGAGTATCTTAAACTCAATACGCCTCCTAACAAGCAACCAGTGTAATTTCCGCATTATTGTCGTCATGGACTGCCGATCGCCCCGCCGAATCTGCATAACTGTACTAAATAAAATAGTATAATTATGCTGTGTATTTTATTTCAGTCCGTTAAACATTTCTGAAGAGTAATAATAGTTCATTGTATATGTAATATTTATGTAAATAATGTATCATTTATGAAAGTAATTATAATGATTTTTAAAGACGTTGTTATAGAGTTTCTGTGTAAGAGCTAGATGCTATCAATAATTAAATGTCTAATTATTACATCCTGCGCCCTGGGGTACTTCACAAATGCCATGCATGCAAACACATATGCACACAAGAAAAAAATAAGAAAAAATATTACATACACAAACCATATTTTAATTATTTTTATTGTATCATAGAAATGGCATTATTATGCATATACAAAACTAAATGATATGAAATGTCATCTTATCCAAAAATCCTATCATATATTTCAACACCGGTACTAATTAAGATAATATCATACAATGCAACTACCTTGTACAATACAAAAACATGTCGGTACTTATGAGCATCCAAAGCAAATTTAGCAAAATTCAAGATGTAGTCAAGGCATTGCATAAATTATGTAAATCAATACAGTATTTCATTTAAAAAATCAGTACAAGTCGTTATAAAAAAAGTCACATATATACATTCTGCCAGTCTGCAATGTATAAAAGTCTGGTCTCATTGGAATATCTCATTGAGATCACGTATGTTTCAGATGTCAACTATTGTAACTAGGCAATGAGAACAACTATGTAAAATATCACAAAATGCTTCCTGTTAGCTAATAATACATGTAAAAACAAACATACCAGGTAGTTATGTATGCATTTGATTATAATAGGCGAAAATACCTTAAATTGCTACATTAACTCACTACGATTCACATTTTCAGATGTGCAAAATGGAAACCACAACTTATTTCACTGTTTATGTTAACTTTGACATACATAGGTTGTATGCTTATATTTTATAATTTTCTAAATTTAACAAGATTATAAGTGAGAAACTCATCAAGCAATGTCTGTCCATCCTCAAACTACACAAACTTGTTACTTTTTAATATTCCTGTTGTCATCTGCAGCCAAACCATAAACCAATCATATGTAATAGTGTGCAGAACTGCTGTACAGTGCTTTAGCATGTGCATAATGATCAGTGGTAGGGCATCTGAACATTCGCAAAAGCTACTTCAGACCACAACTATAGAAAAAAGAGTGCAACATTTTAATTTAATTTTACAAATATATAAATGCATTCTGCAAAATGCTTATGGATTGCATTTTACAAAGTTCATCTGATCTTTATCTACCACTCCATTTATATTAAATATGGGATCTCTGGTTAACGATATAAATATCTAGAGACGATATTAATGAATCAGTACAAGAAACATTGTAATATTTATATAACAATTTTGCCATGCATTATTTTTAAACACTCAATTGTATTGAAGTACCAAAATAACACATATACAAAGGTATTTTATTGTTAAACTGGAGAACATTTCTTGAATAGACTGCTGCAAGAATGCTGCATAAATATTATTATTGATGTTAGTTCTGTCTTTTCTTTTTAGTCAGAAGAGCATGGAAAGCAGAAAAGGGCGGCAAGTGACAAAGAGGAAGACCAAAGCTGAGATGAAACGACAGCATGAAGACCTTAAGAAGGCAAGTGTGAACAGCCAAGAATGGAAGGTGATTGCGGACAACAGACAGAGATGGAGGGAAATAACAAGAAAAGCAGAAGAAGCAGAAGAAGCAACTGAGTGAGAAGGGAGCAAAGGGAAGAAGAAGATTAGTACAGTCTTTTAAAGCATCTCATCAAAGTGCACATTTTATGCCATCTAACACAATAGCTGTTTAAATAAGTATTCACACTCCTTAATTACTTAAAATCCAAATATTTACATTGTTGATAAAAGTTTTATTGGGGCCTGTCTTCGAGCCGGTGTGACAGTGAGTGTTTGTGATAATGTCACAGAGACACTTTCACTGTGACAGTGCCACTGAGTGACAGAAGGTCGGCGCCAGTATTACGGCAGCATGGCAATAATGCGGACATTTTGCGGCGGGTCTGTCAGTCTGTGCCAGCTATCCCGTGCCTGGAGCTCACCTTTTCTGCCTTCGCCAGCCAAATCCATAGTTTTCTCCACGTCGAAAACTTCTTCTGTTCGCTGAAGTTGTATGACATTTCCGGACTTGCATAGCGTGCCGACAGCGGCGAGCGGTACTTGGAGTGAGGGTCGGCGTCTCCAGACATCTTCTTGGTAACCTCGTCGCAAGTTGAGCCAAGTGACTTTGCCGTCATTGGTACGGGTAAAACATACTCAGATTACTTATGCCAATGTAACCTGTTATTACGCTGTTTTTTTGGGTACCTGGTACTGTAATAATAATAAAACTTTATTTTGACACCGTCAAATCCGGGACGGTTGCCCTGTTCACGGGTGTGTGCAAGCATTCAAATATTAAATAGCTTAAAATTATAATTAGTCCAGGTAAATAATAAAATAATAATAACGATAGGCTATAAAACATGTTAAAACTGTAGAATGTTCCACTGTGAGTGTAAATTATTTTAAATAGATATTTACAAATTAACCTGCATTCGTTAAAAGTAATATTAAGTGTGAAATATTAAAAAACACTAATACCATGAATACAACAATGATCATAAATAATGAATACTACAATGATAATAAATAAGATAATATGTGTGTTAAAGTCCTATGTCAGTCATGTAAAACCCATTAAGTGGAGAAGAACAATGTCTTTATTTGTTTCTTAAATTAAGGGAGATTGCCGTTGTTGCGCATGTTCATGGCAAGTTTGTTCCACAGAGTGGGGCCAGCACAAGCAAATGCACGGTGGCCGAAACGGTCTAAGTTCACTCTAGGAACTTGCAAGAGTAACCCGCTTGCAGAGCGTAGGGAACGGCGTGGTGTATACTGGTGTCGTAGTGCCTCAAGGTACTCAGGCGTACCATCGTATAATGCCCTGTGCACAAGGACGAGTATCTTAAACTCAATACGCCTCCTAACAAGCAACCAGTGTAATTTCCGCATTATTGTCGTCATGGACTGCCGATCGACCCGCCGAATCTGCATAACTGTACTAAATAAAATAGTATAATTATGCTGTGTATTTTATTTCAGTCCGTTAAACATTTCTGAAGAATAATAATAGTTCATTGTATATGTAATATTTATGTAAATAATGTATCATTTATGAAAGTAATTATAATGATTTTTAAAGACGTTGTTATAGAGTTTCTGTGTAAGAGCTAGATGCTATCAATAATTAAATGTCTAATTATTACATCCTGCGCCCTGGGGTACTTCACAAATGCCATGCATGCAAACACATATGCACACAAGAAAAAAATAAGAAAAAATATTACATACACAAACCATATTTTAATTATTTTTATTGTATCATAGAAATGGCATTATTATGCATATACAAAACTAAATGATATGAAATGTCATCTTATCCAAAAATCCTATCATATATTTCAACACCGGTACTAATTAAGATAATATCATACAATGCAACTACCTTGTACAATACAAAAACATGTCGGTACTTATGAGCATCCAAAGCAAATTTAGCAAAATTCAAGATGTAGTCAAGGCATTGCATAAATTATGTAAATCAATACAGTATTTCATTTAAAAAATCAGTACAAGTCGTTATAAAAAAAGTCACATATATACATTCTGCCAGTCTGCAATGTATAAAAGTCTGGTCTCATTGGAATATCTCATTGAGATCACGTATGTTTCAGATGTCAACTATTGTAACTAGGCAATGAGAACAACTATGTAAAATATCACAAAATGCTTCCTGTTAGCTAATAATACATGTAAAAACAAACATACCAGGTAGTTATGTATGCATTTGATTATAATAGGCGAAAATACCTTAAATTGCTACATTAACTCACTACGATTCACATTTTCAGATGTGCAAAATGGAAACCACAACTTATTTCACTGTTTATGTTAACTTTGACATACATAGGTTGTATGCTTATATTTTATAATTTTCTAAATTTAACAAGATTATAAGTGAGAAACTCATCAAGCAATGTCTGTCCATCCTCAAACTACACAAACTTGTTACTTTTTAATATTCCTGTTGTCATCTGCAGCCAAACCATAAACCAATCATATGTAATAGTGTGCAGAACTGCTGTACAGTGCTTTAGCATGTGCATAATGATCAGTGGTAGGGCATCTGAACATTCGCAAAAGCTACTTCAGACCACAACTATAGAAAAAAGAGTGCAACATTTTAATTTAATTTTACAAATATATAAATGCATTCTGCAAAATGCTTATGGATTGCATTTTACAAAGTTCATCTGATCTTTATCTACCACTCCATTTATATTAAATATGGGATCTCTGGTTAACGATATAAATATCTAGAGACGATATTAATGAATCAGTACAAGAAACATTGTAATATTTATATAACAATTTTGCCATGCATTATTTTTAAACACTCAATTGTATTGAAGTACCAAAATAACACATATACAAAGGTATTTTATTGTTAAACTGGAGAACATTTCTTGAATAGACTGCTGCAAGAATGCTGCATAAATATTATTATTGATGTTAGTTCTGTCTTTTCTTTTTAGTCAGAAGAGCATGGAAAGCAGAAAAGGGCGGCAAGTGACAAAGAGGAAGACCAAAGCTGAGATGAAACGACAGCATGAAGACCTTAAGAAGGCAAGTGTGAACAGCCAAGAATGGAAGGTGATTGCGGACAACAGACAGAGATGGAGGGAAATAACAAGAAAAGCAGAAGAAGCAGAAGAAGCAACTGAGTGAGAAGGGAGCAAAGGGAAGAAGAAGATTAGTACAGTCTTTTAAAGCATCTCATCAAAGTGCACATTTTATGCCATCTAACACAATAGCTGTTTAAATAAGTATTCACACTCCTTAATTACTTAAAATCCAAATATTTACATTGTTGATAAAAGTTTTATAAAATTTTATAAATTTTCGTTACATAAAATAGGACTAGGCCAGTTAGAACTGTGCCAGTGGCATGTAACACATTTTCACCGGTACATAAAGCCTTCAAGAAAGTGGCTTATTTGTGGAACCTCTGATACTGATAACAGTTCTGCAACAGATAAATATAATAAGCCTTCTATAAAATCATGATCCTAAATCTAGATATGTCACTGCTTGGAATAACAAAATAGAGCGTAAAAGAAGAAATGTACATGAGCAATATGCAATAGGAATGCTCTAAAATACAGTTGATATAAAACACTGCCTTGGCACACCTTACTTTGGCATTGGGTAAAAAACAACAAAACAGAGTACTTACCTATTTATCTAGGCATTTTAACCACTTAGTTAACACAGCTTTAGATATTGATATATATACTACCTTACTGATCATATGTATTCAGACACCAAATGTTTTTGAACAGTATAAAAATCTACCAAATTAATTATATTTGTGTGCCCTATGTTTTTGGACATCTCCAAAATAATCATTTTTCTTTGATGCTATATGTAATCAGACAACAATTATTAGTCGTCTTATATCAAACATATCTTCTCACCAGTGACGTTATAAAGCCTTAGTTCAATGAGACACAATGTCAGGATTCGATTGTGTTAATAAATTTTCAGACAGCAGACACCTGAAAATGTAAATGTTTACATGTGTTTTGGCACAAAAGTGGTCATACCATTCATAAGTGGTTGTGTTATTTCACAGGTTTGTGTACACAGCCAGTCTAGTTCCTCACTCCAGCCCACTTTATTTCTAGTCTCCATCACATTCACAGCGTTACTCTGTATTATTACTCTCATCACTGTTCACATGTTCTTTGACTTTATCTTCTGACTGTCCCTCCATCTGCATCCTCTTCTTGAAGTGCTTCCTGTCTGTGTCGAGATCCAGACTCTCCTCAATCGCAGCCAGTTCCTTCACACACAAGTCACGCTGTCGGATGATCTCTGCTATCACCTCCTCGTGACGTCTGTAGAATGCCTTCAGGCCAAACTGGAATGGAGCAGAGAATACGCCAGGGTTCTGAGTGTTTTAACAACGTTAATAGATGTGTCTTTAGCATAGTATGCATGGGAGATCAACATGGTCTGCAAAGAAGATAAAAACTGGTCAATAAAGAAGATCATGTAAAAGACCAACATGGTCCACACAGAAGACAACATAGTCCCTCGAGACGATCAACATGGTTCTCACAAAATATCAACATGATCCATTCAGAAGTTTAACATGGTCTACACAAATGATCAAACTGGTCCACACAGAACACCAACATGGTCCATACAGAAGATCAACATGGGCCATGGAGAAGATCAATATGGTCCAAACACAACATCAGCATGGTCCATTCAGAAGTTTAACATGGTCCACACAAAAGATCAACATGGTCCACACAACGTCAACATGGTCCATACAGAAAATCAATATGGTCCATGTAGCCACAACATCCATTCACTGAAGTTCAACAGAGTGTACAAAGTACGGTAACGACTATATCATTGGGACACTTAAAAATAATTACATTTTCAGCTATCCCAAAACATACAGCACATAAAAATAATCCTGACGTCATGTCGTCCCCGTTTTATTACTCTGGTGTTAACCTGGCTTTGTAACTTCACCATAGTTACTTCATCTATTACCCTGCTACTAGCTATATTTTGAGTGGATGAATGGCCTTCTATCTTGAGAAACAAATGTTTTATGTAGGGACTACATCCTCAGCCATTTGAAATGTTTAGTCTGTCTGGCACCGGTTTCCCACATTTGTTCAAAGACTTTACTGAGTGACAGTTTGTACCATATTTAACCTCGGTACCACCCATCAGGCATGGGTTAATTTCAATTGTTAATTCAATTAATTTAATTAATTAACTTTCTCAGGAGACCATTATGGTAGCTCAAAATGGTCCACATAGTAGAAGAACTCAACTCTGTTATTATGGTAGCTCAAAATGGTCCACATAGTAGAAGAACTCAACTCTGTTATTATGGTAGCTCAAAATGGTCCACATAGTAGAAGAACTCAACTGTTATTATGGTAGCTCAAAATGGTCCACATAGTAGAAGAACTCAACTGTTATTATGGTAGCTCAAAATGGTCCACATAGTTCAACTCTGTTATTATGGTAGCTCAAAATGGTCCACATAGTAGAAAAACTCAACTCTGTTATTATGGTAGCTCAAAATGGTCCACATAGTAGAACTCAACTCTGTTATTATGGTAGCTCAAAATGGTCCACATAGTAGAAGAACTCAACTCTGTTATTATGGTAGCTCAAAATGGTCCACATAGTAGAACTCAACTCTGTTATTATGGTAGCTCAAAATGGTCCACATAGTAGAACTCAACTCTGTTATTATGGTAGCTCAAAATGGTCCACATAGTAGAACTCAACTCTGTTATTATGGTAGCTCAAAATGGTCCACATAGTAGAACTCAACTCTGTTATTATGCTCTTAATTGCAATAATGATTATAGTAAATACGATAATTATTACAATACTAATCTACTTACAGAATCCTGGGATTCAACCTCAATTTGTGCCGCTTTCAACTGAAGTTTCTCGTGAACTCTTCTAAAAGTAACAAAGAAGTTCATTAAATAAATTAAGTATACCAGGTGTGCAAACATTGACTTCCATGTTACTCTAAATACTAAGTAGTATTTGGTAGGTTGAAGAATTTTTGAGTTGCCTGCTTGGATTCTGTTACACACACGCCTGCACGCACGCACATGTAAACGCGTTCACATGCACATGCACAAACCCACTCACTCACGCATGCCCACATGCACACACATTTTCCTACAATGCATGCATTCACACAACTATAGGTACACATTCACCAAAGGGAACTGCTCTTTAGGAAAATGAATATCATCATCCATGTCTTCCATATACAATTTTATAATAATACATTTTATACATCCCGGCCAGCATTGTTCAATTCATGAGAATCAAGGATTTAATACACCATAATATATATCTAAACAAAAGCTAAATATATCATACATGTTAAACTAGTACCTTTCAATTTCTTCAACCCTTCCTCTTGTTCGGTTGAGCATTGTTTGCAGATGGCTGATCTCTGCCTGATATTGTACCACAACAGAACAACCATCACTGGAACCGATACCTGCAAACCAGTGCAGGAATCATTTCTATGTGCACGCATGCATTTATTACTAAATACTAGCTCATACCCCACCATTGTGTAACGATTCATGGCAACAATTACAATCTAGAGATCACTCAATTATCTCAGGCCTTCTATAAAAGCAGAGCATATCAAAAATATGTAAGCAACTTTAAATAACTATCATTGTGTTTTCTTAAATGAGAGGCCAAAGGTCCAAGGAAGTGAATGAACTTAGAAAGGGGCAAATGGACCACTGCACATGGGAGGAGATGCATGAACAATACTCCAACATATCATATAGTTGCATCATATGAGCAGCATCATAATGAACACCATTCGTCATCCTTCGTCACAAGGAATGCAACTACATGTTTCCTCCACCTCTTTGTTGTTGTACATCAGTGATTAGATATCAGCTGGGTCAACACCTACAACTCTGGCGAGCAGACAGTCAGATACACACACACATAAAGGTTCCCCCTGCTCAGCAGTATACTAAGAAGTCACCAAATGCCAGCTTGGAGACTGATTGGTTGGTTACGTTTTTGTAACGCACAACTTACTGTCATCTCCTTTTATCATACATATACTGGATAGTGATAGCTTACAAGTCTTCCTTTATTATTAAATAAAGTTTACTATTTCACCACTAAGACCCCCAACATTTTAATGAGATGCATTCCGATTACACATAGCTCATACACATTCAGCAAGGTATGTTATTAAACAGCATTAACTCAAAAACTTTCAATATAAAACATTACTAAAATACACCATTGTTTAGCAAATATACTAAGCTTTAAAAGACACATACCACACAATTATCTAGTAGATGGCACCATGTATACAAGTCAATAAAGTGCAGCTTATCTCCTGGCAGTTTCAGGCAGATGCAGATTACAACAGATCAGCTGGATGCAGACGGTTGTGGTTTAAAGGGTTAATCATGCAATTAATTTGACTGAAAACCAATTTATAAAATACATACTGCAATATCTTGTACAAAAATATCTCCAGTTTTTAATAATAACAATAGCAACAGAGCATTGTACAGTGACTCCATAAATATGTCGGAATAGTTTGAGGTTGCAAAGTTACCTTTCAAAAAATCTTCCAGTTCCTGGATCTCTTTCCTCACAATATTAGCTGTTCTTTTTCCAGAGTATCGCCTAAAATAAGTAACATATTTAATAGCATGCAATATTAGCTGCTGAAGTCAAAAACAAATTAAACTGATAAATATAAGTACATAAAAAAGTAATTTATTTGCATTCAAAGAAAAACATGTTTCTGTAAGTACAAACAGAAAGACTGCAGAGAACCATAACTGTAGTGGTCATAACTTTATTGTAGGAAATATGGACACTTACGCTCTTAAAAGTATTAAATTAAAACATTATAACAAAAAACATGTAAAAGTGGTTTATTATTGTCAGTTCTCTGTTAAAAATCAACACCATTTCCAAGACTCCCCACTTACATGTGAAGTAGCTGACCATTCTCAGAATAGATCTTCATAAGAGAAGGCAATCGAGGCATGGTTGATCGTTGTGTACCGTGGTTGCACTGCCATGCTGACACAGGCTGTTGGCGCTGAAAGAAGAACGAGAGGAAATGAAATTAGCTATTATGATGTGAAACATAACTTGGAAACAGACATCATTCTTTGTGAATTCACTGTTCAATGCTTCTTGCAAAACTCACTGGTGCAACATGTTGTCCTACTCTGTTTCCCTGAAAGTAGGGGTGAGACTGGCCTCAATAGTGGTTATCATTTTCATGTTTCCTTTTCTTTTCTCCTCACTGTTCTTGCTGTATCCACCAACCATCTCCACTCCCTCCATTGCTTGCTCTCTTTCTCTACTCAACACTTCCCCCAATCCCTCCAAATCTCTCTTTATACAACCCTTCTATCACAGTCTTGGTCATCTTCATCTCCGTTTACCTTCCACTTTAAGGACATTTGCTTTCTTCATTAATCAGTCATCTCTCATTCACTCCATGTATCCAGTCCACTTTAGCCAACTCCTCACCAACCTCTTCTTGAAACTGTCTTTCATATCAATGTCCTCCCTGAGCTTCTCCGTTCTTCATTTCTCTATTCCCTACGCATATGGTCTACACTCCCTTTAAAGGTATACTATAACGCTAACATCATAGGTTTTGTGCAGGGTCCACCATTGACCATTATGTAAATATTTCTACTGAGTAACTGAAACAATTAGACCTGGTTTGTTTCCTATACTTGGCATAACATGTAGGAAAAGACTCAATGCAAGAACTGAGGAGGAACAACATTTAAGGGTTAGTTTATATAAGTAGGCAATAATCAAACATACTTACCCATGGGTGCTCATATTTCTTTGGGCACTGAAATAATATGGAAAACTTTATTAACATGCATTTCACATGCAAGTTTACACATTTAATTACTATACACATATAATTAACAATAACAATTATTTAACCAGTCGTAACACTTTAACATTTCAATTTGTATGACAAATGATGTAGTGTTTGCTGAAAATGTATTACAATGCCTTTCAGGATGGAGTTTATTCACGCAATAGATGTGCTAATATGTATTAACTGACTGTAGTTAAGATATCAACACATGAAAAGGACTGTTTAATGTGGTTTTTCAGGTTATGTGTCTTTTCGCTACAAATTCTAAGAATAACCACACAACAAATGTAGACATATTAAACAGCATAATAGAACTACTTTATACTTTACAGTGTTGGCACATTTAAAAACTGTCACTGTTTTTGTATTCGTTTTTAAGTTTTCACTATTAATATATATTTTTTAAGTATATTTTAATTATAAGTATTTATTTTTAAACTTGTATTTTAGCTAGTGTTTTAATATGGTATTTAAAATTGTCAATATTTTAATGCTTCAAGCATTGTAGATATATTGTGATATGCCTCTGAAAGGCCAACTCACCCTGAATTATGGTGCAGAGAAATGCTGTGGTATCATTAGTGTTATAATAAACTTGCTTACACCAACACATGGAACAATAGACCATGGACAGCTGTTATCACCATTTTAGTATTTTTATCTTAAACTTGTTCCCGCTGAAGATTTAATTTGTACTGTTACCAACTACGGCATTGTATATGTATTTTTCCAGCAAATTTAATATAACACCACATTGGTGCCTTCTGCAGAGTATTTTGTCACTCAATGTGTCAATTAAAAAAGTAAATAACTAAAATAAATTTACCTACTTTTATATTATTTTACACGTTGCCAACTAGTAGCTTGGCTAGAAACCAATGGTCCAAGGATGCGAATGAACATAGAAAGAGCCATGCGAACCTACGAACATCGGACGAGATACTGTTACAAAGCTCCAAAGTTAGCATATTAATATATAGATAATCAGACAGCGAGGTTCACCTACCCAGGGTTCCGGGGTAACAATCTTGTATTTGTATGGCAGTTGGTCACTTGCCAACTGAACAGGGGGCACCACAGGTACTGTTTCTTCATCAACTTGCAAAGACGGGACGAAAACCAAACAGTTCTTTGGAGTGATTCCATGTGAATCACTTGAGACGTCTAGCCAAGGTTGAAGTAACTGTAAGCGTCTGGGTATCGAGCTGTAAGTATAAGTAATGGTAAGTAATAGTATTGAAAGAAGATTATATATTGGAATAATAGTGTTGAAAGAAGATTTTAGATTGGAAGCAAGTACATGTGTTCAAAACTAAAATGTTTTAAAATCCATTTTATTTAGAATTCTGGTGTACAAAGAAAGACAATGGTAGACCTTTTTAATTTACAACTACAGTGCTTAAAATCTTTATAATGCATCAATATATATATATAAACAGCATAAGATTTTGACATGTAAGTTGATACCCGTATGTAAATAATTTTTTTAACAAAGTTGACATCAACAAATAAAACATATTTGTCATATTAAAAAAAACTTACAATACATGTAGTACCAGCAAATAAAAGAGAAGACAGGCAATTTGTCATATTATAAAATGGCACAGAGATAATGATCTGAATTTTATTTATCATTACAATTAGTGCGAACATCATGTACATGATCAGAACAATTACAAAACATCCACATCTGAAGAACGAACATAAACTTACGCATTTTTCTGAGGCACCTTTTTCGTTCCCTCATCTTTCTGATGGTCACTGCACAGTCTGTAGAGGCAGAGTTGTCCTGCACTGGCCAGGTCTGTCTCACTACCACTCACACGTCTGTTGTCTGCAAGGCCATACACCATCGGCTGTATGTCAACTTTTCTGACATTCCCCGACACGTGTGCTGACGCTGGCCTTGGTTTCTTTGTCTCAACCTTTGTGCCAATAGTTGGGATAAAACACTCTATCCCTGACTGCGATTTCTTCCTCTCCCCCAGCACATGGGCTGAGGCAGGACGGGGACGCAGTTTTCGTGATGGTGTTTTATCCGTGCAGGCCTGTGCGATGAACAACTGTCTGTTGGTTTCTGGCACTTCTGAAAGTCCTGGTTTTGTCTTCAAGCAGCACTGCTTGGAATCGGTGTTACGGGAAGCATCTTCCGCAGGTGGATGTGACTTGTTGTTTACTAGTGTTTTCTCTGTGGAAACTGCAAATGTTTTTTGGGATGTTATAGTAGGTTTACTTGGTCTTCGGTGAAAAACAAACGGTCTTGCATTATTATGGGCTGTTGTTTCATTCGCATCATTCACTGGTTGAAAACCTGGAGTTAATTTTGCAGTTGCAGAAACTTCTCTGCGATATGTAAGCTCCGTTTCTCCTCTGCTTCTTGTCGCTATTGGGGGTTTACTCAGAAGTGCTGCAATGTAACGTAATTATTGTTGAAATATTGGTATACTGCAATGATATATAATTTCTTATTTGTAAACAATGATGCAACTCCTGTGAGTTTTCTTTAAGTACTCCCAGTTGTATTGGTTGATGTTGACCCTAAGACCTTGTTAAATCTTTGTTCCGGTGGATCCATCTGAGTTTACAAAAAAGTATCCGTTGTCACGACATGTCACACTGTGAGTGTGACTGTCACTGCCACTGGCAGTTGAATCCCTGTCTGACTGTCAGAGATCAATACCACATTTAGTTTAATTTTGGCTTATAATTAATCGTTCTGTAGTTACAAATGCAACATGTAAATATGTTAATACTCCAAGAATATGAAAAAGACATATAGAAGTAGCATCTTATAATAAAGAGATAGTGACACCTATGTTTTCTGTTGTACAAGCGACTTTGTTTACACCGGTGTCCACCATGCTGCTATAGCACGTCACGTGGTTTGTTGTCACATCAATTTTATTTTAGTCTTTATTTAGTCATACTGTGTTATCTGTTTTATTATATTTTGATATAATATGTCATGCAGGTAACGTTATTACAAAATAAAAGAAATCGTCCATTTCTCGTTATCTCGTTGTTTCTAGCTTGAACGCTACCAGTGGCAGTAGTTTTCGGTTTTGAGGTGTCATCGTGTGTTGTCAATCGTAAGAAGAACGGGGAAAACGTCATATTTATATGCGCCGTAAGCGCGTAACATGGCAAACAATATAGTAGGTTTATTTATAACATTTATTGTTTAGTGAAAACTGCACGATGCAATTATGTTGCAATGTTTGGCTTCAGAATGACCATTAAATCCCCAATTATCGATCAACATACGTTTGACAGTTAGTCAGTGAGTGAGTCATAAATATTATATGCAACTAAGTAATCATGGCGATCTTTTACTTTCTGACCTAACCATGAAAACGACCACCTACAGCCGCCAAACTTCTCACATATCTTACATATATACACACTTTGGTACAAAAAAATTATCTTGCATTCCTCTAAAGTTCAATGAAAAAATTTCTCAAAACAAACTCAAGTAAAACTCGACGTCGCCGTAGCTCCGCGGTTACCGTAAAATCGATATTTTGTTGAGGCATCACTATATACATGAGCACAGAAATTCCATACAGTGGCGCTATGCCGTTACCGTGTGCGCAGAGCCATTGCAGTAACAATAACACCACTGTACTGAATTTCTGTGAAGCTCATTTATGTAGTGATGCCTCGACACGCTCGATTTTTCGGTAATAGAGGAGCTACGGGTAGTGGCCGCCAGCAACATCGAGTTTTGCTTGAGTTTGTTTTGTAAATTTTTATCATTATAGAAATGTAAGATTTTTTTATTGTAATGTGTGTTTATGTATGTGAGATATGTGAGAAGAAGTTTGGCGGCTGTAGATGGTCGTTTTCATGGTTAGGTCAGAAAATAAAAGATCGCTGTAATCATTTCAAAACTCTTGAAAAGAGTGTTGGAATTTCTTCATTTCAAATAGCTTTAGCTATGCATATAAGCCTGCTGCTGTCAGGTGATTTGGGGGATAATGTGAAACAGGTGCTATCTGACTTAGTGGCGATGCATTATACAATGAAAGTTAGACATTTAATGATTTATATTTCTTACTTATGCCCTTTGCGCCATGTGGAGCATAGGCCATTGACGACGACTCTCCAGCACACACATCTTTGGGCAATCTTCTGTATTTCTTTCCTTTGTATTTTGCAGCCGTGTCTCTTTGCCATGTGCTTTTTGGCCTTCTTCGCCTTCTTTTTCCTTGAGGATTCCACGTCAGAGACTGTCTTGTGGTATTTGTTGTTGGCTTTCTCAGTGTGTGTCCAATCCAACCCTACTTTCTCCTCAGGATCTGCTTGACGATGGGTTCTTGGCTAGCCCTTTCCCGTTTCCAAGTCTTCCAGCTGAGTCCATGGTGTCCACTGTATGCCATTTCATCTCCCGTCCGTGGTGGTCCTCATAATCCAGTCAGTCATGAGGATGAACAGGAAAGGCGACAGCAGGCCTCCCTGCCGAACACCTGTCTCAACTTTGAAACTATCTGATAGTCGTCCTCCATGCACCACATGGCAAGATATTGGATTACAGAGATTACCTTTTCAGGAATGCCATAATGTCTCATCAGATTCCAAAATGTCTGTCTGTCCACACTGTCAAATGTTTTCTCATAGTCAATGAAAGTGGTGAGTTCCATTCCAATGATTGTTCTAATATGATGTGCATAGTAGCTATGTGGTCTGTGCAAGAGCTGTCCTGTCGGAAACCTGCTTGGTGTTCTCGGAGCTTTGCATCCACTCATCCTCGCAAGCCAGTGCAGTTTATAGCATGCAAAACTAGCCCTGGCGAAGTGTGGAAGTTAGCTGAGTCAAACTAGTAATTGACTTCACCAGTTGCGACTGCATCACCCGTGAGAACAGCGCAAATACCAGCCCCAATTTGAAGAGGGATAAACGACTTCTGGGAATCTCGGTATATAATGACCCGTTCGCCCGTTAGCATGAGCAGCTGAGCGGTATTGTGTATTCGAATAAATGGTTCTACTTCCTAATCATTGCATGTAACACGCGCCATGGTTGGTTGAAATTAGTTTTATTATGATCACTTGACCTGCCGACATCCACTGATCTAGTGAGCGATTTCATAGGCTGAGCTGAAATTCAGAGTTTTGCAAAGCAATCAGCCAGAGGATACTGCTGGCTGGCACTGACTTAATCAGCAGCAGCAGCGACCCCTGGCGCGTTAGGATGCATCCACTGCTTCTTTCATCCTCTCTAATACCACTCTGTTCATCACTTTTCCTGGGACTGATAGTAACATTATTCCTCTATAGTTCTTGCATTCTCTGAGATCTCCTTTCTGGGGGAGCTTGACTACGAATCCCTTTCTCCATTCCTCTGGAACTCTTTCGTCTTCCCATACTTTCTCGAAGAGGCTGTGCAGTATTTCCGTGGATGTGTTAATATCTGGCTTTATCGCCTCTGCTGGTATTTTATCCGGCCCTGCTGCTTTTCCGTTCTTCAGTTTCTTGATAGCGTTCTTGATTTCTGTTCTGATTGGTTTATCACAGTTTATGGGTAGAACTGTTTTTGCTGGGGGGATGACTGGGGGTCTTCTGGAGTGTGTCGATTTAATAGTTCTATGAAGTGCTCCACCCATCTCTTTAGTTGATTGTCTACCATGGTGAGGGCTTGCTTGTCTTTAAGTTTATATTTCATATTTTTTATTAAATATTAAAATGTGTCAAAATGTACTGAAATGAGTCGGATATCAGCAAACTTGATTTCGAGAAAACACCGTTTTTACAGTGTAGAGTGATTTTTAAAGATTTTGACTTTTTGTTTCCAAATGATACGTTAATGTCTTTTCTATCGATTGACAATTGTTTTTCTCAGTTATATTAATATTTTGTACCTATTAGAACCTTTTTAGAAAGAAACATTTCGTGCATGAATTCCGTAAAACAAAAGCGATAAATGGCACATGTTCGCATCACATTTTGGGGATATACCTCAAAGGAAAGTGGACATATTTGGTACTATAGGAAAGCCCAGCATGTCTACTTTCCATATATGGCATGGGAATTCCATGTTTATGTCAACTTTAGCCAACAGTAGTGCCTGACACAGAGGCCTATCTGTAAACAAAAGTCGGCTGTTGCTGGCCGCGTGACTGAAACAAGTCCCCTCATTGGCTTACTCTACGTCTGCAAGTTCGAAGCGTCCTTTCTTGACCTCGCTAACTGTAAACAACTTACGGTGGCAATGGGTTTGTCGTTAGGAAACATTCCTAATTACTCGGATATTGTTGCAATAATCTCGGTAAATAGTTTACGAAATATATCTTCGACAATGAGTGGGACTTGGGAGAGTGTGTATTTCAAATGCATCGATCAGAGAAATAGACGCAAATTTGGAAGGACAAACGCAGGTGTAGTGATGTACACTCACTCATTGTACTCCTTGACGTCGGGGCTTGGACTTGTAGATGGACGATTAAGTTAATAAAACCATGAAGTTTAGGTGTTATAATTATTTATATACTGCATAACAATTATATAAAATTTCATTACATTCAACTGTGTCGATGTCGTGTTACGTTGTTGCTCGGTTATACAGCGTTTGTACGTGCAGTGATTATGTAATGTTACAAACTTATTTTTGCTATAGTTACAATGTTTTTTGGTCATAATATTATTAATAAGTGACATATTTGGTTCATATTTACACTATGTATGGAAAATACCATTAGCCAACACCATGCAAAAATTCAGAGAAATATATTATGTGTAACTAAGGTAATTCGAAGAAAACGTGTGTAAACACGTACATAAACTTCAACTGCGTTTTTCTCAATTTGTTCTACCCCATTCATGTTCATTATAACATAACTTTGGCTGTGAGTGAGCTAGGTCTACGTTTTATGCACCACTGGAAAGCTTAACATATCTTCTTTCCAACGGTATGGATAACTAATTTTTTTTGACTTGTGACTTATTTTGTCAAGACTCGACACAAATATTAGCATCGCTACTTATTATCTGACACAAAGCAACACACTCATCATTCCATTTCATGAAAGATGAGGATCCAGCAGCTGAAAATGTTCATTTTAGGCTATTTGGAATGTTGATATTATTAAACGCATATAAGCACATGAAATAAAAATAGATGTGTTGTCTATCAGCATTCACATAATCCTTACCTTACCTTACCTATCCTCTTCGGGCCTTGTGGCTCATAAGGCTGCTGTGCGACTCCGCGATCTCGCCCTGTCAACAGCTACGTGTCCGGCTTTGCTCCAAGTTGCCCAGCCCAGTTGCTTTCGTTCTTTTTCCACTGTGGTTCTCCACGTTGTTTTTGGTCGACCAACTTTTCTTGTTCCTTCTGGCATCCATGTCGGTGCTATCCTTCTTTCTCAGCACATGTCCGATCCTATTCCACCTTCTCTGTACTTCTGTGCTGATCTTCTCTTGTGCTGTTATGTTCTTAATGTCTTTGTTCGAAATTACTACTGGCCATCTAATTTTTGTAATTCTTCTGAGACAGTTGAAATGGAAAATGTCAGGTATTTTGTTGTCGCTTTTGTTTACTTTCCATGTTTCACATCCATACAGTAACACTGATTTGACCAGAGTATTGTATAATCTGAGTTTAGTTTTTAATGTGTACACATTTGAGCTCCATATCTGCTTGAGTTTCATGAATGATGTCCTTGCTTTTCGTATTCTGTTGTTTATATCGTCACCCCCTCCTCCTTGCTTGCTGACGTTTGCGCCCAGGTATCTATATTTCTCTACTTCATTCAGTTGTTGGTCATCAATCTGTATTCTGTTGTTGCATTTGATGTTCATCCTCAGTACTTCAGTTTTCTTTTTATTGATTTTTAGGCCGGTTTTTGATGTGAATGCATTCATCTTTGTTGCCTTTGCTTGCATGTGTGTAACTTGATGATATAAGCGCAATGTCATCTGCGAAGTCCAAGTCTTCAAGTTTTGACATGAATCTCCATCTTAACCCTGTTGTTTTCTTCAGTTGTTTTCCTCATTATCCAGTCGATTACCTTCAAGAAAAGAAATCCGGACATTACGTCTCCTTGCTTAACTCCAGTTTATATCTTGAACCACTCAGATTGTTCACCTTCATCTAACACTGCACATTCAGTGTCCTCGTACAAAATCTGGACGATTCTGATTATTTTGTGTGGGATTCCGTAGCTCGTGATTTCCCAAAGGCTGTCTTGGTGCAGAGAGTCAAATGCCTTTTCGAAGTCTACAAAAGTTACATAAAGCTTTGCTTGCCATTCCACTACCTGTTCTATGATGTTTCGAAGGATGAATATCTGCTCAACTGTGCTTCATCCTCTTCTGAAACCTGCTTGTTCATCTCTCAACTTGTTGTCAACTCCATCTGTAATTCTGTCTATTATCACTCTTCCAAACACTTTACTGGGGACAGATGTTAGAGTAATTCCTCTCCAATTTCTGCACTCTATAAGGTTACCTTTCTTTGGAATTTTTAACAATCAGTCCTTGTTTCCACGTCTTTGGTACCTTTTCTTGTTCCCAAATTGTTTTGAATAAGCTTAGAAGCCAATTCTCTGTTGTCGCCATGTCTGCTTTCAACAATTCTGCTGTGATGTCATCTTTGCCTCCGGCTTTCCCATTCTTTAGCTTCCTCAGTGCTGCTCTAATCTCTGTTTTTATTATAGAGTCTGTGCTGATTTCATCTATGATCGGATCTAATTCAGTATCTATAATGGAGTCATCAGGCATAGATCTATTAAGGACTTCTTCAAAATGCTCCTTCCATCTTGCCCGCCTGGCTGGTCCTTCAGTTATTAGGTTTCCAGATTTGTCTTTTACTGCATTCGCTGTCTTGTATTTGTTGTTATTAAAAGTCTTTGTGATGTTGTAGACTTCTTTCATCCTTCTATTTCCGGCTGCTTTCTCTGCTTCTGCGGCCAGGTTGTCTACCCACTTTCTTTTATCTTGTCTCATGCTTTTCTTTACGTCTTTGTCTTTTTGTTGATACTTATCCTTGTAGCTCTGCTTTATCCTTTCTGACTTTGCTTGTTCTATGTTGTTCTTTAGTCGTTTCCTGTCTTCTACCAGCTCCCATGACCTTTTGGTGATCCATGGTTTTTGTCCTCTCTTTTTGTAACCCAGTACTTCTTCGGCTGTTTCTTTGTAGGCCACCTCAAATTCTTGCCATTTTCTCTCAACAATGTCATTTTCTGTCTCGTCATAGTCCTGTGGTACATCATATCTGTTCCATAGCTTCAACGAGAATTGCATTTTTATGGTTGGTTGTTGCAGCTTGATTGTGTCAAATTTATTTCTGTTCTCACTGGTCTTTTGCTTCCTCTTTAACTTCAGCCTGATCTTCGAGCGCACTAACTGGTGGTCACTCACAATGTCTGCTCCCCTCATCACTAACTGGTGGTCACTCCCAATGTCTGCTCCCCTCATCACTAACTGGTGGTCACTCATAATGTCTGCTCCCCTCATCACTAACTGGTGGTCACTCGCAATGTCTGCTCCCCTCATCACTAACTGGTGGTCACTCCCAATGTCTGCTCCCCTCATCACTAACTGGTGGTCACTCCCAATGTCTGCTCCCCTCATCACTAACTGGTGGTCACTCGCAATGTCTGCTCCCCTCATCACTAACTGGTGGTCACTCGCAATGTCTGCTCCCCTCATCACTAACTGGTGGTCACTCACAATGTCTGCTCCCCTCATCACTAACTGGTGGTCACTCACAATGTCTGCTCCCCTCATCACTAACTGGTGGTCACTCACAATGTCTGCTCCCCTCATCACTAACTGGTGGTCACTCACAATGTCTGCTCCCCTCATCACTAACTGGTGGTCACTCACAATGTCTGCTCCCCTCATCACTAACTGGTGGTCACTCGCAATGTCTGCTCCCCTCATCACTAACTGGTGGTCACTCACAATGTCTGCTCCCCTCATCACTAACTGGTGGTCACTCATAATGTCTGCTCCCCTCATCACTAACTGGTGGTCACTCACAATGTCTGCTCCCCTCATCACTAACTGGTGGTCACTCACAATGTCTGCTCCCCTCATCACTAACTGGTGGTCACTCACAATGTCTGCTCCCCTCATCACTAACTGGTGGTCAGTCCCAATGTCTGCTCCCCTCATCACACTGGTGTCCATAACTGATGTTCTGTGCTCCCTGCCCACTAACACATGGTCAATTTGGTTTTTGGTTCGCCCTCCTGGAGATGTCCATGTCTGCGTATGGATGAGTCGACGTGGAAATATGAAACCTGTTACCTGTTTAATCCACAGAAATCAATTAGTCTTTCACCATTTTCATTTCTTTCACCAATTCCATGGCTTCCCATTATGTCTTCATAGCCATCATTGTCTTCTCCAACTTTGGCATTTAGGTCTCCCATTGCTATGTTTATGGTCATGTTTATGTACATTGCCCACAACTGACTGCAACTGTTCATAGAACTGGTCTTTCTCTTCGTCACTTGTTTCATTTGTTGGTGCATACGTTTGTATGATTGATAGTTTCACATATCTTGAAAAGAATCTAGCATAAATAATCCTATCACTGATAGGTTTCCACTCTAGTAATGCTTGCTCTGCTTTCTTTCTCATCATTATTGCCACTCCTTGTCTGTATAGGTTGTCTTCTCTCCCAGAGAAAATAACATTCTCTCCAGTGTTTAACTTGACTTTCCCTTGTCCTGTCCATCAGCATTCGCTAATGCCCATGACAGTTTGTATTTATCCATTCTTATAATCAGTATTCCATAAAAGTAAGTGTTAACAAATATTATCTCCAATGCAAATTTGTACAACATCTGTCAGAAAGGATTATTTTATACCAGTTGCTTCCCAATGGGTCGTCAGTGTATGCTTATTCTAGCACATGTGGCAGCAACAATAAAGTGAGAACTGCTGTCTACATTTCAGTAATTTGTTAAATAGTTAAATACTACTAAAATATAATGCACTTTAAAAGAACTTCGATTAGTGTTGTTCCAGTTATATTGATTCATGCTTTTGATCAATTAGTTTTGTTAATGCTTTCATTACACATTTCTAGGCATTTTACAAACGCTGATGTTTCATAAATGTCTTGCAGATTGTTCGCATCCAGTCGCCAAAACATGGCATGAAACGTATCCAGACAAAGCCAATTGAGAGAGTACAAGATTTCTTGGAAAAGGTAAGCAGAGTTCTAGAGGATTGCTGACATTCACTGTCCAATATACATCACTGTCACTATCGTACAAATCAGTCATCCTTCTAATTTTTACCTGGAATATCGGATGAGACTAGTTGGATATCAACAACATTTTCAAGCACCAATTCATTTATCTTTACAGCTGCATATAGGAATCATTATATGTCCCAATGTTTTGGCAACCAATACCTTTTTTTTACCAACATGCCAACAGGTTATTGTTTACTGTGTAGGTAACTTCCAGTTTTATATTTTATTGTATGAAAATGTTAAACTTTTGAATTTGAGACAACGCACTGTGACTGTCTGCAGGTGAGGGTGGAGTTTGATCTGTCTCACTTAGGATGGAACGTCTACAAAAAGAGGAATCAAACAGATGAAGTGAAATCTTCTCGCAGTAAAACACTGTCATCATACAAAGTCAAGTAAGCGTTAAGTCCTTCTTGTTGTTTCTGATTGTTGGTGTTCAAGTGTTTTATGTTGTTGTCATTGTTCAATTATATCAATATATATATACGACTGATCAGTGTTACAGAAATTAATATTATGTCACTGACTCACTAAATCATTCCAACATTGTGGTTTTTGTCATCCTTTGTAGACATGGTGACATGTTATACCTGGGGTTTGACACTGACATTGCCGAGGTGGCGAGTGCGTCGACCAGTATGAGCACCACAGGCAGTCTCTTGGAGCCACGTCATGTGATCAGTGCCGGCGGTGCCTTCGCTGATAACAAGGCGAGCACTAGCTCTGTGCGCACCATCGTTCAGGAAGATGAGGTCGACCAGTACTTGGAGAAACTCGACGGACGAATCGAACGGAACAGGAACGAACAGCTGTAAATATTTAATACCTATTGGACATGAAGGAACAGTGTACATTAGAATGGAAAGTTTCATGTATAGCTAACAAATGGTGGCCTTTCGACAAGCCAAAAGCTTCCTTCTTCACTTTTGATTGAAGTACCACAGAGGTGTGCCCATTGATTAGAGTACCAAATCTGCTTAATTTTGTCATTTTATGAAAGGCGCATTGAGGTATCAAGAAAACTGTTATGTGTAAAATTAAGTTATTAGGTTTTATTATTTCTGTTAAAAGTCACACAATAGAATTCTTTTAACAAGTTCTTATTATTTAGGCCTTGGATATAACAATCACTCAGCTGACCAATTTACTCGTTATATCCGAAATTCATTATATATTAAATTTACTCATTTATTTTATATATGCTGGAATTTGTTATTTATAAGTGAATTTTTATATCTGAGATTTACTTTATATAAATACTTATTTTTAGGGAGTGAAATGTAATGGCAATAGTTTAATTTTATATCATTCATTGTTCTGAACATATGCAACGTTTTTTCAGTTGTCGTCATGGCCCCCAAGGGAAGTGTCTGCATTGCGTACCATTAGAGGTAAGCTTATGCTTTTAAGAACATTGTTGAAGACGGCTAACTAGTGCCAGTGGTCTATTTTCATGCTGTAATTATCTCACTTCTTTTTTGCTGTATAGTTCAAGAATGGTCCAGGGGGCAAACTTGAGCAAACGTATTTATATTTTTAAAAACAAAGTGCAATGTAAATTATCTATGCATGTTAATGTTTGTTCCAATTGTAAGATTTTCACCTACTCTGTGACATTCAGTAAGACTTCTCATAGGGCTTTGGGAAATTGCAGTATAATAAATTAAATGGTTGTTTTTGAACAAGTTATCAGTACAAGATGACCAGTCGCAAGTTGTTCAGGTTTTGTTTTTTATTGTGATAGCCATATGACGAGGATTACATGAAGAAAGCTGATCCACCAATAAAGTTCCTGTCATTCCACTCACACATTCGTAAGTTGACAGGAGGTGTTGACAGGTACGTAATAGCAATAACTAATTTCTAGGCTAAAATCCAAAGTAACACCATTCTATAGTGTTCATGATCAATGAAAATGCTAAATGTAAATAATAAAAAATAAAGATTAAATATTGCTAAGATTTGACTAAACAAATTTTAACTAGACGTGTTGGAGTTTGGTCAATGATCAACTTTCTATGTTATGGTATATAACATATGTTTTCAGGGAGTTTTGGGAAGCAAATAATCTAACTCAAAAGCAGATGCTGAACCATTGTAAGTAAGATCAAGTTAGATAACATATCAACCAGTGTTAAGTGGTGAAGGATAATGTTTAAGATATAAGTCATCAAGTTAGTGTCCACATGTTTTGAAGTAAATTTTTTATTTCAAAACCAAATCTTCATAAGAATGGCTGTTTACTTGCAGGTGGCAGTGTGAGCCACAGACACTGTTGCACAACTCGATGAGTGTAAATCTACATTTTTAGTCCTTTGGCCGAAGGTCCAAGGGACTATTGCCATCACTCTGCGTCCGCCGTCCACCGTCCGCCGTTAGCTGCCGTATCTCAGAAACCGTTCAGCAACTTTTTCTCTAATTTTGCATAGACATCTTGGGGCACTGCCAGTATGCACGAGAAATCTGTATTAGATTGAATCATTTTAAGGGCTCCCTAGGGCCTCCAAGGACCTCAAAACTGGTAAAAATGTAACATTTGGCCTATTTTTTCAAAAACTTCAGCAACTTTTTTTCTAATTTTGCATATATGTATCTTAGGGTGCTGCCACTATATACAAGAAATCTGTATTTGATTGAGTCATTCTAAGGGCACCTAAGGGGCCCCCAAAGTGCAAAAAGTGTTACATTATCTAGTGATGTGGTTTTGAGAAGAGCCCTTGAGACCACCCCCAACACTAGATTTTGTTTAATGTGCCACAAAGTCAGCAGTGTGACTAATCTCTACAGCCCAGTCCATTGAGACCTTGACTATTCTTTAATTGGTCACAGCACCCAGGCAGAGCAGACACACTTGACCCCTGTTAGACTGAACAGTTGCCTAACACTTTTAAACTGTATCTTCAAAACTATTGATTTTCTATAATTGCAAGTTGTGTTTATTTTGATGTTCATTTGATTATTATAAAATGGTGTGACTTTGGTGTCTATTGGTTAAAGATGTATTGTCTGTAGAAACCTGTAGGTGACAAACATAGAAAATTAATATTCTATAGACTAATAATTACAGATTCACAATATAGTTGACACCTGAAACAACCAAATGTCAACCATTAGAAGAGTTGACATAGTTAAGGCACAATAAAGCCTTTTGTGTCAAGACAAATACAATTCAACCAATACCCCTATCTGAACACTGTCAAGTTCAAATACATCAGCACGTTTTTCACACCTGCATGGTAGTTTAGGCTCAGTAGTGTGCTGGCAACTACTAAACCTACAGGCTTGTGTAAAAAGGATAGTTGGCAGAAGAACTAACTTCAAAGCACCATTGCATCCATTTAGCCAGGCAGCAGTCACACTGTCACAGTGTCTGCTGGTATGTTTATATAATAATTATATAGGCTTAATGATCCCAATTCACCAATCTGTTGGCACAATAATGGAACTAGGTTAAACATCTTAACAATAACTATAATTAGTTCTGTGGAGCTGTTTTTTTTCAGTGAACAGTAAACGTGTAAACATTTTACTTCCATCATAACCCTTAATGATCTGTAACTATGATTCACCAAAAAACATTTGATTAATAATTACCTACAGGGTTGTTTGATTTATGCCGGGCATAAACAGCAACAATAGGAAATACATGCCATTGATTCTTTTTATAGAAAATTTCAGTTTCTTTCTGACAGCAGGACACCGCCTTCGGTGAAGTCGAGACAAAAGTTTTACAAAGGCTTCAATTTAAAACGGTCTATCACCGTCCAGCTGACCCATTTTTGTATATGTTGTATACAACTTTCAACACAATACCATTAATACCGTATGAAATTATCTTAGACCACAGGGAGGACCGGTCTACTAAATCAAATGCTTTCTTATAATTGATGAAGGCACAATAAAGCCTTTTGCGTTGAGACAAATACAATTCAACCAATACCCCTATTTGAACACTGCCTGTTCTTCACCTATTACTTTCGTTTTGTTTAGGTATGTGGTCAGTCTGGTGTTCTGAACAATCACTAAGGATTAATGAACACTTGTGCAGAATGTCACCCACTAGGCAGGTTTAATTGATCTATTCAGCAATGATGACACTGCTTAGGCCTCACTCTGGACTCTGTCACTCACAATGTTGTGTATTGTTTTAGTTGGTGCATTGAGCTAATCTACAGGACCATGAATCAGTGGTGGCTCTGGTTGTGTATTACACCCAGCTGTGGAGCTAAGATTCTCTGCCTGCTATTGTTTGATGGAAACTGTGACTAATGTGTAATTGGTCACTGGCAGTAGCTTGTGTCAACAGACAGCATTAAACCACTAGACCCCTGTTAAACTGGACAGTTGCCTGTAGGTTTTAAACTGTGTCAAACAGTGAGTCTACCTTTTGCTCTCAAATAATCTGTCCTCTTAGTTTTACACATGAAGACATAATCTGGCATAACTTGATAAGTCTTTGTAGCAGCACATTTGTACTTCCAGTGTATCATTTCAACATAACATACATATTACAAACTGTGTGCCACATTTGAATGTTGTACATGTAATATTTCCATGCAATCCATTTGCATATATAATGTAAAACTTCAACAGCCGTTTTCTTCATTTTCACTTTTTGATCCCTACCATGTTCAATGCTCCATAACTTTGCCAATTTTTGTAGCAGTCATATTTTTTGAAACCGTGTAAAGCACCCTACCAAACCTTTACAAGGATGTAAGAAAACAATGTTACAATTTTTCCGACTTATCACTCATTTGGTCAGCCGGGGTCACATATAGACGTATTAGTCCAAAGGACTTCAGGGCCACTTGGCCCATTTTTATATAAATATGATTGGTAAATTACCATGTTCAATTTAAAGTACTTTCCTAATTGATTGTGGTTTCACCCTAATTCAGGGGCAAGTTCACGAACCTTGAGAATCTGAGCTGTAAAATAAAGTCCGGGTGTAAGGAACATCCCCCGTGGCCGGGTGGTATCTGCACCAAGTGTCAACCAAACGCTGTCACCCTTCAGCAGCAGGTAAGACTGGCCAACCAAACACAGATGACACAATCACTCTGAACCAATTCAACCAACAGGTAAGACTAGCCAACCAAACACAAATTACACAATCCCTCTGAACCAATTCAACCAACAGGTAAGACTGGCCAACCAAACACAAATTACACAATCCCTCTGAATCAATTCAACCAACAGGTAAGACTAGCCAACCAAACACAAATTACACAATCCCTCTGAACCAATTCAACCAACAGGTAAGACTAGCCAACCAAACACAAATTACACAATCCCTCTGAACCAATTCAACCAACAGGTAAGACTAGCCAACCAAACACAAATTACACAATCCCTCTGAACCAATTCAACCAACAGGTAAGACTGGCCAACCAAACACAAATTACACAATCCCTCTGAACCAATTCAACCAACAGGTAAGACTAGCCAACCAAACACAAATTACACAATCCCTCTGAACCAATTCAACCAACAGGTAAGACTAGCCAACCAAACACAAATTACACAATCCCTCTGAACCAATTCAACCAACAGGCAAGACTAGCCAACCAAACACAAATTACACAATCACTCTGAACCAATTCAACCAACAGGTAAGACTAGCCAACCAAACACAAATTACACAATCCCTCTGAACCAATTCAACCAACAGGCAAGACTAGCCAACCAAACACAAATTACACAATCACTCTGAACCAATTCAACCAACAGGTAAGACTAGCCAACCAAACACAAATTACACAATCACTCTGAACCAATTCAACCAACAGGTAAGACTAGCCAACTAAACACAAATTACACAATCCCTCTGAACCAATTCAACCAACAGGTAAGACTAGCCAACCAAACACAAATTACACAATCACTCAACCAATTCAACCAACAGGTAAGACTAGCCAACCAAACACAAATTACACAATCACTCTGAACCAATTCAACCAACGTGTAATCTAGCGTATGTGGATATACAAAATGTTGTACATTGGTGTGCTGAGAAGCCAGAGATCCACTGTTAAAAGCCTTAAGATTTCCTGCACATCTAATTTAGACCATCACGAATCATGCTCGTTAATGTAAGTGTAGTATGTGAATAATAAGTTACTTAGTTTAATAAAAGTAAATATAATTTGTTAAAATTATTAAACAAATTGCCTTTACTGTTAGACCAGGTAAGTTGCAAACGTGGGAATAGACATGTATTTTAAATTAAAATGCCAATTGCTTTATTTTATTCTGACCACTTATTGTACAATGATTGCATTTTCAAAAAGTGTTCGCTACGCAGTGATATCGTTTGCTGTTTACAGAAGTACCGCCATGTTGACTATATCCAGCTTGAGAACCGCTTTATGGTGGAGCGTTTCTTGAACTACTGGCGCAACACGGGCAGCCAGCGTCTCGGCTTCCTCTATGGCAAATACCAGCCCCACAAGGACGTGCCGCTCGGCATTAAGGCTGTTGTCTCGGCCATTTATGAACCGCCACAGGTAGGAGGTCTAAAACTTGCAACTTTCTGCTGAATTTAGGACAGTCGTTAGATTCACAGTAAAGGGAGATTGTACAAGATTGCAAAGTCCGGCAGAAATATATGGCATTAGTTACAAGCGAGTGGTGATTTTGTGATCACCAGGGATTGCGGGGAAAATAAATTGATATTGTTGCCACCTACTGAGTAGAACTTACGATTAATGCACGTTGCTGTTATTATGGCATTGTGAATATCGGCATCAAGTAGAGTGGTGAGGAATGTCTTGGCAACCTTGTCACGTCAGTTGAACTTATTGGCTGTTGGTTTTGGTAGGCGTTCTGGATTGACCAAAACCTGAAGTATCAGTCAACCTGTTGTAATGACTGTATGTATTGGGACACTGTATGTTTTGGGACACCCTAAAAATCTAGAAAAATCATAATTTTTCTGTACTGTATGTTTTAGGACACCTTTGTAAATGTAATTGTTTTTGTTCCTATGTATTGGGACACCAATTATTCGTACTTCTGATGAGTGCATTCCCACTTTTTCCATGATGCCAATGCGTAAATATAAAACAGTGTATTGATAAGCAGCTCTGATGTAAACAACACAAACTTGGGTGATGAAAATTATTGTAGCACCAGCACCAATGTGTTGACCTTCTCTCAGCTACCAGACGGCCTTTATACATTTAGGAAGTGTCACCATACACATCTAAACTCCTAGTGGCGGTCTCCCAATGTTTGGCTGTAATGTACAAAACAATGTGATCTCTCGACTGTCTGCAATATCCCAAGACTTGCACATTGTTTCACGTATAGGTGACATTCATCCACCAAGAAATTAGTTACTAACAGTGTAATGGACGACACCCTGTTAATACCAGAGGTAGTTCAATGGGGATTACATGACGGTTTTGTTGCATTTCTGCAAGTTTATCTTCTGTAATTTACTATCAAGTGTGTTTCTATATGTGGCCGAGATGGGGTAACCAGTACTGTGGATATGGGCAGTACTGCGGTCAAATATGGTACAACCCGTCACTCAGTAAATAGTCTTTGAACAAGTGTGGGAAACCTGTACCAGACAAACTAAACATTTCACATGGCTGAGGATGTAATTGAAAGTGTTACACTTCTTTGTGCCCTTTTTCGACAATTGTATACATCTATAATTTAATAATTAGCAACTTTATTATGTCTGTTGTTGAAATAAAGTGTTATCAGTAATAATTTTATTAATAAATAATAAGCTAATTTATTATGTCTGTTGTTGTTGAAATAAAAGTTTCATTAATTCATTAAAAATGTCCCTACATATAATATTTGTTTCACAGGATATAGGGCCATTCAGCCACTGAAAAAATAGTTACTAGTAGGGTAATAGATGAGGTAACCATGGTGAAGTTACAAAGCCAGATTAACGCCAGGGTAATAAAACAGAGAAGACATGACGTCAGGATTCGTTCGTGTCCCTAAGTATTGCGAGTATAAATCTGAGATTTATTTTTTTGCACCCTATGTTTTGGGACAGCTGATAATTTAATTATTTTTAAGTGTCCCAATACATATGGTCATTTTGGCACTGGTGCGGATGGGTAATGGTTTGAACCTATATGAAATACTATGCAATTTTTGTACTTTGAGCATGTCTAACACTGATTCATGGTGATAATTTCTGTGATCCACTAAATAATATACAAAATACGTATTAATACCATATCTTGCCTTAATTGCAAGTAGTATTACAGCATCGCTTAGATATTGTTTTTTTGACATGAAATGTAAATCATCCATGAACAATGCTATCTGTATGAGGAGATGTCTGCGGATCAACTTTAGTCATCATGGTCGTCCGTGTATTGCAGATAGGCACAAAGAACAGCATAGAGCTGCTGGAGGATGACCGTGAGGCAGCAGTGAACCGCGTCGCACAGGAGCTTGGCCTCACGAGGGTCGGCTGGATCTTCACAGACCTCGTAGCAGAGGACACAAAGAAAGGCACAGTGAAGCACGTCCGAGGAAATGTCGTAAGTGTGCCTCGAACGTTGACAAAATATCAGAAAATTCAGTTTAGTAAATTGTGTATGTTAATACGCTAACTTGGGGGATGGTCTGGACGTGTCTCCTCCCAGGTGACGAGGTCCACTAGCTTCGTTGTATGTTTGTTCGTTTCCTTAGACCATTGGCCACAGATTTGCCAGTTGTGAAGTATTTCTGAAAATACAGTGATAGTTATTAAGAATTATTTACAAACATGTTTAAAATGTGGCTTTTTAGTTGGGCTTCTCTCCTACTTGAGGCGTTTGAGTGATCAATTCACCACATGGTGCCAATGTATGAATGGTTTGATGTACCTTGAGTGGATGTAAACTGATATATGTATATATATATGTAGATTAATTCCTGGTAGGTCGTCAGGAGTCAAAGGCCATTACTTACTTACTCCTCTTCATGCCCACTAGCACATAGGGCGGAAACAAGGGTCCTCCACATCTTCCTGTCTGCAGCTATCTTTGCGGCTTGGCCCCAGCTTAGATGTAGTTCTTCCTCCAGGTTTGTTTGGTCATCCACGTTTTCTTTTTCCTTCCTGAAGGTGTCCATCTAAGTGCTATGTTGGAGATGCTGTCGTCTTTCTTTCTCAGGATATGGCCAATCCATCTCCATCTTCTTGTGGCGGGTATGTTTTTTGTATTGTTTTGTCTGGTAATTCTGAGCAGTTGCTTGTTGGAGATTTTTTTGGCCAGAATATTCTCAATACATTTTGAAGGCATTTTGTGTGGAATGTAGAAAGGCGTTTGAAGTCAAGTTCTGTCATACGCCAGCATTCTGAGCCATATAGAAGAGTGGAGAGGACATAGCTTTGGTATAGTCTCAGCTTTGTTCTTCTAGAATATATTGTTGATCTCCGAACAGGTTTCAGTCTGAAGAAAGCATCTCTGGCCTTGTTCATGCGATTCTTGATGTCAACATCGGCCCGTCCACCTTTGTACTCTATGCCTCCCAAATAGGTGGAGGTGTGTGTGGTTTGCAGTTCTTCATGATCGAGACATATCGATACCGGATTTCTCTTATTTATTCCCATCACCTTGGATTATTTGATCTTTAGTCCTAATTTTTGGCTGATGTCCTTGAGTGTGTTTGTCTTGTCCTGCATGTCATGTCGCTTTCCTTCATCAGCGAAGTCGACGTACTCGAGAAAGGAGAACATTGTCCACCGTATCCCTCATGCTGGTCCTTCTGTTGTTTTCTTCATAATCCAGTCTATGACCAGGTTGAATAGGACTGCTGACATCACGCATTCTGATCTGACTCCTGACTTTACCTTCAATGCAATATCTGACTGCCCTGTGGTGCATGTATAGTTCTCGTAGAAAAGCTTGATGAAGTCCACAGTATGTAATGCAATTCCATATACACGTAGTATCCTCCATAGGCTGTCTGTGAATGCTATCAAAAGCTTTTTCAAAATCTGCAAAGTTTGTACACAGTTCTCTCTGCCATTCTGTCCACTGCTCGATAATGTTTCTGAGAGTGAAAATGTGGTCTGTATATCCTCTTTCTTTTCGGAATCCAGCTTGCTCCTTTCTTAGCACCTTGTCTACTGCCGCTGACATTCGCTTGATAATAATCTTACAAAAGATCTTGCTGGGGATTGACAACAAGGTAATTCCTCGCTAGTTGTTACAGTTTGTCAGGTCAACTTTCTTGGGGATTTTATTGATTGTACCTTTGCACCAGTCCTTGGGAATGTTCTTCTCCTTCCATATCGTCACAAATAATGGTAACAGATGTCTGGCTGCTAGTTCTGCATCTGCTTTGAATAACTGCATTTAGCTGGTCATGACCTGGTGCCTTTCCATTCTTGAGTTCCTTGATAGCAGCAAGGAACTCATGTTCTTTGGTGGGTGGCTCAATGTTGATGTCTAGTTTTTCGGGGGCTTCTTGGATGTGTGGTAGATCAGGTGGATCGTCTCTGTTTAGCCCTTCCTCGAAATGTTCTGCCCTTTTTTTCTTGTTCTTTGTCTGGCGTCAGCATTTTTCTATGTTTGTCGCTTATAAGTGTGTTGTTGCTGTATGGCCCTCCGTAAATCTGCTTGGTGATCCTGAAGATGGCGCCATGTTTTTGGTGTTCCACAGCTCGTTCTGCCTCTGCTGCTAGGTTGTCCATGTAGAGTCTCTTGTCTCTTCTTGCAGACATCTTAACCAGTTTGTTTGCTTCACCATAGAGGGCGCCATACCTTTCTTTCAATCTCTGGGACTTGGCTTTCATCCACTGGGCTTTTGCATGCTTTCTCTCCTTGATTGCTTTCCATGTGTCCTCACTCAGCCACTCCTTGTGCTTCTTCTGTTTCTGTCCTAGCACCACATGACTGGATTCAGTGTATGTCTCTACGACATCTTTCCAGTTCTGCTCCACTTTGTTGTTGTTTCCTTCCTGTGTTTATTTCATCATCTATGTCCTCTAGTGCACCAAAACGGGTGCACTGCAGGATAAACTGTTTCTTCATTTCAGTGTTTTTCAATCTTGAAACATCAAAGCATTCAGATTCTTTTGAACTTCAGTTTGATGTGTGCCACTGGCAACATCTGCTCCTCTTCTGACACATACATCTTGTAAAGAACGCCTCCATTTGCCACTTATGAGCAGGTGGTCAATTTGGTTCTTGTCTCTTTGGTGAAGTGAAATCCAAGTCAGTTTGTGTATTTCCTTGTGTAGAAATAAGGTGCCTCCCACAAGTAGGTTGTTCAGGCCACATAAGTCAATCAGTCATTCACCATTGTCACTTACAGTCCCACATCCATGGTGACCCATACTTCTTTCATGTCTTACTTTTTTCTGATCCTACTTTTGCATTCAGAACCCCTATGATGATACTTTCTCAACCTCTGCTTGTAGGCTTGCATAGAATTCTTCCTTTTCCTCACCTTCTGCATTGTTAGGAGCATAACACTGCAAGATGCTCATGTTCACCTGCTTCCCTTTAAATCTAGCATATAACTTATAAGAGTCTTTCACTGACAGGTTTCTATTCCATAAGAGAATTCCGTAGCCCTTTCTTCAGAATCAAGGCTACATCTCCATGGTGTTGGCAATCATTTCTGCCATAACATAGAATTGTCTCTGCTGTCTGTGTTTTGTGGTCACCTGTGCCTGTCCATCTACCTACTGATTCCTAGGATGTCAATTCTATTTCCTCTCAATTCATTTATGACTTGCACAGTCCTGCCTGTATCGTACGTAGTCCTAACATTCCAGAATCCTATCTTTGTTTTGGTTTTGGCATCAACAGCTGATGGTCTTGCAGTGACAGCTTCCCGAAGGCTTTCACTGTCATTGGTCATACTAGCAGTCACCTGCTCCACTGCTGATTGTATCATTCTACGCTTATTTTTCTTTCTCTGTGTAATGTATATGGACTGTCATATTATGTAATAAAGATGTTAATTTATTTATTTATAAACATATCTGTTCTAGGATTCTCACTTTCTGACAGCTGAAGAGTGTATCATGGCAGCAGACTTCCAGAACAAGCATCCAAACCCCTGCAAGCTGTCATCAGAAGGCCACTTTGGCTCCAAATTTGTCACCGTAGTAGTCACAGGTACATAACTATTTACATATGCATAAACACTGTCGTCGGGACATGGTGAATATTGGGGGGTTGAGGCTCTACAAAAACCTCCATTTGTACCTCCCCTTGTGGCTCTCCAAAACCCCCCTAAGCCCCCCCCCCACCATTCCAGCACGTGTGATATACATATTCATTATGGTTGGAGTTGTTATTATTATAGCACTTTAGAATTATGCCTCATGTTTTTTATGATAAATCCCTTTTTATTGTTAAACTGACCTTGTTCTTTCCTCATTTATTAATACAGTGTTCATAATACTAGAATACCAAATTGTGCTTAATAAGCCTGAATCATTGTTTGCAATTTGAACAAAGTTTTATGTTTTTTTATTGTTCAACATTATGTAAACCATCCATCAATCAGTCGCGTGACATTTTATGTAACTTGGAACAATCGTAGAGGACAAAAAACTCTTCAGAGTTACGTAATCTTCATTAACCGTCCAGTACAAATACTTAAATCGGGGTTTTTATCTGTTTATATGTAGTGACCTCTGGCACGTAATATTGAACTAAGGACTTGGTTTCTATGTTTTAGACATAACGATGGAGATTATGAACCACCAACTTATCCTATCCAAAGTATTTTTCTAATGATTTTCGTAATGTATACAATATTTGATGGTAAGAAATATACTTTATATTATTTTGTTTTTATTTGATCACGTTGTCGTTGCAGGTGATTCTAAGAGTCAGGTTCACTTTGAGGGTTATCAGGTGTCGAATCAGTGCATGGCCCTAGTTAGAGACAACTGTCTTGTCCCAACAATAGATGCCCCTGAGCTCGGCTATGCAAAAGAGTCCACCAACGAACAGTATGTTCCTGATGTCTTCTATGCGGTGAGTAAACCTGTCGGAAACAACATGTCATACACGTGTGTGTGTGCATGTGTGTGTATGTGTATATATAGATATATATATATATATGTATGTATATATATATGTATGTATGTATGTATATATGTATGTATATATATATGTATGTATGTATATATATATATATATATGTGACCAACACAAATACTAAAAAAACCACCCATTTCTGTCTAAAACGAACATTATTTATCAAGACACTGTATTATCGCCCAGTAAACAACTGGTAACCAAGGCACCTATGATCCGTAAATCTACATGCAAATCGGTTAAAATACACTGAGACTGGTATATAAACATAGGGATTAGTTATACTCCTGTCTTAGTATAAGTTTACAATAATAAAAAAATAAAAAAATTCCTGGCTTGGGTCTGCCTAACATGGCCTCGTAAATGGTGCTGCTCTTTGTGTGTCCAGTGTAGGCCCTGGGACGAAGACTCTACATTTCCATTTCAAGTCTTTCTTCTACACTATCTACTATTTTGCTTGTGTCCTTTAGCACATAGCAGTACCATCCATACTGTAGCACTTCCTGACTAACATAAATACTAGGTTTTACACTTACAGGATGTTTTACCTGAGTGTTGTTTTTCTCATGGTTGTATTTGTAGAGATTAAAACTAGTATGAATGACTGTTATGCAACTTCACATGAAATTTCTGTAAACACATCAGGATCGATTTCTCTCATCAAGGCATTGTCCATCAACTTGCTGCATAAACCAAGGATGTCCAGAGCAAACCCCCAAAACTTCCCATCATACTTTATGCTATATCTTCTTGTACTGGCAAACGACATTGAATTAAATCCCGGCCCCAGAGCACCCAAGTACCCTTGTGGTGTTTGCCAAAAAACAGTAACTGGGAAACAGAAAGCAATTTGTTGCGACTCCTGCAATACTTGGTTCCACACGCAGTGTGAAAATGTCAGACACAATATATGAAACGATGCAAAACACCAACACATCATGGAATTGCCTAAAATGTGGAATGCCTAATTTCAGTAGTACCCTTTTCAATTATGACGACATTGAACTTTCTGAAAATATATATCAACACATCTCTCAATCAAATGATGACTCCATTCAACTCCCTACAACACCAGCAGGGTTAGGACCTCCACTACATACATCATCTCCTTCGAATCAAAGGAAACAGCACAATTACCATCATACTCCTAATACTAAAAAACCATTGAGAATCATCAACCTAAATTGTCAATCACTAAAAAACAAGAAGGCAGAATTCCTTTCACTCATTGATAGCTCCAAACCATAATTATTGGCACTGAATCCTGGCTTAGCAATAGCATATTAGATTCTGAATATTTCCCAGATAAATTCAATGTATATAGAAAGGACAGAACAGATGAACAGAGAGGAGGAGGGGTATTCATTGCAATACATTCTGACCTGCTTAGTGAAGAGGAATTAATTTGAATTAGAGACAGACTGCGAAATCATTTGGGCTAAGATTAGCATAGCTGGTTGTAAATTACTTCACATATGTGCCTACTACAGACCTGACATAAATGACGAACACAGCATAGAACAATTTGAAATATCTCTAGGCAGAGTAAATCAAAAGCAACACTTATTCATTGCAGGAGATTTTAATTTTCCTGGATGGGACTGGCAGAATGGAATGTTAAAACCAAACTGCCAAAACGTACTACTTCATGATAAATTTTGAAACATTCTAGATGACCTTGGTCTTATCCAGATTATAGACAAGCCAACAAGAGGAGAAAACACTCTAGACTTAATGATCACAAATAACCCTACCAACGTCAACCGAACAGAGATATTACCAGGAATCTCAGATCATGACTGTTGTTACACAGAGCTAGACATAAACCCAATGAAACACAAACAGAAACCTATAAATATTCCCCTTTTCAATAAGGCAGACTGGGACAAATTTAGAAAACATATGAAAGATGTAAGCAAAAATCTTCAAAATTGCTATGAACAAAACAGTGCAAACAAGTTGTGGTGTATGTTTCGGGATAGCATTGTCAAAGGTACTGGGTTGTATATACCATCCAGAATGGCTAGATGTTGGGACGGATACCCCTGGATTACACCAACACTAAAGAAACTTATACAAAAAAGGGACAGAATGTACAAATGTCACAAGCACACTCCAAAATACAAACATCTAAAACAAACTATACAGCAACAACTGAGAACTACCTACTGGAACTATGTAAATGAAATTGTCACCTCTACTGAAGATAGTCAACAAAAACAAGGTTATGCTAAGAGATTCTGGACTTACATGAAACACTGCCGTACAAACCACACAGCGATATCGCCTCTCAAACAAAATGGAATCCTACACTCAAACCCTAAAGCCAAAGCGGAGATACTAAATCAGCAGTTTCAATCAGTCTTTACAGATGACCCATCTCCCCAAGTAACCAAACTACCCAATCCAACACTACCAGAAATGCCAGAAATAGAAATTACAGAAGCTGGTGTACTAAAACTCCTGCAAAATCTTAAACCGTATAAAGCACAAGGACCAGACAACATCAACCCAAGAATTCTAAAAGAATTGGCTGTTGAAATTGCGCTAACTTTAATCTTTCAGAAGTCATATGCTACAGGAGAAGTCCCCACAGACTGGCTAAAAGCAAATGTCTCACCTATTTTCAAGAATGGTCAAAAATACATAGCTTCAAATTATAGGCCCATTTCCCTGACATGCACAGTATCAAAACTAATGGAACATGTCTTGGTTAGTAGTATAATGAAACATGCACATTCACACAACATTCTTTATCATCTTCAACATGGCTTTCGCTCCCAAGTATCTTGTGAGACACAGCTTATTCAGTTCATACATGACTTAGTTACCCATATGCAGTCTGGCATGCAAACGGATGTCATAGTGATGGACTTCTCTAAAGCATTTGATAAGGTCAGCCATAAAAAACTGATTTACAAACTCCATCACTATGGCATCCAAGGCAAAACAAATTCCTGGATTCGATCATTTTTAACAAACAGAACTCAAAGAGTCATAATAGAGGGCGAGGCCTCCTCTGAGGTACCCGTAACATCAGGAGTACCACAAGGCTCTGTACTTGGCCCTTGTCTATTCCTCTTTTACATAAATGACATCCCAGACAATATTACATCTACAGTTAGACTTTTTGCTGATGACACCATAATGTATATAGCCCTTAAGCCTAAGACATACAGCTGTGCTCCAGGAAGATCTTCACAAACTTGGAAAATGGGCCATAACCTGGAACATGGAATTCAATCTTCAAAAATGCCATGTCATACCTGTAACAAGAAACAAAACTGTCATTAACAATCAATACATGCTTCACGGTCAAACACTAGAAACTGTTTCACAGGTAAAATATCTTGGTATAACCATAACCTCAGATCTCCGGTGGAATGCCCACATAAATAACTTTTGTCTAAAAGCAAATAGATCACTAGGCTTCCTCCGCAGAAATCTCAAAGTTCTGTCAATTCAAATAAAAACTCAGGCCTACTTCACCTTTGTCAGACCCATCGTGGAGAACAGCTGTACTGTCTGGGATCCATATACCCTTACACAAATAAACAAACTAGAAATGATTCAATGCCGTGCAGCCCGATATGTCTTATATCGCCACCACAATACCTCCAGTGTAACAGACATGCTCCAGACATTAGGATGGAGATCGTTATCAGACAGAAGAACTGATGCAAAACTATGTATGATGTACAAGATAGCAAATGGCCTAGTGGGTATACCAGCAAACCAATACCTTATTCCTGTAAATATAGTCACTAGAAAACAACATTCCTTATCTTACCTTATCCCTCACTCCAGATGCAACTACCACTTGTATTCTTTTTTCCCCAGTACCATTCGACTTTGGAATTCCCTCCCTCAATATATTGTAAATCAAAACAGCCTGGATGCGTTTAAAAGCAACATCCAGACTTTGCAGTACCCCATGTTTTAGACGTTAACAAGTTCTTCTGCACGTATTTATGTTTATTTACACGATAATTTGTGTTCTTATATATTGCCCTCTAAAAACAAAACAAAAATTTCCTGTTCGCCTGCCATGCCACGGCACCGCCTGTATTCTCAGCATGTTGAGGCTAGTCATGTATTGGAAGAAGATATATGTATATACTTCAAATCTCTGTATGTGTGAGATGCAGCAAGTTGTAGTTCTGGAAGATAATCTGAAATAGCACTTACACAAAATGTCCAGTATTGATGACCTGTATTGATGCAAGCTATGCCCTGGATTTTCAGAGGTAAAGAGGAGAATAATAATATATAAGACAAAAATGCTGCGGATTTTATTTGATAACCTGGTAGATGGTGACTCAGAGTCGGAATAAGAACGTTATGAACTGGTTAGCCAATGAAAAACATAATATGAATTTATATTACAAGTTCAAATAAAAAATGCTGATTTGAACCAATCTAACATGGCATGTATGCACGAGTTCTCTGATACTGATGTTGGCTTCAGCTGAAGGATGAGTATGGCAATGAAGTGACACGTCTCGCCCGCCCACTGCCGGTCGAGTACCTCCTTGCAGACCTCGCTGTCGGCTTCCCAATGGAGCCCTCCTACACGTTCTACTACGACGAGGGTGTCTCTCCCTTCCCTGTCGAAGACCGCTCTGACATTGGCGAAATACAGGTGTGTGGGAGGGAGGTTGACACCAGGAACGTTCAATCTGTGAAAGTTTTTCCTGTGAACCTGTGTACTTTATTAGATATATTGTTTCACTCCATTAATCCCAGCTGACATGCTATTAAAGCAACCGTGTCTGTTCCATTCCTACGAGTGGTAATTATTAGCAGGAAGTTTGCTGGATGAGTTGTACTTAGGCCCAGTTGTGGTTTTGATTGAGGAACCCCGACCCTGTTAATGTTGTCTGCCTCTGTAACAGTTGTTTTTATAACAAGAACAGTTCGTATACGTTTTTGCATTCAAATTGTGAACTCTGTTTCTGGCTTACTAAAATATGATTGTTCTCAAATAGTTGTGTATTTTGAAATCTAAATGTGGTAGGAAATAAGAATTGTTATTTCCACAGATGGACTATTGGTGAACATCATATTTGGCAACTTAATTTGCAATTCACGAACAATTACTTTACCCTTGAATCTTGACCAACTGTTTCTGTAAGATTCTTATTAAATACTCTTTTTATAAAGTAATGAATGAATACCTTTATTATATGGTTAATTGTACACATAATCACATGTGCTTGTTAAAAAGGTGGATTGTGATCTAAGTTGACTGTGGGTGTGATGTATACGGTGATGTTTGCAGGACTTCAACAAGTTGACTGTGGGTGTGATGTGTACGGTGATGTTTGCAGGACTTCAACAAGTTGACTGTGGGTGTGATATGTACGGTGATGTTTGCAGGACTTCAACAAGTTGACTGTGGGTGTGATGTGTACGGTGATGTTTGCAGGACTTCAACAAGTTGACTGTGGGTGTGATATGTACGGTGATGTTTGCAGGACTTGAACAAGTTGACTGTGGGTGTGATGTGTACGGTGATGTTTGCAGGACTTGAACAAGTTGACTGTGGGTGTGATATGTACGGTGATGTTTGCAGGACTTGAACAAGTTGACTGTGGGTGTGATGTGTACGGTGATGTTTGCAGGACTTCAACAAGTTGACTGTGGGTGTGATGTGTACGGTGATGTTTGCAGGACTTCAACAAGTTGACTGTGGGTGTGATGTGTACGGTGATGTTTGCAGGACTTCAACAAGATGACTGTGGGTGTGATGTGTACGGTGATGTTTGCAGGACTTCAACAAGTTGACTGTGGGTGTGATGTGTACGGTGATGTTTGCAGGACTTGAACAAGTTGACTGTGGGTGTGATATGTACGGTGATGTTTGCAGGACTTCAACAAGTTGACTGTGGGTGTGATGTGTACGGTGATGTTTGCAGGACTTCAACAAGTTGACTGTGGGTGTGATATGTACGGTGATGTTTGCAGGACTTCAACAAGTTGACTGTGGGTGTGATGTGTACGGTGATGTTTGCAGGACTTCAACAAGTTGACTGTGGGTGTGATATGTACGGTGATGTTTGCAGGACTTCAACAAGTTGACTGTGGGTGTGATGTGTACGGTGATGTTTGCAGGACTTCAACAAGTTGACTGTGGGTGTGATATGTACGGTGATGTTTGCAGGACTTCAACGCATTCACTCGGTTCATTCAGCAGTTCTCACCAGACAAGTTCTTTGAGTCAATGTCAGATTTCCATGTCCTCATCTACCTGGCAACATGCGACATGCTGCCACTCAAGGTAAGCTCTTTCATGTGCCATTCAAGGTCATGTCTTGGTGCTTTTTTGCATGCAGTATGGGAGTTTGGAGTGCATTTCATCAAGTGACGTGGGGTCTGTAGGGTTAAGTGTGATGTCAGCACAGAAAGAAATTGAAGGTGGATCACTGTTGTAATTCATTACTTGTTTACAGGTGTTCTAGTGCACAAAACTTCTCAATGCCAATTGCACTAATGTGAAATCAAATCCCTTTATTTAGGTCCGTTCACTAAGTTTGGTGTTACATTTCGAATTCGAACGAACAAAGAGACAGCAGAGGCGAGTCATCTGCCAACACAAACAATAATACTAATGTCAGCACAATTGTTTTAAAAGCAAATAAAACACAAACATCGTTCCAGTGAACTGTATCGCATCTAAGCACAAAGTAAACTCACTTCATTGCAACTAAGACTGGCTGTTCTTCTAGAAGCTTCCGGATGCTAAGGCCAATACAGAAACGAAGATAATCATCTTTCATTCAGCTTTTAATTCACTATCATAGACAAACTCTGTTGAGGTATTTGTTATGACAGTTAACAGAGACTAGTCGTACAACAAAGGACACAGTCATGATCATAAGACACAACTGTAAATGTTTCCATATTTCTAAAGTAAGAAATATGTCAGTATTCTACCAAACATATTGCGATTGCAAATAATTGAGCATTGGCAATGGAGCAGCTTATATTAAACTGTCATGATATCAGTTGTATATACTACACACAGTATCAACAATGATTACAAAAATAAACAGCCTGCCAGTGTGATCTAACAATTTACAGATATAATAATTTCTAGGTGTGGAAATGGAATTAATGCAACTTGTCACAATCCCAACTATTTCCCTACACACAAGTCACAAACATTTGTTTATGACAAACACAACATCTATAGTGCAATCAAATCACCACTCTTACTAATAACAACACAACACCTCATCATTATTACTTACATCATACACAGTCAGAGTGGTAGAGTACAATTACTTATTGGCGTTGACAAATTAAACAAACTCAGATAACTACCCAACAACAGAAATGTTCTAACGACACACGACCTCGTGGCAAGGACCTTTTCATGGCGCTGCAGAAAAGGTGTCGCACCGTAATTAAACGCCGCTAAAAGAAACTGCAAAGAACGGGTCACACTGAAATTGCGCCACTAAGAGAAAGAACGTCCTAGTACACAGGTATATATATATAGGACACGTATAACCATGACAGTTTTTAATAGAATAAGGACATAACTACAAATTTATCAAACACTGATGGCATGGCAATTATTCGCAGGATAAGATGGGAATTCTGCTGGAGGCTGTGGTAAGTAGGAACCGGGATCTGGCGGCACGGTGGGCAAGAAGCGAGGAATGGGCGACTGTCGAACAGTTGATGGAGGCAAACTGTGAGTATGCTCCTGCCACCTACTGGTCTAATCTACCAGCCACTGTATCCACTCTATGTAGCATACAGCACCACCTGGTGCATTGTAATGAAAATTAAACCATCTGGTGAATGAATGGAAAACGTAATACATTTCAATGGCACAGCCGCGAGAGCAGTCACGGATAGTAGCAGTTACAGTTTCACAATCTGTGTTTATGTTGATACTGTGCATTTTAAGACAGTGATTTATATGAAGAAATGCCTGTTAAAAATTCATATTTGGATTAAATAATGTTTTGAGATTAACAAATGCAGAATATGGTTTGTATTAGCATTGAATATATCGCTACAGTGAATGTAATTACACTGTGGATTTAATAATAAAATTGGATATAAATCTTCGTTTCCAGCACCTCTGCCGTCAGCGACACATTCTATGCCATTCGTGACCTCGCAGTCGCAACCACTCCCACCCATAGGTGGCGCCGCTGCTGGTGGGGGCGCCCAATGGACGTGTGCTCATTGCACCTTCCTCAATTCAACGACGTCGACAACATGCGAGATGTGTAGTTTACCAAAGTGAAGCCGTCACGAAGAATGTTTACCATGTGATGTTCGGTCCTCCTTCAAGTGTCGGAGGCCATCAGTGTCCGAAGCGATGTGGGGGCATTTTGTTTGTTTCTCAGCATGTCAATCTTCGAAAGTGACCAGTTCTTTTTTTTGCTCGCGCCACGTGTTTCATCAGAGAATTTGTCGGTGCAAAAAGTTAATGTTTTCTTCGTGCTAAGGTTGCCATGTTGAGCAGAAAAAAGAAAGGCAGAAGTGAACATTTCAGCCGCAGTCAACCATCTAAACGTTGGTGTGAAATTACATGTAATTACTCAGTTGAGTTCAAATGACTAATTAATTACAGCTCTCCTCAAAGCCCGTGCATGGACCCGCCCTTAAGCAAGTGTTCCTTGTATAATCCTAGACCAATTTAACCTGTTCTCTAATCTACATCCTAAGTCTACATTGAACAACAGAAAGACAAACTTCTAATGGGAGATTTTCCATTCTAAAATCATGTTAGACAATAGAAACAATATCTATTATAATATATTGATCGCCCAAATTTATTTAAAACTGTTTAAATTTAAGTGTTTCTGGAGGAATTACTCAAAAGTTTGTTTGTGTGACAACATGCTGCTTTAAAAGGCGTAGCCTCATGTCCAAAGCCACGATTACTACATATCGAAATTAGAAGCTCCACCCCATTGGGTCATGGCCGTCCTCTGCATTATCTGAGTTTGCTGTTCAGGAATTTGAGTGACAGCACAGCAATTTTTGTAACATTGAACCATTGAATTCTAAACTGGTTTTTGCTTTGTTAAAGCATATTTTGGTGGTCAGTATGTTAACATACATATAATGTATCACATATAACATGATATTACAATAAAAAGATAAATGAAAAACCTCCCTTTATAGGGAGATTTCCTGTTTATTGTAAAATCATGTTATACCATATCAACTAAATCTACCTGGTATTATATCACACTGACTGGCAAAATTTATTTTGTTTTGTATTGAAATATAAATGTTTCTGGAGGAAATAGTTATGAATTTGTTTCCATGGAAACACGCCGTTTTCGAAGGGGTGGCCGCAATTCATGATGACAGCATACTGACATTAGAAACTACACCCAGATCGAGTCGTGACCTTCCTTGGAATTATCGAAGCTTGCAATTCAGGGATTGCTATTGAATTCAAAAGTTGTTTCTGCCATGTGGAAACATATTTGGGCAGTCAGAATGTTAAAATACACATAGTTTATAATGTATAACAATAAAAAAGCGAACAGAAAACCTGCCTTTAATATCTGGCAAAGTTAGCAGTTCACTTGTCTTCAATTTGTCTAATTTCCAATGGATGATGTTCACATCTTTAAATCATTATAGGAAAATGCTGTCTGTATTCAAATTAAAGATTACAAATGCTATATATATCATTGTGTTGTCTTTGTGCCAGTACAATAAATGATTGATGGCGTAAGTACGATCCTAGGCTAGCAATATCTTTTACAATGCCAGGTTACATGTAATCATCATTAACATTACAGGATCATGACAAAGTTGTAAAGTACTTAATACTAATCATCAATTGAAGTTCAACACTGACTAGTCTACAGTATGACATCATAAGTTGTTTGTTGTCAGGTGCTGGTTTAGCAATGTATGCATTTCAGTCCTAAGCCAACATGCGTGTAACTTGGCGTCCTTTCCGTACTGTGCTGTAGGCAGAGTGTAAACTGCTGTCTCATCCATGTTCTTTGAAAATGCCATGAAATATTAGTCTGGAATCTGGATCATAAAACCTTAATAGTAAAAGTAAATTTTAAATTAACATTTTTCATGGACTATCATGGACAATTTTTGCAGCTGGTGTACTAATTTATTACCACAATAAAAAACTGATACAGTATTGGGACCAACCACCAGGAAATAAGTCACTGCACCTAAAAACATGGCAAAATTATGCCGAGGGCTAATCTAATCCTGGGATTTTAATTACACTATTTTGTAAATATATATATATACAGAGAGAGATCATGTGACTATACAAGTCTTTAGAGCATTTCTCATAACTTTTTATAAAACTGTACCAAGTTAAAAACTATTACTTTGCTTATGTATAAGGTGGCACCAAATCTTTGTTGTTATTGGATGCAGTCTCTCTCCCCCTTTCAACGGGTACCAATTACTAGAAAACAATGGAGGGTATGACTCGTTTAGTGGTGGAGTGTCACAGAGTAATAATAATGAGGTTGCATCTAAATCCTTGGAAAACAAGCTCAGTGGCATATCAAGACACTGGTTGGTGAATTAGTTTGAACCATTCTAAACATGCCACCACCTCAAAACACTAACTACTCACAAATTATATTCATCAACCGATATTTGTTTTATTCACAGCCAATGTGACAGTAGGCCGACAAACAGTGCAGCAAGTTCTGACAAGGCAATATACCAGCAGTAGAGATGGCAGTGGCACTATCGCTGTAGTTAATGACAAGCCAACATGAATACACGGGTGCACAAGAAAGCATCAGGCAGTTAAATAGTATCACAAGATTACTACGAGAACTGAGATCATTTCTGTAGACTTCGTTGCCCGCCAGACACATCAGCTGTGTTGGTAATTTCTTCTGATTATACAGAATTACACCAATGATTGCTAATTCGTTACGTCGTCAATTCTGTCACCTTTACAATGTAATATACAGCCGTGTCCAACTCAGCCAAGTTTTAGACACTTTGTAATATATCCCATGAAGATAGTTCACACAGGAGCTATTTAACCCTTTAACTTTCACTGTGCATGCATTAAATACATAGGTTATAAGAACATCTAACATTTATTGTCAACAGTCGATACACCTGGCAAATAAAATAGTTGTCTTCAATGCCACCTGGTGATATGAATATAATTATCTGTTGGCAATTACAATTTTGGTAATTAAAATACCTATCCGCCCATGTATGTTGTATTATTTACCATTAATGTGCATTGGCCATTAATGAGCATTGCAGATTAAATTTTAATTAATGAAGTATAACTGTTATTTAGAATGTTTCGGTGTGGTGGAAAACATTTTTGTAATCAACACATAATTATAGCGTTTTCCATTGCTGTCTATGACAATGTATATAACCCTTGAGCAAGTGTATTCGACACAGACACTCGCATATCGTAGTGTCATTTATTTATGACCGTTTATGTTTTTACAACACCCTGTTGATGCACCATTGTTCCAAAACCCCACCTCTTTGTGTGGCTGAAGACCTGGTCACAAAAGACAAACTGGTTTCATTTTTTAAACTTTTTTCTCCAACATAAAACCAACTAGACACGTTACGTTATGCATTTTGAATATTAAAACCACAGAGCAATGCATGCAGTTCAACCATACTTTGCATATCGGCCATAGCTAAGAATATTCAGATTTGTTACAATAAAACAATGACTTTTAATAGATAATCATAAAAAAGATGTTAAATTGGATTCTTTCAACACGACTGCAACATAGGAATTGTCCATATATGATTGGTCAAAACCAACCTTTAAAGTACATCTTGACTGGCAAATAAATGGTTTTGCTTATGTGTACAACTGTTATATTTTAACCCTCATTCCCCTATAAGCAGCAAACAATGTGTATGTATGCAAGGAATGTGTGGGCGGGTTATAAATCAAATAATACCCAAATGATACCCGTGTCAGCACACGAACAACACTGGTAGAAAAGAAAGTGAAAATGATATAAAATGTACAAGGCTAGAACTCTAAAAGAAAATAATCATTCTTGCAAGATATTTGTTATCAAGAATAACAGCAGTACACAGATGAGCATCATGATTGCACACAAATTGAAAATCTAGATCAATATTAAGAACGAATAACAGGTATATTGATAAAAGCGGTGGACAGCTTTGAAAAAATGTCCCTTATGATTCCATTTTAAAACATGAACCGACAATAACAACTGTTCAGGTTCAAGTCAAATGTGGCCATATTGTTTCCTGGTGTCACACAGAAACATGGCCATAAAAAATATTGTTAAACAACATTTATACGAAGGAATCAGATGAAGACACTGTGTGTTTAGCAAGTGCATTTCACTTTGGAGCGGCTCTATAAGTTCGCAAAGTCAAAAAAACGAAAAGCATTACATGTGGGAGGGTCGCGGGTTTGTCGTCACCACGTATAGCGGGGAAAACAGACTGATACACTTGCACCACCTATTGAGTAAAACAGATTTGGCAATATTGTGGATATCAGGCAGCATGGTGGATAATGTAATATGAAATGAACCCAGACTGTTCTTTTTGAAGCCATTTTTGATCTGTCAAGTCCCACACTGTACATCAGAGGGAGCACGCAGTGGGTTGAATCAATACGAAATGCATTATGTTTCTCTCGACTTCGCAATAAGACCACCCCTTAGAAAATACTGGATTAGTCGACCCCTGGCCATGTTGTGTTGCAGTAAGGACACAAATAACAGAGACTTCTGTACATGATAGAACAACCACAACAATAGATCACAACGTTTATGACCAACGCATACTCTGCGTACTTCGCAGGTTAACTCTTGCATCAAGCTGGAGAAATTACATATAAAACAGTTCTACTTATAGAAATTACTTCTGAAGTATTTTCCAAAAGAACATCTATTCCTGTGCTAACAAACTATTACATGTATTTGTACCTACCGGGTAGTTATTGTTAGTCTTGCAAAAAGAGCACAATGCTCGCCACAGGCATAGAAACATACTCATTGTAAACTTTTCAATTTTAGGATCACACTTCATTCTCTTTGAAAGAAAACATGCACACATCGATAGTGATATAATGACACACCAATATGTCTATACATTGCTACATAACCAGCATGTGTACAAAGCTATGTCGCTATCACACATAAAATAGTGTATAAAGCTACATAGCTACCATACCAAAATGTTCATAAAGCAACATAGCTATACCACTCTATGTAGCTGTAATATTATGTCAAAATATACACATATTAACACAGCTACCACACTCAGAATGTGTGTTATTCGATCAAGCTACATAGCTATGATACACCACAATGTGCACAAAGCAATAGAGCTATCACACACCTGGATTTGCATAAAGCAACATTGCTAAACTGCACAAGATTATGTATGCACCAAGCTCCATAGCTATACCACATCAGTATGTACAAAAAGTAATGTAGCTACCGTGCATAAAGCTACATAGCTATCACACACACCAGTGTGTGCATAAAGCAACAAGGTAATCACATACCAAGCAATGATGTGAATGATCTTGAACTTGATACAAATAAAACCAGACTGTACCTCCATCGTAATGGACAAATCAAACGTTCAACTTGTTAAGAACCTCCAACATAATTTCCTACATAATAAATGCAATCATAAATATAGATACTGCTGCTGCAGACATTGCTTTGTTTCCTGGGATGAAACATGGATACTTGGAAGGGAATGATTTGTGACACCAGGATGACACCACAATGACACAATATGAACAGGGTAGACGACACAAACTTCAATGTACAATGACTTGGTAAACCATCAGAACCTAACAGAGAATGTGATGACACTCAGCCTGGTGGAATTCACACCGGTGACACTTCAACTTGTGACGTCTAGACTGGTGACGTTTCAGTCTGGTGATACTCATATATGTGTGTACGTGTGTGTATGTCAAAGGATTTGTTTACATAAAGGAAATACACTGCATGTTCACTTAGAATAGAGCCCTGGAGTAACCATCATATCATTTACTCAACAAAAATCACGGGCCTTTATTTTACCTTTTAAATTACTATACGACTGTCCATTAGATGACACCAAATCCGGGTGACCAAACTGAGAAACAGGCACTGATCATATCAACAACGCTCAAACTAGTCAGTACACTGTTATAACCATGGAGTCGGAGTTATTTTAAATATTTTTATTTATAGTATTACTGCTTATATTTTTACATAAAAACCGAAGACTCCCGACTTAAGTCATCCTAAAAAAAGAACGAAAGCAAACGATGTGTTTGTTTGTCTGACTTTTATCAACTTCAGCAGACAGTAACTGTTTATATCACACTGCAGTAGTGCAAGTGATTGATTGTTTAATGGCCAGCCACAGAATGAATCCTAGACTGACAGCAATGAGATGTCTGACTAAATTCCTATAGACGCAACAGTTCACTGGCAAGGCCAACAAGGTCCACAGACAGATTCACTATCCACGTTACCTGACCCCAACCCTAAACTGTCACTCGATGCTCTTCCCTTGAATCTCAATCGTTCTTATGTGTCATTGGTGGAAATTCGTTATCGTCGTCCAATCGTATTGCCTCCACAGCATGGGCTGCGGGGTCACCACTGTCAGCTTTCTCCGGTTCTTGGCGAGTCAGGGGCTCTGAAAAAAAACAAGAATTTGGTGAATAATACAGATCAGGAAAGCATACCACTGTTGTAGAGTTTACCTGCAGAAAACAGACCGCTACTGAATATATATCATCTCTTAAACAAATCAGTCCTATAACATACAAAACCAACATATTGTGGCTTTCTCTGCATTAGACAGATTTGACAATTATTAACAGTAATTTCAATATAAATATAGCAATTATTAACAGTAATTTCAATATAAATATAGCAATTATTAACAGTAATTTCAATATAAATATAGCAATTATTAACAGTAGTTTCAATATAAATATAGCAATTATTAACAGTAATTTCAGTATAAATATAGCAATTATTAACAGTAATTTTAATATAAATATAGCAATTAGTAACAGTAGTCTGAATAATATGTGTAATAATATAATATATGATGGTTTAATAATGAATGACATTTATGAAGACGTTTACAATCTTATTATTCAAACATATTTGCCACAGAGTTAACTAACAAACATGACAATGATAACAAAGACAATGTTTAATGTTACAAGTTCAGTTTGATCTCCATAACCCCCTTCAACCCTCCCCATTCCTACGCACAAACACTGATTAATGATTAAGAGAGGTATTCTATCAAAGTGTTTATGCATCTAGAAACTTGATGCATGCAAGATAAGTTTAGACAATAAACTGTGTCATCCTGGGGGATCATCTCAGAACGTCGATGTCCAATATCAAAAAAAATTACTTACATCTGGTCTCAGCCCCCCTATCCCCTGACAAAAGTTTGTAAGTAACATATTAACAGTCGGTGTGAAGCATCAAATATTGATGCCCAACCTCAGATGAAACTGCCTCAGATCCCCGTCCCCAAACGAAAGTAATTTCATCTGCTATCGGATATTGATGTTCTGAGGTGATCCCTAAGCAGTGCAGCGGCCGGGGAGACAGGCTAGGTTAGTAGAAGCCGACACTGGGTCAATAGGACCCACAGCACTGGGGACGTAGCGATTAGTCATGGAAGCACAATATTTAGCAGAAAAACAGCAACATGTCACTGGTAATAAGACTAGAATCAACCCATGGATCATCATTGATTCAGTTGCTCTTTTGTTACAGTTAGATTTGTTTTTGTGTAAAAAACACACAATACAAACCGCTCATTCTAAAGACATTTGCCTTCATTGCAAATGTAGCTGTTATTTTGAACCACAAACATTTGTCCGGTTGCAAAACCTAACAACTGCATTAAATCATTGTCAAACAGCACAGTTGTTAAACACCTAGGTGAAAAGGTCCGTGCCTCCCTGCAATACAGATAGCATTACAAATAAACATTGGGTACCCGGCAATTGTATAAAATTTAGATTTTGTAAGTGTAACTACAGAAAACATCTGTCCATAGCAATTAGCTTGCAGGCGCTACTAAGAAACACATCTCTCCCAACAGTTTTGTTTATGCACACAAACGTGTATCAACATAATTAACTGGAATCAAACAAACCAAACAAATCGCAAAGCATTCACCGAAATTAATCGCTCTCATTGGCGAAAGCCGAGATTTTCAAATATATTCACAAGTATGACGCGTAAACGCCACCAGAGAGATGCGGGGCAGCATTGGTGAGAGGGCAAAGGTGAACACCCGAGGGCATCGTGCTGACGACAATGATGGGGTGGCTACGTTACCTTGACAACAATCATCGTCAGCATCACACATAGCCTCCTCAACTGTACAAGCAGCAGAATCATCATCGTCGTCAAAGCAGGCGTCGCCGACCTGCCTGTCCCTCCTCAAGATACTAGCGTACGTGAGACGGGGTGACGAAGGCAGGGGCTTACCTGAGGGGGGTGTAGCTGTGTCCCCCGACGTCATGTGACCCGCACGCCCCAACCCCGGCGAGTAGTGCCCACCACTGCCACCAGAGGTCAGGGGCTGGTCGCGTCCGGTGGTCATCGCCGCAATGGTCGCACCTTCTTGTGCCGATGTCTCCTGCAGACCGTCCAGTCTGCAATCAACACAGGTCAGATGTCAACGCGACGTATAATTATGTAATCAGTAGATGGCGCTGTGGTGGCAGTGTAATATTGACCAATCAGTATGACTTGTGGTGTTTGTGCCATGCCAGTTGGGCAAGTAGTTGTTCCATCTCGCAATCCAAACTCGAACTGCAGTTCCCCAAATATCATATATGTTGTGATCAACAAGGTGGTGAAAATAAACACTGTGATTCATGTGTATATGCTAGTTTCTTGGTCCTGCTGTGTGTGTATGTGTGTGTGTGTGTGTGTGTGTGTGTGTGTGTGAGTATGTGTGTGCATGCGTGAGTGCGTGTGTCTGTGCATGTGTGTGTGTGCATGTGTCTGTGTGCATACATGCATGTTGGTAGAGAAAGGCATGCAGAATCAGATCATTTCCTGCAGTGAACACACATGCGTACATGCTCACTCACACGCTCGCTCACATACACGCACACACACACACACACTCGATTTTGATGAGGGCAGTAAATGACTGGAACAAATCATCTGCAGTGTGACTACATTAGTTAAAAACCAGAACTAACAAATATCCAGCAGGATGTACATCTACATTAAACAGGGTTATTCCTTTATAAACTCTTGGCTTCCTTTCTGAAATCCCATCCTGGGTTTCTTCGGATGGTTATCTTATAAACCCTCATCGAGACCGAGTCCCCTACCCCCTTGCAGTCACCTGTGTTGTTTGAGGAGGGTGCATTCCCCACCCTCTACGGGGTCTATGTTATAGATGTACAGGTACCCGTCCTGTGCAGCAACCAACAGTCGCAGCATCTTCTGAATCCTACAAAGTACACACATATCCACTGGACATTTCTGCTCATCATTCTCACTATATCATAATAAAAACTTGTGAAGTTAAAAAATACAGCTATAGTTCAAATTATTTATTAGTTTGCATCAACTGGTGCTATGACAGCTTGTGGTGAAATTGGCAAATAAAAACAAAATTTTGCAAATTTATCCACAACTTGTTAGAGCATCATTTGTTGCAAAATAATAGACCATTTGAGTTTGTTTAGGTAAATATTATTGAAAGCTGCCACTGTATTTCCACAGTATGTCATTAAATTGTGTTATTGTGGCATTCCAAGAAAAGTCATCTAGTTATTTTGTACAGGACTGAATATATGGCTTTAGTATAATATGACAAATAATCTATAAAGCAACATGAATCTTGCACAGTTTAGCAGTTGTAATATCTGCATATATTCTGTAACCAGGCATATGATAATCAGGCTAAGATGGCATCATCTATGCATTAGCATTTTTTCAAATGCATCTCAAATACAGCAATATTTAGTCATTTCTTTTGCACTCATATTGCATACAAAGATTCTGTAGTGTCAACTGGGATAATAGAGACTTCAACATGAATTTCATGATACCAGATTACTGGAACGTGCAAAAACTCTACAATACTTTATCAAGACTTTACATAAGACCAAATGTTTGCATCATGATTCTTTAGTGTGACCAAGTCTGTAAATGCGACAAGTGATCACGAGAGAGAGGCTTGGATGAATGCACTGCAAGTGATCACGAGAGAGAGGCTTGGGTGAATGCACTGTGAGTGATCACGAGAGAGAGGCTTGGGTGAATGCACTGCGAGTGATCACGAGAGAGAGGCTTGGATGAATGCACTGCAAGTGATCAAGAGAGAGAGCCTTGGATGAATGCACTGCAAGTGATCACGAGAGGGAGGCTTGGATGAATGCACTGCAAGTGATCACGAGAGGGAGGCTTGGATGAATGCACTGCAAGTGATCACGAGAGGGAGGCTTGGATGAATGCACTGCAAGTGATCACGAGAGGAAGGCTTGGATGAATGCACTGCAAGTGATCACGAGAGGGAGGCTTGGATGAATGCACTGCAAGTGATCACGAGAGGGAGGCTTGGATGAATGCACTGCAAGTGATCACGAGAGGGAGGCTTGGATGGCACTGCAAGTGGATGGATGAATGCACTGCAAGTGATCACGAGAGGGAGGCTTGGATGAATGCACTGCAAGTGATCACGAGAGGGAGGCTTGGATGAATGCACTGCAAGTGATCACGAGAGGGAGGCTTGGATGATTGCACTGCAAGTGATCACGAGAGGGAGGCTTGGATGAATGCACTGCAAGTGATCACGAGAGGGAGGCTTGGATGAATGCGCTGCAAGTGATCACGAGAGGGAGGATTGGATGAATGCACTGCAAGTGATCACGACAGAGAGGCTTGGATGAATGCACTGCAAGTGGTCACGAGAGAGAGGCTTGGATGAATGCACTGCGAGTGATCACGAGAGAGAGGCTTGGATGAATGCACTGCGGGTGATCACGAGAGAGAGGCCTGGATGAATGCACTACAAGTGATCACGAGAGAGGCTTGGATGAATGCACTGCGAGTGATCACGTGAGAGAGGCTTGGGTGAATTCACTGCAAGTGATCGTAAGAGCGAGGTTTGTGTGACTTACGTTGCGAGGGCGCAGACGTTCTTGAGTCCAGGACAGGGCAGACGGGCGACGGCAAAGTCACGCCCCTGCTTGAAGACCTCTGTCACCTGACTGGGTAGGTAGGTGGCCGATGTCTTGAGGGCATTACCGAAGTACCCCATCCAGCCCTGAGGGTCTTCATTCGACCTGAAACACCAACAGCTTCAACAGTGACGTAACACAGGGTGTTTTCTTTAGGTCTCAGATGTTTTTGAAAAGTCCTCGTTTACCCCCTTATTTGACCTGAAACATTGTTTAGAATGTTTTCACGTCTATCCACTAGATGGTGCCACTGCACATTCCAGCATTACATGGTTATTTGGGACTAGGTTTGGCCGATTTGGAATGTTAGTCTACGGGCGAGTTTGGCCGACTTGATGTTTAAAGGGTTAAAAGGAAGATGTCTGAGGTGGTAATTATTAACAGGCCATTGGCTGAACTGGTTGTCTTGAATGTGGGAACATAGTGACCTCACCTAACATCAAAGAGTTTGGCTGTTAAACCAAACAGCATCATTTATATTGCCAATCTGAACTTTTGTTTAAACATGGAGACAGGCGAAATGGTTTGAGAGAGAGAGGGAGGGGGGGAGAAAGGGGAGGGAGAGAGGGGAGGGTGACACAGAAGTAGATAGGGACAGAAAAAGGTACGGAGGGAGATTGGGACAAAAAAGATAGGGCCAAAGGAGATGAAGAGGAATATATGGAGGAAAGGAGTGGGAGGGTGGGAGAAAGGGAAGGAATGAGATATGGACACAAATGGATAGCAGTGGGAAAGATATGGTAGAAAGAAGGTAGAGGGGAATGAGTGGGAAGGAAATTATATGAAGAGAAAGACTGGGAGCAGACCAAGGGAAAAATAGGGAGACAGAGAGGACTAGCGGGAGGGACTATATTGGTACACCTACTTTTCTTTGTGATCCTCCAGTTTAAAGACGTGCACAGTTTCCGTGTTGCTGGAGCAGGCCAGGAAGAGGGAGTTGGAGCTGAATGTCATCGAGTAGATCTGGGCACACCTGGGAAACAATCAAACTCATAGATCCATGCACACCTGGTAAACACTCAGACCCATGCACACCTGGTAAACACTCAGATCCATAGATCCATGCACACCTGGTAAACACTCAAACCCATAGATCCATGCACACCTGGTAAACACTCAAACTCATAGATCCATGCACACCTGGGAAACACTCAGACTTATAGATCCATGCACACCAGGGAAACACTCAGACTCACAGATCCATGCACACCTGGTAAACACTCGGACTCATAGATTCATGCACACCTGGTAAAAACTCAAACCCATAGATCCATGCACACCTGGTAAACACTCAAACCCATAGATCCATGCACACCTGGTAAACACTCAAACTCATAGATCCATGCACACCTGGTAAACACTCAAACTCATAGATCCATGCACACCTGGTAAACACTCAAACTCATAGATCCATGCACACCTGGTAAACACTCAAACTCATAGATCCATGCACACCTGGTAAACACTCAAACTCATACATCCATGCACACCTGGTAAACACTCAGACTCATAGATCCATGCACACCTGGGAAACACTCAAACTCATAGATCCATGTACACCTGGTAAACACTCAAACCCATAGTTCCATGCACACCTGGTAAACACTCAGACTCATAGATCCATGCACACCTGGGAAACACTCAGACTCATAGATCCATGCACACCTGGTAAACACTCAGACTCATAGATCCATGCACACCTGGGAAACACTCAGACTCACAGATTCATGCACACCTGGTAAAAACTCAAACCCATAGATCCATGCACACCTGGTAAACACTCAAACCCATAGATCCATGCACACCTGGTAAACACTCAAACTCATATATCCATGCACGCCTGGTAAACACTAAACTCATAGATCCATGCACACCTGGTAAACACTCAAACTCATAGATCCATGCACACCTGGTAAACACTAAACTCATAGATCCATGCACACCTGGTAAACACTCAAACTCTTAGATCCATGCACACCTGGTAAACACTCAAACTCTTAGATCCATGCACACCTGGTAAACACTCAAACTCATAGATCCATGCACACCTGGTAAACACTCAAACTCATAGATCCATGCACACCTGGTAAACACTCAAACTCATAGATCCATGCACACCTGGTAAACACTCAAACTCATAGATCCATGCACACCTGGTAAACACTCAAACTCATAGATCCATGCACACCTGGTAAACACTCATAGATCCATGCACACCTGGTAAACACTCAAACTCATAGATCCTTGCACACCTGGTAAACACTCAAACTCATAGATCCATGCACACCTGGTAAACACTCAAACTCATAGATCCATGCACACCTGGTAAACACTCAAACTCATAGATCCATGCACACCTGGTAAACACTCAGACTCATAGATCCATGCACACCTGGGAAACACTCAGACTCATAGATCCATGCACACCTGGTAAACACTCAGACTCATACATCCATGTACCCCTGGTAAACACTCAAACTCATAGATCCATGTACACCTGGTAAACACTCAAACCCATAGTTCCATGCACACCTGGTAAACACTCAAGACTCATAGATCCATGCACACCTGGGAAACACTCAGACTCATAGATCCATGCACACCTGGGAAACACTCAGACTCATGCACACCTGGTAAAAACTCAAACCCATAGATCCATGCACACCTGGTAAACACTCAAACCCATAGATCCATGCACACCTGGTAAACACTCAAACTCATATATCCATGCACGCCTGGTAAACACTAAACTCATAGATCCATGCACACCTGGTAAACACTCAAACTCATAGATCCATGCACATCTGGTAAACACTAAACTCATAGATCCATGCACACCTGGTAAACACTCAAACTCATAGATCCATGCACACCTGGTAAACACTCAAACTCATAGATCCATGCACACCTGGTAAACACTCAAACTCATAGATCCATGCACACCTGGTAAACACTCAAACTCATAGATCCATGCACACCTGGTAAACACTCAAACTCATAGATCCTTGCACACCTGGTAAACACTCAAACTCATAGATCCATGCACACCTGGTAAACACTCAAACTCATAGATCCATGCACACCTGGTAAACACTCAAACTCATAGATCCATGCACACCTGGTAAACACTCAGACTCATAGATCCATGCACACCTGGGAAACACTCAAACTCATAGATCCATGTACACCTGGTAAACACTCAAACCCATAGTTCCATGCACACCTGGTAAACACTCAAACCCATAGTTCCATGCACACCTGGTAAACACTCAGACTCATAGATCCATGCACACCTGGGAAACACTCAGACCCATAGATCCATGCACACCTGGTAAACACTCAGACTCATAGATCCATGCACACCTGGGAAACACTCAGACTCACAGATTCATGCATACCTGGTAAAAACTCAAACCCATAGATCCATGCACACCTGGTAAACACTCAAACCCATAGATCCATGCACACCTGGTAAACACTCAAACTCATATATCCATGCACGCCTGGTAAACACTAAACTCATAGATCCATGCACACCTGGTAAACACTCAAACTCATATATCCATGCACGCCTGGCAAACACTAAACTCATAGATCCATGCACACCTGGTAAACACTCAAACTCATAGATCCATGCACACCTGGTAAACACTAAACTCACAGATCCATGCACACCTGGTAAACACTCAAACTCATAGATCCATGCACACCTGGTAAACACTCAAACTCATAGATCCATGCACACCTGGTAAACACTCACTCATAGATCCATGCACACCTGGTAAACACAAACTCATAGATCTATGCACACCTGGTAAACACTCAAACTCATAGATCCATGCACACCTGGTAAACACTCAAACTCATAGATCCATGCACACCTGGTAAACACTCAAACCCATAGTTCCACGCACACCTGGTAAACACTCAAACTCACATATCAACAGAAAAACACACCAACCACCAAAACTACACCATATTGTTTCTAAATATTCATAACAGCACATATATGATTGAACTTAACCATTTCAGTACTACAGCCCTGATCAGCTGTGACCACTGAATACTGCATTCCCAGTGAATATGCAACATAATGGACTACCTCACTTCAAGTCAAGATTTGAGCAACAAAAATGCATTCTATGAATAGGAATGTTATATATTTTCGGAAAGTATGATAATCAGCGAATAAAATGAGCCATATCATTTTACATTCCGTAGTCATGGTAACCAACAATCCAAGATGGCTGCCAAGATTTCAACGTTTTTGCAGTTGCTGAACTCAGTTGTACACTAAGTTCGCCGACATCGTTATTATGAATTTATGTTGATCGTCAACATCCGACAAAGATTCTTTGTTAAAACTATCAAATAATCTGTCCAAAACATACGGTGGTAAATCGCTAGTTGATGTAATGCAGTCCGCCATTGTGGCCACCGCAGATTTTGATAATCCATCATTAAAAACCGTGAAAATCACCGTAAACTATTATTGAGCGATAATAAACGATGACCACTGCTGAATAGCTAATTTATTCGCCTTTACAACCGTACACAAGTGGCTCCACGCAGTGGATTATTATGAATAAAAACGATTTGAATAGCAGACATCGTCAATGCCGGAAAACCGGCCTGTTGTACTGAAGCGTCACAGACAGTGCGGCCGGAAAACGGGCCTGTCGTACTGAAATGGTTAAGACTAGAACTACAAAACTATTTCAAGTAATGCAACAATAATAGCAACCAATCAGTCAATTATTCTATCAATCACAAGTATACTTCCATAAATACATTCACTACAGGAAACAGGTTAAGCAGAAGTGTAATGCAATATAATAAAACAATACACAATCGATCAAGATAACTCCTTTGAGGTCTAAGATTATTTTTCAATTTCATAGTTGGTGAAACACGGTCTCTATTATTTTTAATTGTACTAAATATAACTTATATTTTAGTGTTACCAATGAAAGCAGGGACTATACCTCTTGACACCTCTCCTGAACTCAAACAGTTTCTGGCCATCGGGAATAGAGAACACTCGGATCACTGTGCCCTGAAAGTACATCACAAACATTGTGGAAAAATGAACAAAAAATTGACTACAATATCAAAAATTAAAATAGGCCATTCAACTTGGTGGTGATTTGATCAAGGTGTTCCATATATCTAATGGTCCTTACATCCACGGTAAAACAGTGCTGCCCAGACGATGAAAGTTGTTTTTGTTACGCTGATGTTCCTTCACGAATAGTCCTTACAACAAGAGTCTGCTGTAGATCAATATATAATAATTATACACATCTAATGATCTATATATTATAGATATGCATATCAGGACCTCCACAAAAACTGTGGCTCAAACCATGGAATTCTGTCAGTTTTATAGGCAGTTCCTTATTTGTTATAATAATACAATGTTCTTAAGACTAGAATACATATGTTGATGGTGAAATGTCTGTTAAATTGCATTTAACAATGTCAAAACAGTGTTTTCAGTTTGAGTTTTTCCGCGATGTGTAAACAAAATGTTCAGATTATAAACAACGCTATTGGCTGGTTCAACCGCAAAGCTCTTTGATGTTCAGCGCGATCGCAACATTCCCACCAATTCAGCAAACTGCCTATTAATAATTACCACTCTGTTTGTTTCCGGGTCTCGGAGCAGACAACCCCTCTTTAAAAACATTCAATGTCTGTTAAAAGCTTGACAAAATATACAAGAAATTATGTATTTCTCAATCTAATCTAGTGCATAATACACACCTTCACGGAGGCAGTGGCAAGTCTGATGCCCTGACTGTTGAAGGCCATGGCCGCCAGGGGGTTGTCGTGGGCGGAAATCATTGTTATCGCTCGCTGCAACGGATGCCAACAAACAAATCAATCACATTTTTATCCACATTATTTAACTATTTTATTTATACACTTCTCCTTTAACTGCACTCTTTATTTATACTCCTCTCCTTTATATGAATACTCTTTTACTTATAGTCCCCTTCTTTAACTGTGTACTCTTTAAATGTGACGATGTTTTATGCGTTCCTGTCACTTGAGTTGAGTGTAAAACATACATTTTTGAACTACTGGTGAGATATTAACTTAAAACTCAACACTGGTTAAAAATATATAATACGTAAACCACTCAAGAATAAACAGACAACATGTTATCACCCACTAAATATTCTGAAGAAAGGAAACAATCTTAGTAACAAAACATTCACTGAAGTGGACCAGCAACAGTTTCTTTGTGAACTTTTGTTATTCACACGTAACAAGCAAAATTTGGTTACTGCAGCTACTCTATTCTTTAGTCATGTCAGCAGCCATTGACATTCTAGCTTCTGTGTGTTCTGAAATCTGACATTAATGAAGACACCATGCATTAAATTTAAAAAATCATAGGGTCGTGATTATTAAGTGCGTAAATTTTTGGCCAGTAAAATTAAATATGTTACACGTTCACATCAACTGTCACCAATGTGTCCCATCAGCACGGCCACCTAGCAATCTAACTTTTCCTAGAACGTCATATAATCAATCATCAATCAGTTTGGCCAAACCAATGATTGATCACGAATGTCAAACCTATCAACAACTAAGAAGAGTACATACGAGGTTGGCTGTGTCAAAGATCTGCACCTCCCCGACTTGACTGCTGCCAGGGTAGGCGAGGTAGCAGTTGTCGTTGTGGATGGAGAGTGCACACAGACCCTCGCGGTTCGGTGGCGTGTCACGGATCGTGTGCAACACCTTCATGTCGCGGATGTTGTGAATGTACAGACTCTCCTCCAGGCATACAATCAGTCGCTGCAGGCAAGATACCCAGATGTCAGTGTATGCACTTATGGTGGTAATAATATTAATAATATAGTTTGTTTCAGATGAAATATATAAATATACAAAGCACATGTAAAACAGTTTACAAAGCACATGTAAAAAATCCATACATATACTATCATGAGGTACACAAAATACATGTAAAAATCTGTATGTCTGCCTGTATTTAAATACAGGCAGACATACAGTAAAACTAGTAAAAGACGTATATTAATATATGCATTGGCCATGAATTAAAAGGACAAGTTAAAAAGTTAATGTAGGTAATGACACGTAAAATGTGTTACCGACAAGTAAACATATATATATATATATATATATAAATAAATACACAGATGTGCATTAAGTGTTTGTGTGTGTGTGCGCGCGCATGCATGTGCATGCATGGGTGTGTTTTGTATGTGTGTGTGAGCTATTTCCTTCAAACTTCTTTTATGTGATTTGAGTTTGTTTGGTCATCATGACAATCCAACACAGAATTGACACTCCAACCAGAATTAATATTGTTGTGATACTAAATGTCATGCAGAAAAATTAAAACAGTCCACCATGTCATACTAAAATATGTGTGTGACACATTTAATTAACATTAAATATAAATCATGTTACTGAGACACAATGAGGTTACTGTTTACAATGAACTGAGTAAAATCAGATCATACTGGACTGCACTGAAGGAATAAATCCAGACATACCAGCCGGTTCAACTTGACCGCAAGTATCGTATTTGAGTAACTGTAGTTGCATATTTCTGTGCCTTTTTTGAAGTGGCATACTTTCAGTTTCCGTGGCGATGACAAACTAACAAGCGCAACGAGACTGCTTGAGAACAGCCGCTCCACGACGCAGATATCTTCATTTTCTGAAACTAGTCACATGTCAGAAATAAGCATTCTTTCCAGTTTATCATCCTGTGTTACTTCTGTCAACACCAGTTGTGTGCATTCCACTATTTTATTGCTCTGTAAACATAACAAAATCGTCTGGTTATTGCCTAGCAATTTCAAGACACTTTTACTTGTGGAAATCATGGTTATCTATTTCAAAAGAATCCTACAAAAGATGTACAGCTACTCAACTTGGTAGTTACTGTACACATGTCAGGTATCATATTTATGAAGTAAATTTATTGTTGTCTAATTATGAATTACACATTCGACATGAGTGATGAATCTCTACAATAAATTATTTCTTTATTTTAATGAACAATTGCACGTTCAACTGGTTTCATCAATAGAAAATATGATGTGCTACAAAGCCAGTGGGCTTTATAATGTTTCCATCATTAGTTAGTGTTGATACAAACCATTTTCATAGATGTTTTCGAGTTTATCCACTGAGTTGAGAGAGACGAGTCTGTATCCGGTTTTGGTTCCAGCAGCAAGTGACCTACAAACAAAAAAACATCTCAAACATCTTATGTCTCTATGTGTTTCCTCTATTTTAAGTTTTTTTTCTTCAGTAAATACCATTGTTTAATTACTAGCAAAAATGCCCATCCCCAGATGGCACTACATATACACAGACGCAGAAGAAGTTTCTACATGTATATAAGTATTTGTACACAATGTCTCTTATGAAAAAGCTCTACCTAGCCTTTGTCGACCTGGAAAAGGCGTTTGACAGGATACCAAAGGAGGTGATGAGATGGGCCATGAGAAAATCGGGTGTGGAGGAGTGGCTGGTGAAGGCAATGATGACGTTGTACCATGGTGAGGACGGGGCATGGAGACAGCAGCAGCTTTGAGGTGAAGGTGGGGGTGCATCAGGGCTCAGTATTGAGCCCTCTGCTGTTTGCCATTGTGATGGACGTGGTGGCGAAGGAGACGAGAGGAGGAATGCCCTGGGAGCTGCTGTACGCAGACGATCTCGTCCTTATGGCAATGACCAGGGAAGAACTGAGAAGGAAGCTGGTGGTGTGGCACACGAGCTTGGTGGCCAAAGGACTGAAGGTGAATGCCAGGAAGTCGAAGGTGATGGTCAGCATAGGTGACAGAGGAGTGATGTCAGAGTCTGGTGCATGGCCATGTGGAGTCTGTAGCAAGGGTGTAGCCGCTAACTCGCTTCAGTGTACATCATGTACGAAGTGGGTCCACAGGAGATGCAGTGGTGTGAAGGGCAGCCTGCAGGCAGTGAGCACAACATTTGTATGCAAGAGGTGTCGGGGAGAGGTACCACCTGCGGAGGCGACGGAAAAAGGCTTGGAGGTGGATGGAGAGACATACAACAGAGTAGACAACTTCTGCTACCTGGGCGACATGCTGAGTGCGAAGGGTGGGGTGGATGCAGCGGTAACAGCGAGAGTGGTGTGCCTGGCAGAAGAACACCCTTCCTGACTTCCAAAGCACCCCCCCCCCCCGAAGATGAAGGGCCAGGTGTACACAGCATGTATCAGAAGTTGCCTGTTGTATGGGCGAGACATGGGCCATGACGGCCGATCACAACATGAGGATGGAAAGGGTTGAGATGAGGATGGTGAGATGGATGTGTGGCGCATCTGCAGACTTGAGTCTGATGGGTATTGACCCAACGGGATGCACGGGACTGTGTCAAGTGGAAGAGGGCAATTGGAAGAAAGGCGAACCCAGCAGAGCCTGGAAACACCGCCTCTAAATGACGATGATGTTTGTTATGACATAAATTATTTGTACATGATGTTTGTTATGACATAAATTATTTGAACATGCCGTTTGTTATGACATAAATTATTTGTACATGCCGTTTGTTGACATAAATTATTTGTACATGCCGTTTGTTATGACATAAATTATTTGTACATGCCGTTTGTTATGACATAAATTATTTGTACACGACGTTTGTTGACATAAATTATTTGTACACGACGTTTGTTATGAAATAAATTATTTGTACATGCCGTTTGTTATGACATAAATTATTTGTACACGACGTTTGTTATGACATAAATTATTTGTACACGACATTTGTTATGACATAAATTATTTGTACATGCCGTTTATGACATAAATTATTTGTACACGACATTTGTTGACATAAATTATTTGTACATGCCGTTTGTTATGACATAAATTATTTGTACACGACGTTTGTTATGACATAAATTATTTGTACACGCCGTTTGTTATGACATAAATTATTTGTACACGACATTAGTTATGACATAAATTATTTGTACATGCCGTTTGTTATGACATAAATTATTTGTACACGACATTTGTTATGACATAAATTATTTGTACATGATGTTTGTTATGACATAAATTTGTGTAGTTTTTCACAACACAAGTTATATAAAACATCCCTAACCAGTATAAACTAACCAGTATAAACTAACCAGTATAAACTAACCAGTATAAACTAACCAGTATAAACTAACCAGTATAAACTAACCAGTATAAACTAACCAGTATAAACTAACTAGTGACAATGATTGGCCTCCCATTCACGAAATCTACAATCAGGATCTGCCCCCAACTGTCAATTGCAACTGCTAACAATGACCCGAGTCCTTCTTTCTAGCAAGATAACCCAGACAGCTTTGAGCAGTTGTCTGGTTCTAATTTAATGTATGTTCTCAGAGTTAAGAAAACACTGAAACCTGAGCCTTCTCACTAAAGTTTTTGCTTGCCACACCAACTCTACGGAATTCACTTGTTGTCAGCATTAAATCGGTGCTTAGGAAATACCGTTCCACCCATCAATCATCTAAAAGTACACCCTCCTTAGCTTTGTAGTGCATCCATCCATCTGTTGACAACTTCCGCATTGTATGTACACAGTCACGTAATCACCTGGTTTTGTTGCGGCACTGAGTTAGGATATTCCTAGGATATTGACACCGAAGAAGTTATTTTATTATTATACTATAACAGTGACTTTTGAAAATAATGGTTTGATCTGATTTTCTATAATTATGAACCCTCCACTGTGTACATATATTTCATATAACTTAAATCCCCCTAAAATTATGTTCACAACAACCCTAAAAATGGTTAAGTATCCATGTAAGTATAAACTAATGAAGGGGCAACTGTCCTGACTGTCAATGTCCAGATAGTTGTGGACCCTGACTGAATGAACCCTGGTGTATAGTCAGTCCCTCATTAACATGGCTGTCTTCCTGTCAAATAGATTTAGCAAGCTTGTGTCCTTGGCCCGACCTCTAAAATAAACAATGTCCACTGAGAAAGACAATAAGGCCAGAGTGGTTTGACATATTTTCTTAGTAAGAAACAGTTGTTGGACAATGGCAGGGCTGTACTGCCTCATACTGTAGTTTACTCAACTTTATAGATAAATTACACGTAATCAGTTGTGGGACAGATGCACTCAGTACTTGTGCACTCAAGTATAATATGTACAACTCTTGTACTCATTAAAGTTATTGGTCATGTAATCGACTAATCATACATGAGGTCATGCACCCCACATGTTCAATGTACGATGGAACCTCGCTTTATTGTCACCTTGGTAATACAGCCACTTCACAATTAAGGACAGTCCTAAATTATTTCCATATACAGTAACAGAAAAGTAGAGGATATTAGTCCCGCTAAAACAGCCATCTCGAGGTCATTCAGGTACTTTTTCAACATGATACTGCAAAACTGGTTTATGTTTATCCAAATTTCGTTTTATATTTTATGTAGGCCAAAATCATTTACAACAATCATTTCAGAACCATAACATGTAATAAAAACAAAAGTTTAGCACAGTTACCCATGACCAGGTGATAATTACCAGCCAATATATAGGCTGGTAATAAAACTGAGGCACACACTACATAAGGACTAAGAGAACAGAGATAAAAGAAATACTGAACAAAGGAATGTAGTGTTCAGCCCACATGTTGTCAGGTGACAAATCTTTTTGTACAAGTCGGTATGAACTATCTGCACTGGGGTGCTTCAAGCTATGGCTTCTCTATTTTGCATGCTTTTTAGTATACATTATGGGGTGCTCAGGTATATGTCGGTATTACATTTATTAGTTAATATAGATCTATCATCTTTCAAACTGTGTTGATACTGGATCAAAGTACAATTTGTTATGAAAACTATTGATTATGCTCTGCAAAGTGCAAATATGATAACTATCATTAGCACCATATGTACGACAAATAGTTTCTAAATAGGGCAGGTGAATACAATTTTAACTTTTACGAATATATACATGTAAACAAAAAATAACTGCAGACCTCCATTGTTTGTTTTATTATTTCAAAATATTTGATGTGTGTGTATGTGGTGTGCGTGTGTGTGCCTCTGTATGCATGTGTGTGTGTTCCTCACACATTTTAAATGGTGCCAATGTAAGGGAACATCTCAGAACATCCATGTCTGATATCAGACGAAATAACTTTCGTTTCGGGGAGGGGAGTCAAAGGCAGTTTTCATCTGGCATCAGATTTAAATATTTTTCACTTCAGGCCGATACTGTTGTATGTCTGTTAATACTGTATATTGATGTCATCATATCAAAGTTTATAAACTCTCATCTGAGAGGGGGTCAGGGGCTGGGGCCAGGTAAAAGTAATTCCGTCTGATATCCGACATCAACATTCTGAAATGATCCATAAAGGCACATATAATTTGTGGAGTAATAGCAGACTGACCTAAGGTATTTCCACTCTCTGTATAAATACACACACAGTCATACATAACCACAGTAAAACCAGACGTTGACTCATCATATGACCAATTATCGTGATTCAAAGCAGCAATATATTGATATGAAATCTTGGCTTGGTACCAACTCTTAAATAAGCAACATTATTAATTTTAATACTAATGGCGCATTAGCTTAGATAAGTTATATTTAGTTACATATACATAGCCTGTTATATAATCTTAACAACATGGATGGCTTTAAAAAACAGTTTAGTTGTTGCCATGTATTTGGGGTTTCAACAAAACCGGTCATTATTAGAGGTGGTCCAAATATACTGAAGTTGTCTATGTTGAAACTACCTTTGTTATTAAAAAATGTTCTGATGATTTCAGCAGGCTTGACCCGTTCTTCTTCCGTCAAATCCATACCATTGAAGATGCATAGTGCATCTTTCCCAATACAGTGCAGAGCCCCTGCTAGGGTTTGTAGGGGTAATGTACTCCCTGCTGTTGAAAACAATGGGTAAAAATGAAATCGAGGGGTAATTTGTTCGGGTTTTCGACTGCCAATGGGAGATGGTATGGGAGAGTGTCCATCTGTACGTGTGAGTGTGTGTATAATTTATTCTACCCAAATAATAGAATTTAGAGGTATGTAATTGTCATACAAGTAAACTCTTTATTGATAGCAAACATAAAAGCTATCATAATCTGGCAGAAAACCATTTTGAGTATTTTTGTAAAAAAAACACCACTTTACCTGGGGTGTCTGACCTTAAGAATGTCATGAAAAATATGCAAATGATAACCAATTTATTTTAATACTATTTATTTAAAAGTTCCAGCTACTGCCCTGCAAATGTCCACGTGTGTCCAGTTACCAATGTGTTTAACTTTCTACCCAACTTTCCCTGGGGCTGTGAATGTACATGTTCTGTGGGTGTCCAACACATTATTTACGCAGCTAAATGATATTCTTATCTCGTTTCTTGTTTAAAATGCAATCATTCCACATAGAAAAACATATGCTTAAAATATTTTATGTGCCTTTGTTGTTAAAAATTGTCACAGTTTGCATTCGCTGTGAGCGATAATAAAAGCCGGTGGCGTTCCCAGACAATATCGAAGACGCTCACTGCCGATGCAGTCCGTGACGCCAGTTGGACTGCAAGCATGCGTGCACATAATGATACATAATATTACTTGCAATTCCACACATTGTCAAGAAGTTAAAATAAATAAGTTTTTTAATTTAAAAAACAAACCCAATTATCGTTTTCTTTCTGACCTATATTATAACCCTGGCATGAAAATAACCACGTAGTCCTAGTCGTAAAACTTCCAAACTTCTTCACAACATGTCAACAATGTCTATGACACATGTATACAATTATACATATCATGTATAAAATACACTTACTTATAATGATCATTATTTACAAAAACGTAAGATGTGTTTATGTTACGGCGACGTTTTGCAATTGCTATGACGATGTATGACTATGACTTTTACAAAAGTCCCCGGACAAGGCTCGCGTCGTGCGTCCGGTTCACAGGGGGCCAATCGGATCACTACTAAAACGTATCAGTTTCCAGACCAGTGTTCACAAAATTTCACCAGCTATCATAATTTTTGCCGACGCAGTTTTCTGGCATGACGAACCCCGCCTGCGTACACCAGGGCAGGTTAAAAACATATGTCACTGCCGATGTGTAGGTTCACGCAATGGAGTCCAAAATCATGAGTGAAATGCCAAAAATCATGCTTATATATGCATAATATTACGCTAACGGGAGCCCTGTAGTGTAGAAGTGCCGTCACATATCTGTCTGGCTTAGTGTTGAGTCCAGACACGATTAGATAGTTTTCCCACATTTGTTTCCATAACTTCCAGTTATCGACCTGATTGGTTTCCAGTTCCAATGCAGGTGGGGGCGAACCACAGATGTGATTCTGAGACTGAGGGTCATCAACATTTGGAGCAGCCACAGCAGGTGCCCCAACAGCCCGTGTGGCCGCCATTACAGTTGAACTATCATCAGTCATAGTTCACTCTTTAACACAAATGTCACTTTTGACAGGACTGCCTTGCCATACTCAGTTGCCTTCGACATCTCACCGACGCCACCAAGTTACAGTATTTGCTCGGGCCTCACTATATAAACTTTAGTATATTCAGGCAGAACAGAGACGATAGTTCTACTAAACCAAACTTTATTAAACGTGTCTACCATGACAAGGGAGCGGCCTGTTATTCTACTTTCTGGGCATCTGGGGAGATGTCATTAAGTGATGTATTACAATATGTATGCTGGTTACCAGCCAGGGATCCAGTCCCTGGCTGTTAGCTAGATTTATGCTGCTTTTGTTTAAGAATTCATTTATCTTTGCTTTAGCCTTTAGGCTTAATTTCCATAATTTCTACCTACCCCTGTCAGCCCTGTGGGCAATCTTTGCTTAAATAAATTATTAGCATTCTCAATTTGGGACGTAAAAGAACCACTGAGGACGACAAGCATCCTGGCAGTGACCACTCTCAGTGCCAGCATATAGAAAGGTCAGCTTGGCGATAATGTTCTGAAAAAGGCTGACTAGTTGAATGAGACCTCATAAGATCATAACATTGTGATTGTAACCACAAAATGTACAGACTAGTCAGTTAATAGAACGTTGCTGAGTGTTGGAAATAACTAGAACTAGCAGATTCCATCTACTACGACTATGTACTCCTCCAGGGTAAGGTATAGGGTTAGGGTCAGTAGGAGGACAACTAATTTGGTCCATTTTTAACTGTAATAGATTACTGCCCCTGACACTGTGACTCTAATCTGACGTGTTTACATATTAACAAACAGTTGGTAAATTAGATACGAGAGTTAAATTAATTACGATGAATTAAACTTGGTTTTATCAACAAAACTGGGTATTTCTAATTATGCATTTGTTACTTAAAACGTGGCGCAAACTGGAAATAGCAATGACAAATCAAAGCTTGTCCTAGGTCTTTGTAAACAAGACGAGATCGTCACATTTGAGCTGGGAGCAATACAAAATACTTACGTACAATCTTGATTGAAATTCACGAACAACAAGTGCGAATTGGGGTCTCCCCCTTCGCTTGCAAGATTCATCAGGACAGCAACCCCCGAATGAACCTTACTATATAAGAATTCCGTTTTGCTGCCGGCACACTTTTCTTGTAAGATAGCCTATAAAAGCGCAAAGCGAATCATAATATCAACTTTGACAAGTTCATGTTACAGCTGACGAGTATTGCGCAGGTACCGGAAGTGCAGTCATTGTAACGAGCTCGTTGATTGGCGGACAGCGCAAACGTCATTGTCGATGTTGACATTTCTGTAGTCTCGCTTAACCAACTCTCGCCTGGCTGCGTGACTTCGCCAGGAAGATAGTCTGGCTCAGAATCGGTTTTTGACTGGTCACTGTCAGTTAGCACGTCTATTCCCCAGAATATTTATATATTATGCATGTTTTCGATAACGAAATGAAATTACGAAATAGTGCCCGAAATAGTATTATACAAAATAAAATGAATTTTAAACTAAATGAACACAAACAACAGTTTCGAGTAGGCCTACTCTACGGGATTCAAACCGAGAACCCTAAAAATATTTGCTCGACACTCTACCGACTTAGCCACCAAGATCAGCACGTTTTGGTTGTACTTTGGCGACTATGTATATTACACTTACAGGTTAATGGGCTGGTTTAGGCCATTGGCCTTTGTTGGTGCCCATATCCCTGGCTATTCCAGTGCTTGTCGAGTCTAGCCTTAAACTGTGTGACGGTCTTGGCATCTACCACATGTTGTGGGAGCCTGTTCCATTGATCCACGGCTCTAACTGAGAAGTAATTCTTTCTGGCCAGCAGTCTTGTTCTTTGCTTGAATAGCTTTCTCGTGTGTCCTCGTGTTGCTGTACTGTCCCTCTCCTGGAAGAATTGACGACCTTCAACTTTGTCGATTCCGTTAAGTATTTTGTATGTTTCAATAAGGTCGCCTCTCTGACGTCGGTAATACAACGAATGTAGTTTCAGTTGTTGTAATCGCTGTTCATATGTGAGCTTTGCTCTGCTAGTAACCAGCTTTTTTGCTCTTCGCTGTACCTTTTCGAGGATGTCAATGTCCTTTGCCAGATATGGGCACCATGCTTGTACACAAAACTCGAGGTGTGGACGAACGTATGCCCGGTACCGGTAGAGTGTCACAAATGATTTCTTGGTCATGTGCTTAAAAGTTCTCTTTACCATGCCAAGAGCTTGCATGGCTTTCTTTGCTGCTTTCTGGCATTGCACTGTTGGTCTTAGGTTGGTTGTCCCCCACACCCCAACGTCCTTTTCGTCTTTTGTTGTCTCGAGGTTCACTCTGGCTCCAGTCTTAGTTAGTCCAGTATTAGTTAGCAGTCCTACTGTTGCGCGCGCCATAGACTGCACTTTGTTTAATAAAATGTGTCCTTGTTTGGTATTTATATATTATGCTTATTCACACTTTTGTTTCTGCTCGAGCATAATAAGCAAAGAACGCCAATACGGATTCGTTGACAGCCACGAGAGCTGCCACCTAGTGAATATGTAAGGTATCAGTTTGGACACCTACACATGTTCATAGTTATGTTGTAATATGTGTTGGTATACATCTTAATTTTCATTCTAATATGTCTATCAGCCACAATATGGCAGCACCATATGCTAAGTAGATTATTTAGTTATCATTATAAAGCATTTATAGAGCGCCGTATGTCTGGATAACAAATCTGCTCAAAGGCGCTGACAATCGTAGAGTATAAATAAAATACATTAATTGACCTAAAACATATTAAATAGAAAGGTAAACGAATATTATTTAAAAGTAGCATATAAAAATTACATAAAATGTCAGTTAGATAAACCTAAATAAAAATTAATATATATATATATATATTTGCAAGTGTATATATGTTATACATGATTAAATACCTAAAATAAATAATGTGCATAAATTAAATTAAATAAATACATATACTATGCTAATTAAAAAATAATAATAATAAATAAATAACTGCAACCTAAGTACATAACCGAATGTCAATATTGCACAAATGTCACTGATGCGGACTGCAAAGTTCTTTGAAGGCCTGTCGAAATAAGTGTGTCTTTAAGAGTGATTTGAAAGTGGTAACGCAGTTTGCATGCCTGACTGCATGAGGCAGGGCATTCCACAGGATCGGGCCAGCCACCGAGAAGGAACGACGGCCATAATGTTCAAGGTGATATCTCGGAACAGTCAGCAGACCTTGTTCGGCCGATCTAAGTGATCTGGTCGGCGTGTAGGATGTCACGAGCGATAAAATGTACGCAGGGCCGAGATGGTTCACTGCACGATATACCAGCGGTAACAGCTTGAATTCGATCCGCTGGCATATAGGCAACCAGTGCAGACGGTACAGAACAGGTGTTATGTGTTCTCGTCTCCTTGTCCCGGTAATGAGACGTGCTGCGGAATTCTGTACCATCTGCAGCTTTCGCAAGTGCGTCTCCGGCAGACCATATAACATTGCGTTGCCGTAATCAATACGTGACATGACTAAGGCGTTCACAATGGTTCTGCAGGCATTAGTGGTTAAGACATTTCCGAATTAACGTGATGCTTCGGAGGTGACAATATGCCACCTGGCAAACACGACGCACTTGATTCGTCATCGACATAGTGTTGTCGTGTAGAACGCTGATGTCGCGGATAACCGGCTTCGGCGAAAAAGCACAGCCACATACATCAATGACTTGGTCAACAGGCGGGTGAACAAGTTTCCGATTGTTCACTGCAAATATGACGATCACCTCGGTTTTGTTCTCGTTAAGCAGGAGATTATGGAAAGACATCCACGCTTTCACATCGGTGGTACAACGAGAAATTCGAACGGTGCATGGCCATTGTAAGTGGCTGGTCACGGGGAAAGTCCATAGGAAATAATGAACACTCCCGCTTACTACTTACAGATCTACAATAGACGCTCCCCGTAACCGGAAACCTCCGGGCCGCGATTGACTGTATTCCACCACACCAGTAACAGCTTGTTTGATTATTGTATCATTAGACCGGATTGACTATTAAATACAAGATAACTTCGTTCTTCTTTATAATCAAACACTGCTGAGTCGGCGCAGATAAGTACGGGACGGCTATTCGATGGAGAAACTGGTAAATAGAAAAATTTACTGAATACCGTCGGCAGCCATCAGCAGCCGTCTGCAGCCACTAGAATCCGTCGGCAGCCGTCGGAAACCGTCGGAAACTGTTGGCAGCGACAGCAAGCTGCGCAACTATTGATAACATTGAAGCCCTACGGACTCTGCCATTCAACTGTCTAGAGCCAGATAACACTGCAAACATGGTGATTGAGGTTGCGTGTCCATTCCCAGGATGTGACCACGTATCACGGAACGACGACGCTGCAATAGTAGTCGAGCTCCTAAAGATTCATGGGTTGACACACTCGATTCATGCCGCGGCGACACCTGGTGGGAAAATGAAAAAGCTCAAACGCCCTACCGTATCGTTAGCTGGTACGTCAGAAACCTGGGCATACTTTGAAACCAGGTGGGGCGAATATCGAGACAGCACACGCCTCCGGGGAGACGACATCGTTGTTCAACTATTGGAGTGTTGTGATGACGAACTGAGACGGGACCTCACTCGTTCAAACGGAGGTTCCATGGTCGGAGGCACCGAGGTAAACGTGTTAGCGGCGATGAAGGCACTCGCGGTACGCAGTGAGAACATCATGGTGGCACGGTACGCATTACATGACATGCGCCAGGGACGCGAGGAACAAATTCGATCATTCTACGCCCGAATCAAGGATCAAGCTGACACCTGTGATTACCGAATCAAGTGCACCAAAGCAGAGTGCGACGAGATGGTCGACTTCGTCGGCGAGATATTGCGCGACGTACTTGCTCGCGGTATCGTGGACGACGAGATTCAGTTGGATTTGATAAGCGACCAGAACCAAAAGATGAAGATCGAGGAGATGATTAAGTTCGTCGAGGCGCGTGAGTCAGGCAAGCGATCGGCATCGCGCCTGCTGGATACCCCGAGTGTGAACGCGGCGAGTAGTACATACCGCCGCAATAAGCAACATGAAGTGCGAACCAGGGGCGCGGCGACAACTAAGCCGATACATGATCCGAAGCCCGAACATACGTTCGACCCCACGGCATTGTGTTGGTTCTGCGCGGAGAAGGGCCACAGTAAGAACCCGCCGTGGAGCATAAGGAGAAGCCAATGCCCAGCGTACGGCAAGCGATGTGGTAAATGCAAGAACGTGAACCACATAGAACGCGCTTGCCTCGGCAAGGCGTACGCCCGCCGGCCGACTGAGACCGCCGAGACAAGTGACGAACAGTCCGCGGCCTTCGAACTGTGTACGATGGTAAACGGACCGGTTGCCGACGTCAAGGCAATCGCACTAGACCACCATCTGTACGATAACCTTTGTGACAGGTGGCATAAACGCGCATCCGACCCGCAGCCGTATGGCCCCGTCCCAGCCAGCCGCGCCGCCCACCCGGCCCATATTGGCCGTCTACCCGTTCCAGGCGATATGCTCCGACTTCTTCTCGTACAAGGGCGTGCACTACGTATTAGTTGTCGATCGATACTCGAATTGGCCCATCATCGCGAAGGCATCGGCGGGCGGGGCTGGCCTGGTTAACATTCTGAGACAGACTTTCGTGACCTACGGGACACCGGAGGAGCTTGCATCGGACGGCGGTCCAGAATACACATCGACCGACACCCGCCAGTTCCTACGCACATGGGGCGTGAATCATAGGCTGTCCTCAGTCGCGTTCCCCCATAGCAATTGCCGCGCGGAGGTCGCTGTTAAGACAATGAAGCGCTTGATAACGGACAACACCGGCGGGAAGGGCGATCTGGACACAGATGCAGTACAGCGAGCGGTCTTACAATACCGCAACACGCCAGACCCAGACACTAAGATATCACCAGCAATGTGTGTATTTGGTCGCATGATACGTGACTTCATCCCGGTGATCCCCGGCAAGTATCTCCCCCACGACACCTGGCGCGACACACTACGTGCCCGCGAAGACGCACTCCGCAAAAGGCACATAAAGACGCACGAGTACTGGAGCGAACACACCAGGCGCCTGCCCGCACTGGCAGTGGGTGACTATGTCCGCATCCAGAACCAAACTGGACAACACCCGAACAAATGGGACCGCACCGGCACGGTCGTGGAAGTCAAACAGCATGACCAATACCAGGTCAAAGTCGATGGATCCGGTCGCGTGACGCTCCGCAACCGTCGTTTCCTACGGAAGTTCACACCGATCACTTCCCCGGAACCGCCTCGACCAATCGATGTAGACTTCGGCACGAGACTAGCCCCGACCCCGCCGCCCCCACGTACGATCCCACCGATGTTGCCATCGCCGCCATCGCCGCCCGACGTGGCCCCCACCACACCTGCTGGCCCGGCTCCGGCCCCAGACGTGACTCACCGTCTCACGGCTCACCATCTCCCGTGGCCCCTACGGCTGTCACTACGCCGTCACACCACCCTACACTGGACATCGCTACCCCGAGCCGCCCGATAATGCCGAGCTCGATACCACCAGCTAGACGTATCATACCGCTGACGTCACCGTTGCCACCCAAGGCACCTCCAGAACCTGCTGTGAGACGCTCCAATCGTGAACCCAAGGCACCGGGTTGGCACACTGATTACGAGATGAAATGAACTTTCAGTAAGACTTATAGCATTAAAATGTTTAATCACGCCATTCTAAATGTTCTCAGCTTATTACTCAGACACTCTTCGTAAAAGCTTAGAGGGAGATAGGAAATAATGAACACTCCCGCTTACTACTTACAGATCTACAATAGACGCTCCCCGTAACCGGAAGCCTCCGGGCCGCGATTGACAGTATTCCACCACACCAGTAACAGCTTGTTTGATTATTGTATCATTAGACCGGATTGACTATTAAATACGTGATTAAATGCAAGAGAACTTCGTTCTTCTTTAGTCCACATATAATTGCGTATCATCAGCATACATATGATAGCGTAGTTGATGATGTTCAAAAACATGGTTGAGTCCAAGGCAGTAGATCGTGAACAGAAGAGGTCCGAGCACGCTACCCTGAGGCACACCACATGTTAGATCGACAACTTCTTGAAATGATGTTGCCAACTTTAACTGCCTGTGTTCGCTGTGACAGATACGACTTCAACCAGCACAGTGCGTTGCCACGCACGCAAATTTTGTGCAGTTGATTGAACAGCAGTTGGTGGTCGACAGTATTAAAAGCGGCACTGAGATCTAGTAGCACCAGTATCACGCTCTTCTTGTTATCTAGAGAAAGCAATATGTCGTCTTGTATGCGTACTAGGGCTGTTTTACAGCTGCGCATTGGACGGTACGCACTTTGGAAAATATCGAAGATGCCGTTCGCATCCATGTGCTGTCGTATTTGGATTACAATGCATCTGTCATCGAGCTTCGACACGAAAGACAGATTTGATATTGGACGATAATTCGATAACAGTTCTGGATCAAGACCATTCCGGTGTTACTACGGCATGTTTCATAGCGATAGGTAGTGATGCCGACACGACGGACATGTTAACAATGATGGATACTGTTACATTCTTTATTTTGTGAAACTACCTTTTCATGATTTAATTGCCAAGGTGTTGATTATAATTATATTTATGTAATTAATTACTATGATTAACCAAATGCTTGAACGGTTTGAGCTAAACTATATCCAGAGACAATGGTCACGTGTGTGTGTTTTCACCAAGCATTGGTACAGCAGCTGTTGGCTATACTATACTATAGGCGAGCGACAAATCCCCAAAAAGTGATTTATTTTAGGAGTTTAAATGGCCCCCCTTACACACACCCAAATGTTATATCATTGGAAAGCCCTACATCTCCCCGTCACGATTAGGCCTGTCGTAGAGTTGCCAAGTGATGCAGTAAGCGTGAATCCAATGTCATACAAGGTCACCATAAAACGATCAATTTTAGAAATTGGGCGCTTCCGAAAACTTCTTAATATTACAATGGCTATGTAGCTACTTTATTTAATCAGAAAATGGCCAAGTCATATATTGTTGGAAAGCGTATTGTCGCACCTTTAAGACAATGTACGATATGATGCAGTATACAGGAATGATAAGAGTGACGACAAGGTCAAACAAGGTCACCCATCAAATGACGAATATTCGAAAGTTTACAATGCCGCGGACTGTATGAAAGGAATATTTCTTCCCGTCAAAATGCGCTATGACATGGTGCTGTGAGGTGAAGCAATTTGTGTGGAGAGGCGTTCAAACAGGGTCACCGTCAATTGATGAATGTTAGAAATTGCGATATTCCGTTACATAATTTCATTGGTTGCGTCTATCTACGTCACCTACATACTCATGGCCACGTCATATGCCTTTGGAAAACATAATTTCTCGCCGTGAAAAGGAGGTATAAAGTCGAACCATCGACTGACGCAGTACACGTGTAGTGAAGATCAAACAAGGTCTCCATCAACTTCAGATGAGTCCTTCCAGGAGCTCTGACATCATTGGACCTTTGAAGAAGACAGGTACAAGTTTGACATTCTTTCTCTCCCATTCATGCTGCAGTGGGGACCCATTATCTGGCTTGGCCATATGTGAAGACATCCAAGTCTTCGTTTGCCACTGTGCCCGTCTAGCATATTCCTCGAAACTTGTTTCACATGGGGGAAGCTTCGCCAACAACCTGTCCTTCTTGTTGATAAGCCTTAGCCGCAAACGGTTGAGTTTGATGTGTGCACTCTTCTTTGTGTTCCTTAGGTTGTGCAACGCTGCTGTGAATGTCCGCTGCTGATAGTGCAGCCTCTTTATCGCTGTTTCCTACGGCGGAATAATTCATGAAGTGGCTTGCCCCCTTCTGCATAATAACGTTGAAAACAGTTTTCTTCCCAATTCCAAAGAGGGAGGAAATTGAGTCACACCCTGTTAGTGAATGCATGGTAGGAAGTATGTTGCAGAACTGCGGACCGAGTGCAGTACAAATCGAATGCACAAGTACAAATCAACGCTTGTCTGTGGTGCTGGTGATGGTGCCAGTTTCAATCCACATGTTGACTGTATTGTGACTTAATTATTACGGTTCCTAGAACACCACATGCTCTGAAGTCTGCATCAGCAAAACCAGCATGCAGAAACATACTGGTGTCAGCTTCTTCTTATGTACTGGCAAAGTGTCTTCTTCTACACCTCGACTACTGATGGATTTCACTACTTCACCATCTGCGAAGCCTCCAACAACCAGGAGTGTACACGTTGTGTGTGCTTCCAGCCACTGGGATGCATGACTGACCACATATTCACAAAGAAAGTTCACTAGTGATTGCTTGTTGGGTGGAAATTGAGGAATCTTTTCCATGGAGGTACTGGGCGCCCATATCAATCACCTGGTACTGCTTGCAAGCAGATGTTGATCCTGCGCGGCGGTCCTTTTCAGCAGTTTTCACAGCTAGAGTACGTTATCGTCATCTTATCTATCAAACGCTTCCACGACTGTCAGCTCTCTGAAATCCTATCAGAAGTTGCCTGAAGTATGCTACCGCTAATGCATCAAATGAATTGAATTGGTCCCTCGCCATCATTTGAGTGACGGCAATGGCATCCATAAAATACACTGTGGTTGCAGTGGTGCTTTGTGATAGTTCAGATACTCTCTCGCCTTGAGCTTCTAGTTGATGGCACAGTTCCGCTTCGTTAGTTACCCGTATTGTATCATCAGCATGAAAAATGGCCATCGGCACTGGCCCTATGGGGTGGCCGAGAACGGTGGCCATATAAACGTTATCTCTGCACCTCGCCAACGACTGGACTAATAGCTGCTGTTACAATGTCTCTCTTGTCACACTTCAACTTGGTCTTTTTTGCCATGTCAGCAAATGTTATCAGGCCTGACTTGCTGATGGGACTGTAGAAGCTGTACGTTTCACCTGATTCAGGTGCGCCATGCACACATCTCTCCAGCTTCTCCTCCCCGGCACCTACGATGTTGAGGAGCGAATATTTTACATCCAGTGTTGCATGCAGCCCCATAGATAAGTTGATGAATGCATCTGGGTGAAATTCAGACTCGAACGGATTGGTCATGTTTTTAACAGCATGCTTGGTTAGAGCTCTCATATGCTCGTCATCCCTCTTCAGCGTGGATGGCTGAACTTCTTTATGATCCTTGTCTACAGTACTTGTGCACAAACCACTCCTTTCTCGCATTGCTTTAGCATATTCACCCATGATGTGCCTCGTCAATGTCCATCTGACGAGTGCTGGCTTCTTTCTAGTCAGTCCGACTATACCACTGTTTCCCTTTGCATCTCTGATGACTGTTTTCTCTGAGCCCATGTTGCTCCAGATCCCATTGAAACTATCTCTTGAATCAAACTGTAGAATGCAGTGTCATAAGGACACTGTGTTGTAACTGTTGACGACGGTGCCTTTGCTTTAAGATTTGTTTTACTCAGGTAGGATGAAAGACATCATGAGTGGTACACGGCATCCTTAGCTATCAAGTCCTCCTCCGATATTGTGCGTATCATTTCTTCGTCTCTTTGACATGCAGCCTTCTTCAGGTTGGTTGCCCGTTCAAATGTTTCAATTTTATGCAACTTGTTGTCTTTCCTGTGTGATTTCTTCGAGTCGTCTTAGCATCAAGGTCGTTGAACCCTCTCTATTATCCATACGGTCATGATGATCACATGTCGTCATGACAGTGATCGTGGAATTGGAACGTTGCATGTTGCTTTGGCACCAGCATCCGGTTAGTGTGTTATACTACGACAATTCGCCACATCGTTTGCCATGTTATATGTTTTTTTCAAAGCGGCATTTATATTACATTGACAGACAGCAAATCGTTCACCTAATATTGTTTGTGTTACGTTTCAAATATACGTTTAATTACCATATAACAACCAATCTTGCGACCTGACTACCATGACACTGTGTCATGAAATGGTCACGATGACCATAATGGTTTAAATTGAAGTGCTAAGGTGTTATAGCTTGGTTGTGTGTGCTTCCACGTGTATATTCGACTGCCACAAAGACACAATGTGCTTAATTATTGGCATTCCATTATATAAAATGTTACACCAGGGATGTCAAAGAAAAGCACATAAAACACACACACACACACACACACACACACACACACACACACACACACACACACACACACACACACACACACACACACACACACACACACACACACAAACACACACACACACACACAGACACACACATATATATATGTGTGTGTTTGTATATATATATATATATATATATATACAGTGTGCAAATGATGTGAATTAGCCTATCTAATTTTAATACATAATTCAACCTCAACAGTAAAGGTGGGGTAACCAACCACACCCGGCCAGCATGGCCCCTTCCCCACCTCAGGATTCCACAGTGCACACCTAATTCAAATGAATGCTAACTGCAACACAAGAAAACCTGTGACATCTTTGCTAAAGGGAAACAACAGGCTTTTTGGACTATGTTCCTAAAAAGTTGATGTTATATATCACCATAATGCATATTAAATAGAGAACATGTTTTCAACAAGCGTACGAGTGCGTTCAATGGATAATATGTGCTAACATCAATACTACGCTACCACGTATTTTAAAGTCCGTCATACACGGCCAACATTTTCCTAAACACACTGTTTCTAACAATGTTTCTCAACTCATGTTGCTCCGGTACAATGACTGCCAAAACACCGTTGTCCAACAATGCTTTGGCAATCGCGCATGTTCGAATTTAATGGCAACAAAATCATTGTTGGCAATAAACTCGTTCGAGTGCGGTGAATTTCTTCAACAGTGTTGCCAACCAAATTGCCACATCGACTAATCAGCGAGTGATTAGTGGTCATATGACAACAACATGGCGCTAACCCTGAAAGACGCAGAAGCGGAGTGGACGAGAGAAAACAGGACACATTTTCTCCACTCCCGGTTAAAAGATGATTGACATAGTTCGCCGGAGTATAGTAACAAGCCCAAGAGAATAATTCTACATAGGATGTACATCGTTTGATATTCCTTGTGCTACTCTCACTTTGTTTGTTAATGCATTCTGTTCCTCTTTCTCCCTTCCTTGATCAATGGCTGATACCACGTTTGACTTCGACTTCGATATCCATATATATATACATACTTATACGTTAGTATCATTTTAGAGTATGTCTACATGGATAATACGCTACCGATGTACACTGTAAATTTGTAGTTTATAGCACAATACACGTTCACTGAAAAAAGAAAATTACTTATATGTTTTAGCTTCTACCGGATTTCCTGAATAAAGAATTCTCAGGCACCACCGGTTTCCGTGGTATGTTCCTCGCTATATTATATGGTGGCGCCCTCAGGCGAGTGCATATTTATGTATATAAACGTAACTGTAATACATATATATATATATTGATATACTTTATATGAGTCGGTCGCCATGCAATATTTCAACAGCTCTTAAACAAAATTTGGCAGCGCAACATCGCCTAGTCTCTCTGAGACATTCCCGCAACGTGTCGTATGGTGAGAAGCCTTTGCTCCACCACTACACTACAGCTTATTGTGTAATATGTTAGTCACATTTGAACAATGACCCCATATGCGTGCTTCAAGAAATCTGATATATAATCTCAGCTTAATGTTGTCCGATGTGATATCTTTGTCTCGTCAGAACATTACAGCTCAATGACCTCCAATAAGAAACCGTTGTCCGAACATTACAGCTCAATGTCCTCAAATGAGAAACCGCTGTCAGAACATTACAGCTCAATGTCCTCCAATAAGAAGCCGTTGTCCGAACATTACAGCTCAATGTCCTCAAATGAGAAGCCGTTGTCTCGTCTGAAAATTACTGTTCAAAGTCGGCCGGTGAGAAACCTTTGACTCATCAGAACGTTACAGTTCAATATCCGCCAGCGATAAATATTTGCCTCGTCTGAAAAATACAGCTCAATGTCCTTCATTTAGAAACCTTTGTTTCGTCTGAACACTACACTTCATTGACTTTAAATTGTGAAAAATATGTCTCATTAGCTCAACGTCGTACTATACGAACTGTTTCTGTTGCAGCTCCATGTCGTCTGCGCTCAGTGGGTCAGCCGCAAATATCTGGGAAGACTTCCTCAAGCCAATAATTCCAAGTATCGACGAACGAAGGGCTACATGGCTTAACAGAGTAATTGGTGGGCGAACATATTGATAACATTCACCAACGCACCCGTCTACCGCTATTAGTACCTAAACGAAACTGCCCCCTGGCTTTTATATAAATCCGCATACTCGTGAGATACATCGTTTTCACTGGAATCGAGTCGGTGTATTCTGTTAGGCAGGCATTACTGTGATAGGTAACACAATAAACCTACATTACAACACGGCAATGTACTAAATCAAAGCAGGCGACTTAACGTACCTTGACACGACTCAAACACTTCCAACCTAAACTTTTGAATGTCATGTGCAACGGTGTTGAATTGCCAGGGTTCCCGACGATTGAGGTGCTATATATATTATTATTAATATATATATATATATATAATTCAAAATGCAAAATAGGTTTTTTTAATTCTGAAACACCTGAAAGATGTTATTATATATAACATTATACATTTCAGTTGTAATCTTAGGCTGTCTGGCGACTGCATTTGCGTTCCTCGTTGAACAATTCCCAGGTTCTATAATTCAGGTGAGTGCGTGTTCAGTCTGAAGACGTTTTATTGTAAGCAGGCATTGCGCATGCTATCCGCATATATTATTTATATCCACTTAATCAATCGACCGATCAATCTCCATAACATATTCAATGTACAACAATATGTTATGGAGATTTATCAGGATATATATACACATGCAGATAGACGCATCACTATATTATTGTCCATTTTGTTTACACTGGTGTTATCTCACATGGATATCTGCCTGATGACTTTAAGAAAACTATTATTATACTCTTGGTGAAAAACAAGTCTGGTGACACAAGTGATGTTAACAACTGCATACCTTTAGAACTGGTCACGGTTGCTTCTAAGATCTTTGAAATCGTATTACTTGAACTTATGGAAGTTTGGATTCAAGGAGGGTCATTGATGTGCCAATCCTACTCGTACAAATTTTATTATACTGGTACAGAACCCAAATGTTTTGTATTATATGGGGTTCCACTACCTCTGTCTTTTGTATTATATGGGGTCCACGACCTCTGTATTTTGTATTATATGGGGTTCCACGACCTTTGACTTTTGTAATGTCTCAAATGGTGTTAGACAAGGTGGTATTTTATCTCCATATTTATTTTATGTATATGTCGACGATTTAAGCATTATACTTAAAAACTCTTGCGTAGGATGTCACCTACACAACATCAGCACAAACCATGTGTTCTATTCAGACGATTAATGTGTTATTGCACCTATTCCCAGTGGCCTCCAGGCATTGTTGAATATTTGTGCCGTTTTTGGCGTCGGAAATGGCATTATATATCATCCTATAAAGTCAGTGTGCATGGTTTTCAGACCATGTGGTTTTCATCTCAAATGTCCAGATATTTACTTGCACAGAAACAAACTGGTAGGTTTATATGTTGAAATGACAAAATATTAGGGGTGATTATCTGCAATGGAAGGATGATGAAAATATGCCAAGACACCTGCCCAGCTTTTATGTCAGGTTCAACAGCATCATCCGAAAATTCACAACTGTTCCTGCAGTGTTAAACTTCATCTGCCCCATGTATGTTGTTGTTCAATTTACTGTTCCAAACTCTGGGTACATTTCAACAAGGGCACCTATTTAAAACTAACTTAAAGTCGCATACAACAATGCATAGACGGATCCTAGTTCACCACCGATGGGACAGTGCGAGTGATATATTTGTAAATAATGCTATTGACTCATTTGACGCCCTACTGCGCAAAAAAATGCACGCACGCACACACATACAAACGTATTTAGTTTTCAATATAATTACTATTTTACAACATATATAGATTTTGACCAGTAGGACCAGATGGGCCCATTAACAATTGCTCTACAGTTATACATATATTTTAGCATATTGTTGTCGATATTAAGAACCCGTTTTCTGAAACTAAATACGTTTGTATGTGTGTGCGTGCGTGCGCGTGCGCGTGAGAGAGTCCGTTGCATTTTTTCGAAATACAAATTGATTCACTCTAACTTGTTTTGTTTGCCAGGTGGTGACACAGATCTCGGGAGTGGTGGGGAGTCCGCTCTTTGGCATGTTCATGTTGGGTGGTTTATTCCGGAAGGCAGTGGCCAAGGTAAGCCACTTCTGGTGTTTCCTATACATGTGGTAGTACTACTACTTATAGCAAACTGATTTATTTGTATTGTCTATTGCTATCACAAATACAGTCATACGCGGTAGAGAAATGTCTAACACGTTCCAGCAACATCAACGACGACGACGGCAACATTAACGGGCGATGGCGAAGACGGCGACAACAACAACTACTAGTAGTACTATAATTATTACTACTATTACTACCACATTGCTATTTACCTGCCAACTTTTTTTGTTAAAATCCGGGAGATTCATCAGCGGTTCAGCACGCTTCCCGTGTCGCGCTGTCTCTGATCTTGACATCGGAAGACGGGGGGGGGGGGGGGGTCCGTAACTTCGGTTGTTTGTTCTTAGAAAATCCGGTAGATTTGCCTCTATCCGGGGAGACTAGGAGATACACGCAAAATCCGGGAGACTTCCGGATTTCACGGAAGAGTTGGCAGGTCTTCGACTGTTACGACAACAACAACCATTACTGCTACAATTGCAACGGCTTCTACATAACTATGTACAACGACAACATCGACGGCAATATGACATATCGTTATACTTTGTAAATGTGTGTTCTTTTTGCGAGACAGGGCACTATAGTTGGCGGCGTTCTCGGATGTGCTCTTTCCATTTACATTGGCGTCGGCTCGCTGACAGTGAAAGGATGTCATCCTACTCTAACCCCCATGTCCGTGGCCAACTGCGAACCACCGGTCAATTCAACGACAACGCAGGATCACGTCGTACTGTAAGCCTCGCGCATTTTAATTGTCATCAGATTAATATACATTCTGAACATTAAAAATAATTTAAAAACAGGTCATTTTTCTATTTCACAAATCAACACTTTCAGAATGTCCACATATTTGCGCTCATTTGGTATACTACTTCTTCTTCGGTGTTCGCTCAGACTGTAACTTGGATTTCTCGTATGTAGGCCGCCGCAGGTCTTTCAGAGGGCTATAGATCTTATCTTTCACTGATGTCTCTGTGGGCCAGGTTGCCTTTCTCTCATTCTGGTGTATTGGGCAATATTGAAGAAGGTGTTTCACTGTCATTGGAGCCTTGCCACAAGGACATATGTATGTTTCTCTAACGTGTAATTTATAGGGCATACGCAGTGTCCAGTCCTCAGGCGTACCATTATTACAGTACACTAATAGTACTCGTCAATTATATAATTGTGGGTAGCTTTTGCGTAGGAAATTTAACTAGAAACTTAACAAAGTTCCTTTTTAGTTGAAACTGAGTTACTTGAACCGAGTGCACTGTCGAGATGTGATGTAAACAACAATATCGGTGTTAAACCCCCAAATGTTTGTACCACTTTGCCAACCGTCCATTTGAGTTGGTAATCAAGTTGTAATGGATAGTGTCGTCTCTTTATATGTAAAGTTAACATTATGTTTTTGTTCAACCAATAATTGACCACCCAGCATTATTTGACCAATTGACATCGAATAACGAATGTATGCTTGCAGTTCAGGAGTATCGAACTTGTTCGCCGTATCATATTTATGGTATACTCCAATAGGCGCCGGCATTACAATCATCACCGGTCTGATAGCGTCTTATGTATTCCGTAAGTACATTTAAAATAGAAGGAGCTGCATCTTAGAGGCATTACTACCGATCCTCATAACGTGTATTATATATTGCTATTAATACCAGAATAGATCAGTTGACGCCAAACAGAGTTCATTAAACCCAAAACAGGTTTGCAATTTGAAAGGTGTTCCCGCGAAATGTTCAAACCGGTAAGCACATTAAAATACTATGTAGCCTGTAGTTCTTGTTATTGACAGTTATTGCTTTAACACTGTTCCTGCAGTGTTAAACTTCATCTGCCCCATGTATGTTGTTGTTCAATTTACTGTTCCAAACTCTGGGTACATTTCAACAAGGGCACCTATTTAAAACTAACTTAAAGTCGCATACAACAATGCATAGACGGATCCTAGTTCACCACCGATGGGACAGTGCGAGTGATATATTTGTAAATAATGCTATTGACTCATTTGACGCCCTACTGCGCAAAAAAATGCACACACATACAAACGTATTTAGTTTTCAATATAATTACTATTTTACAACATATATAGATTTTGACCAGTAGGGCCCATTAACAATTGCTCTACAGTTATACATATATTTTAGCATATTGTTGTCGATATTAAGAACCCGTTTTCTGAAACTAAATACGTTTGTATGTGTGTGCGTGCGTGCGCGTGTGTGTGAGAGAGAGTCCGTTGCATTTTATCGAAATACAAATTGATTCACTCTAACTTGTTTTGTTTGCCAGGTGGTGACACAGATCTCGGGAGCGGTGGGGAGTCCGCTCTTTGGCATGTTCATGTTGGGTGGTTTATTCCGGAAGGCAGTGGCCAAGGTAAGCCACTTCTGGTGTTTCCTATACATGTGGTAGTACTACTACTTATAGCAAACTGATTTATTTGTATTGTCTATTGCTATCACAAATACAGTCATACGCGGTAGAGAAATGTCTAACACGTTCCAGCAACATCAACGACGACGACGGCAACATTAACGGGCGATGGCGAAGACGGCGACAACAACAACTACTAGTAGTAGTACTATAATTATTACTACTATTACTACCACATTGCTATATACCTGCCAACTTTTTTTGTTAAAATCCGGGAGATTCATCAGCGGTTCAGCACGCTTCCCGTGTCGCGCTGTGTCGTCGCGCTGTCTCTGATCTTGACATCGGAAGACGGGGGGGGGGGGGGGGTCCGTAACTTCGGTTGTTGTTCTTAGAAAATCCGGTAGATTTGCCTCTATCCGGGGAGACTAGGAGATACACGCAAAATCCGGGAGACTTCCGGATTTCACGGAAGAGTTGGCAGGTACATCACTGTTACGACAACAACAACCATTACTGCTACAATTGCAACGGCTTCTACATAACTATGTACAACGACAACATCGACGGCAATATGACATATCGTTATACTTTGTAAATGTGTGTTCTTTTTGCGAGACAGGGCACTATAGTTGGCGGCGTTCTCGGATGTGCTCTTTCCATTTACATTGGCGTCGGCTCGCTGACAGTGAAAGGATGTCATCCTACTCTAACCCCCATGTCCGTGGCCAACTGCGAACCACCGGTCAATTCAACGACAACGCAGGATCACGTCGTACTGTAAGCCTCGCGCATTTTAATTGTCATCAGATACATTCTGAACATTAAAAATAATTTAAAAACAGGTCATTTTTCTATTTCACAAATCAACACTTTCAGAATGTCCACATATTTGCGCTCATTTGGTATACTACTTCTTCTTCGGTGTTCGCTCAGACTGTAACTTGGATTTCTCGTATGTAGGCCGCCGCAGGTCTTTCAGAGGGCTATAGATCTTATCTTTCACTGATGTCTCTGTGGGCCAGGTTGCCTTTCTCTCATTCTGGTGTATTGGGCAATATTGAAGGTGTTTCACTGTCATTGGAGCCTTGCCACAAGGACATATGTATGTTTCTCTAACGTGTAATTTATAGGGCATACGCAGTGTCCAGTCCTCAGGCGCACCATTATTACAGTACACTAATAGTACTCGTCAATTATATAATTGTGGGTAGCTTTTGCGTAGGAAATTTAACTAGAAACTTAACAAAGTTCCTTTTTAGTTGAAACTGAGTTACTTGAACCGAGTGCACTGTCGAGATGTGATGTAAACAACAATATCGGTGTTAAACCCCCAAATGTTTGTACCACTTTGCCAACCGTCCATTTGAGTTGGTAATCAAGTTGTAATGGATAGTGTCGTCTCTTTATATGTAAAGTTAACATTATGTTTTTGTTCAACCAATAATTGACCACCCAGCATTATTTGACTAATTGACATCGAATAACGAATGTATGCTTGCAGTTCAGGAGTATCGAACTTGTTCGCCGTGTCATATTTATGGTATACTCCAATAGGCGCCGGCATTACAATCATCACCGGTCTGATAGCGTCTTATGTATTCCGTAAGTACATTTAAAATAGAAGGAGCTGCATCTTAGAGGCATTACTACCGATCCTCATAACGTGTATTATATATTGCTATTAATACCAGAATAGATCAGTTGACGCCAAACAGAGTTCATTAAACCCAAAACAGGTTTGCAATTTGAAAGGTGTTCCCGCGAAATGTTAAAACCGGTAAGCACAACATTAAAATACTATGTAGCCTGTAGTTCTTGTTATTGACAGTTATTGCAGACGGTTGATGAAGTACAACATGTGCAAAGAACTGTCTGCAAATGTAATCATCCTTCCTGGCTAATTCCGGGTAACGGAACATACGCCCACCCTTTTAGTTAGCACTACAGGCAACGCCGTGACACACTGGATACACTATTATTAAAAATTGCCACGCATAATCGTGTACATGATAATGTTACATACCAGTCCCAACATGTTATGTCAATTAAGTCTAAAACACTATACATAAATATCAAAATCGCAATATATTAACACGAATATACCGTAATCTCTGGAAATGGAGAAGCATAATAATCATACGGTAATTATTAATTTCACACAAGGAAAGTTCGTACATGAACACAAAATATATGTAAAGTTAACATTATGGTTTTGCTCAAGTTACCAAAAACGTTTTAAGTTGAACGAGTTTAGTATTCCATTATAACAAAAATATCACAGTCGTCTTCCTTCAGGCTGAGACAGTTCATATTTGGGTCATATAAAATATACGTAATGTCGGACAATTTCACGCGGACCTTTGTAAAAATGGGCATTTCATTTCTAAATGTTTTGTGACCGTATCGGGACTATGACCTGCAGGATATTTTTATTCGAGTGACAAGATTGATGTGCCAGATGAATTGTTCATCCGCCTCGACAACTTATTTACCTTCAACTTCACGGAAGAAGACATCGTCAATACGAAGGAGCCGTGCCAAGCCAAAGCGGATGATGTAAATATTATGCTTAAACGAATCTTGTGTAATCAACAGTGTTTTCCATACTTGTCTACGCATGTTATTGCAACACAACACAACTTATTTTCACGATTTTCTCATGACGGTATATGCAATTTTCAATGTATGAAATGGTTTCTAATATTGGAATGGCTGTTTTCAAATAATAACATTCATGTTGTGATGTCCGGAACGCATGTTACAGTTGTAGATCATTATAATGCAAGTACTTTTGGGATGTTGTTTTTAACTTGTGGTCGCTGAAATAATTGTTATGACCATAGCTTGAACTGGGGTGTTGCTTCGTAATCATAACAAAAAGATAAAGAAAACTTTGCAAAACAGCAGTAATAGCAACCAGGTAGTAGTAATATCGTTTGCCTAAGCAAATATCTGTATGTGTTTCTCGCAGGACAATGACCTTACACCGGTCTACGTCAAGTCCAAAAGGTACAACAAAACAATGTCACCAACACGGACGGCGGAGGCGGAAGTGACGTCATCGCTGCTTCGTGACGACACCGGGTTTTGAAGCATAACATGTTTCTTAAAAACATTAAAACGTCTGCCCTCGTTAAAATGTACCCATATACTAATACATGTGGTATTTTCTTGTGTGTGTATAACGAATTATAATTGTAATCATTAAGATAATTTGTAAAAATGTATTTATATAATATATGTATATACAGGTATATATATATACAATCCCCGTTAGCATGTAAAATATGCATGTATGATATATATGATATGTACAAGGGTACCTGTAAATTTTCTTTCTTTATATATATATATATTATATGAGGTACCTCTCAACTTTCTTTCTTTATATATATATATATCACATATGTAATATATATATATATAAAGAAAGAAAATTGAGAGGTACCCTTGTACATATCATAGATATCATACATGCATATTTTACATGCTAACGGGGATACACTTTGAGTTAATTGATTAATTCGAAGAGTATAACTTGTCATTAGTGACTTGTGTCCATGGAAAATGGTTATATTTCAGTCCACTCAACTCAGTAACAGGTTACCATTTACATATTATTGACATAGGCCCAGTTTAATATTGTTACGTTCGAAGAAACTTGTAGTCAAGGAGCAATTTACTATGCGACCAACAATTTTTCCTAATCTTGCCAGACTGATACTAAAATTTAGTATGATATGTTGGCCAAAGCTCACTAAACACGTCACCTAATTAACGAATATAAACCGTCAGAGAGTGTGAGGTGTTACAAACGTGTGCCAATCATCAGTCCGAGCAACATGATATAAGCCCATGTTGATTGTGTTTGTAAGAATCCATTTATTGCTCATTAAGTACTCTACCTAGTTAACATAAGTTGTATCTTGGTAATACAGCTGTAGAAGTGTAGATGGTCAATATTAGTTATGTATATCAGTCGTTTGCTCATATAATATTCTCACTGCAGTCCTAATGGTGTTGGTCTTTGTTAAACTAGTACCAAGAATGGGAAAAAAGTAAATGTAAGTTCTTATATAGCAGAGTATTCAGACACTAAGACTGCTCAATGCACATTACACTTTACCTCCTGACAGACATTTTCAATCGAACACCATCTCGACTTCTCTAGGAAGCAATCAGCCATACTGCAGTTAATGTGTGGAGACTATTCATACACAAATATCCACCATTGTCTATACCCAGGTACTCATTCATACAGCTGAGTGAACTGGAGAAACATGAAGTGAATGAACTTGCCTAAGATTCGGCATTGCAGTACAGGATTCTAACCTGGGTTCTCTTGATTGAGAGTCCAATACTCTATCCACTGTGCCACTGTGTCTAGAATGTGTATCTATGAGCATAATTTGGTAAATGTTTATTGTTTTTGACATTTATTTTTAATTACTCAAAACTGTTAGTATCTGGTATCGGTTACAAATCATCATGTTTTAGGATTACCCTGGGGCATGTTTAAGTTAACTGAATAATTCTATGTTAAGCTTTCTATAATTATGCTGATAAAAACGGTGGTGGCAGACTTTCAATGTCATCATTCTGGTGTAGTCATTTCTGTAGTTATTTCTATTTTATTTACTCACAATAAAGCTCTTGTAAATGCAAATCTAACAAATCGTCACTTGTTACTATGACACCGCTGTTAAATATACACTGTTTTCCCCACCCATCCTATAATGTTGATCTCACACAGCATGCCACTATACAGATGTCTTATAATGCTAATGAATATAAGTAATAATTAGATTATAGATGTGTAGTTAACTGGAATATATTATATATACCAACCATGTGCTTATACCACATCCGTACTAATATCCTGTTGATTTTGAACCTTGAATTGTACCTTCTGCCCAATATGTATTTTTTTTGAAGGAGCCAATTTTAAATGGGCAGTGTTGTCTCAATCTACTTATTTTTATAATTATTTTTCTCAAAACCTTTGCCTACTATCATGCTTCATGAAGCTATGTAGCATTACTGAATCACTGCATTCTAAGTGCATTACATCTTTATTCAAACGATGATGGTTGACAGATTTTCACCTTTTTAATGGTTATGTCGTAATATGTCATTTCGCAACGTCACTATTTGGTCTAGCGAACATTTTGTTACACCTTGATAAGGATAAGGTAATGGCGACTCCAACGAATAGTAATATGTTAACGTATGACTGTTCTTTCTCCAAATACAGACTATTGTAATTCCCCAGGCGTACTAACACGCGTAATTAGACAAATATGTAGGCCGCGTCTGATTACGTGTTACAACGTCATCGTTGAGTACATGTCGAAATGCTTGTTGAAAAGGTACGTATCATTTAATATTATTTCACACTCCTAATGATTAAATTTAGCCAATTGAAACTCAACGTTGATGACTGTTTAGGGACTCTATCGCCGTAGTCGGTTGTCATGCGTGTCTAAAACAATTGAATTTTAATGAAATATGTCCTGTCATGATTCAATGTGTATAAGCATGCACTACACATGCACATAACGGGGAAGCTCTCAGCCACGCTACAATCGCTGCGTGAAGAGTATTCGTTCTTACATCCACCTCTGACTATAGCCAGGTACTCAGGCGTGAATAAGTCCACTGTTATACAATGTTCTTCCTCTTTTGTTCTTTTACTGCGTTGAATTTCGATATAGTTTGCATTTGTATGGATTGAAAGGAGTTAAATACATTGATTTAATTTACTTAATTATATACCGGAGTGTCCTGCAGTAACTCTACCGCGACCAGATGAAATGTTTTTCACGCGCATCCCGTTATAACTACGCACGTAGATGTTGCATATATAGTATATTATATACTATATATACTATATCAGCGGCGTACCGGCGGTATTCTGAATTTTTATGCGACTGTTCCGTGTTTTATGCGACTGTTCCGAACTACGTAAACCGTTCACCGAACAGTTAGGAACGCTTCACCTAACTTGCTTTTTGAAAAGTTTTTCAAATTTATGTAATGTTTGTTAAACGTGAGGTAAGAATAGTTTGGGGAAGTGTCTTCGACGTTTGTTTTATAAGCCTCTTCGGAAGAACAGCACGGCCTACGCCTTTATTTTTCGAAAAACTTCGTTTCTTGAATTTTTTTTAAACCGTTTTAGAGTGCGTCGGAAAGAAAGACACACACACACGCACGCACACACACACACACACTAACACAGACACACACACTCACACATATATACACATAGTTGTTCAAAAATGGCAGATGCTGTTGAAATTTGGGAAATATATATGCACCGGCCACGGGAACGTAGATGTATGATATAATCTTACAGATGTTGTTCTAAGTAATGTCAAATATGTAAACACTAACAATTGGTGTTGACACGTACGTTCAGAGCAGTGCGGTACTGCAGCTTCAACGTGTGGCCAAACGTTTTCGTTAATTTGGATAAGCATTACTTACAATAAAAAAAAATATGTGGTGCCTATCGTCAGAAGAACATAGCTACACTAGAACAGACACAGAGATAGCGTTCACACTTATTTCATAAATAAAATACCCTACAAGTTTGTACGATATTAAATGACTATGACAATATTTATAGTATTTTGTCTCACTTATGAAAAATAAAAACAACTTGAAGACAAGAAGTAACTTAAAAGAAGGAACAGTCTTGATAAGATATAAGAAAAATATTCTTTCCAACAGAGCAATATAAACGAATAAAACACCTTTTCTACTGATTGTGTAATTGCTAGCAACGTTAAGTGATTATGTTTAAATAAACCAATATGCTCTGAATAACAATCCTATTAAATTATCTTAAATCGTGTTATTAACACGGGCCACTGATACTCAAGGAAGTGATATGTGATATATATTACACCTCGTATACTAAATGTATTGATGTATCAGTCAGATACATTGACTACAATCATGTATCATAAATATGACGTTCAGTTGTGTTTTAGTGGATCTGGAAACGTTTGTTGGCGGCTTTATTCGCCAATACCTGTAACATTTGGATTAAATCATAACCACCGTTTATTCTTAGAAACTGTATATTCTTACTGGTTTCTTTCGAAGTCATCTCTATCAAGATCGTCGCGATATACATCTTCAGTGCGCAAGTTCCCTTGAAACAGAGTCAGTCTTAGCCAATCACTGGTTCCGGCCTTATACACATCAGCCGTCTTCACCTCCAGCCAATACGCACACTCCACAACATATGTTCATTTACAGGACGACGAAGGTAACGAGAACGTCAAATGTACGGACAACGCCGATGCGTTGGCCTACTGGGCGGTTAACGGCCGCTTTGGATATATCTGCAATTTGACGGAGATGGAATTTATGGAACCAATAGAGGTGCAACATGTTGTTAAGAGATTTAAGAAACTTGAATCATCCGATCTGGAAGTCACTGAAAGGAACCACGTGATCCTCTTCGGCGAACTAGTTGCAGAATCCCTCACAGGTGATTTAGAGCATAAAGTCTCACCAGAAGCAACGGTATATCAGAAGTTGATATTAGGAACTTGTAATGTTTAGTGATCGATCGTCACGCGGCGTCGTGGTCACATGAACATTAAGCATTGAACATTTAAGTTTGACATTAACAATATTCTGTTTATGTGTCATCACGTTATGTTCTATTATAACATTGTCCTGAGTGTGTTTTGTATTCAGTACGTTAGATACAAACTGTATCACTGAACAGATAATTTCTTTCGTTATAATTATGCATGTATTACTGTACCATAATTTAGACAGGCTCATAGCATACAGGGCCTGGCCCTATGCAATTATACAATAGCGATCTCGATCGGATTAAAGTCTGGGCTTGGCTTCTACCATGAGGCTTACGCCGCGTGCAAAAGTGTCGTGTTGTTTCATGACGTGTTCATCGAGTTCACGAGTGAACTCAGTAGTTCAAGGAAGGAACGTAACATGGTGCCAGTGCGGACGGCTAAATGGTAGGCTTTATCTGAATCGCAGCAGTAAAATCTCCAAGAGAATAATTGCGATGAGTAACTGCTAAAAGATAAATTGCGAGAAGAGCCTACCAAGACGACAACCCACAGCCGAGGGAGAAGTACACGAAAACGTACACGAGGCGTTCCTGACGACCTAGACGAAGGAAGAGGCGTTACGACGACCCAGACGAAAGAAGATGGTTACCAAACAAGTACCACCACTGGACTTTGCTGGTAACATAAGCGAAAACTGGGCACGGTGGAGAGAGCTGATGGAGCTTGTGCTAGCTGGTCCGGACACAAACAAATGGAGCGAGACACAGAAAGCGGCCCAGTTCCTCATCTATATAGGCCAGCGAGGAAGAGACATGGCCCGAGCCTGGACTTGAGCAACGAATAATCGGAAGTCGATAAGGAAAAACAACAGAGTTATTCAAAATCTTCGAGGCACATTGTCCGTCCAAAAAGAATGCTACCATCCAGAGAAAGCTGTTTTACGAAAGACGACAGGAACCTGGTGAGATGGTAGACGACTGGATCACGCACCACGCCTTACCATCCCGCCGGCAATGGCCAGGTGGAGCGGTTTAACCGTACCATGCACGGTCTGCTGCGAGCTCTTCCAGCCGAAAAGAAGAGGAAGTGGGCGAATCATTTGAAGGAGGTCGTACACGGAGAATGACTCTGTGACTGATATGTGACTGGCAATAGCAATAGCCCAAGTCTTTTACAGTAATTTTCTATTATAACGGTATGCTGTGAATATACGTTAAACAATTGTAAGCCTTTTATAGCATTGCATAAACTGCCCTTTAGGGCGCTAATCAATTTTTTGTTTTTTTCAATGTCTACGAGGTTATTAACAATTTTATAGAGCATAATTAATTGTAGCTTAATCGCAACGTTTTGATTCAAGTTCCCCACTGTAGATGATCTTACAAACCTTGCCGCTCTATGCTGTACTATTTCTATTTGATGTTTTGGTCAGTTTTACGTGGATTCCATACAGTTGCACAATATTCTAAGTTAGATCGTATCACTGTTATATAAGGATTTGATTTAGTTTATTCAATCTTGATTCTAAGATTACGCCTTAGAAAACCAAATATACTGCATGTTTGATTTGTTGTTACGTTATCAATGTAGGATTCCCAATCAAGATTAAAAGACAAATCTACACCCAGATATTTAGATTCAACTTCCAAAATAATAATCATGGCCTTTCAATACGTATGGAGTGATAATTGGATTTATTTTTTAATGTGAAACTCGCATAACACATTACATTTAGATGGATGAAAATCCATTGACCGTTTTCTTTCCCAGCTTGCAGTTCATTTAATCTTGTTGGAGAAGCTTACGTTCATTTATATGGTTAATTTCTTACAATAGCTCGTTCTGGTAATGTCGTTTTCTCCTACAGAATGGTAACCATCATTATTACATTTTACTGAGAAGCACTATTATATTTAATTATGTACATATATATATATACATTACCATGTACGTTGTTCTGCACCAGTTATCTCTACCGGAGCTTTCTCCCTCCACTGTTCATCCTTATCAGCATTTCAAGGAGCACATCAAGAGAGATTAGTCAAGGGGCCCAAAAAAAACCTCCGTTGCACGTCTTGAGGCACGCAAGCCAGGGCTGTTTGCCATGCAAAACTAGCCCTGGCAGATCTCCTACGCGAAGTGCGGAAGTTAGCCGAGTCAAACTAGTAATTGAATTTGTCAGTTGCGACCGTGTCACCCGTGAGAGCAGCGTAAATACCCGTCCCAATTTGAAGACGGATAAACGACTTCTGGGAATCCCAATATATAATGACCCGTTCGCCCATTAGCACGAGCAGCTGAGGGGTATTGGGTATTCGAATAATTGCTCCTGCTTCCTAAACATTGCATGTAACACGAGCCATGGTTGGTTGAAATTAGTTTTATTATGACCACCTGACCTGCCGCCAGCCACTGAGCGATCTAGTGAGCCATTTCATAGGTTAAGTTTAAATTCAGAGTTTCGCAAAGCGATCAGCCAGGGGGTACTGTTGGCTGGCACTGACGTAATCAGCAGCAGCGACCCCTGGCGCGCGAGGATGTCCGGCGCAGATAACGCGTCCGGCGTCCTCCGGATTGTCAGTTTGGCGACAGGTTGCCTCATCTTCCCACGAACAACACGATACATTTTTGTGCCATCTTGGAATCGTTCAATTTGTGTGTGAATGTACGTGCGTTCGTTCGGGCATGCATAAATTGAATCCCTGCATTCAAGCATGTGTGTGTGCGTGCCTGCATGCAGCGTGCGAGAGCGTGTGATCAATATTTTTCAATATTTATTGGCATCACACATGAAGGCGTTTCAAACGAGCGGGAGCTATGTGATTTTGACGAAATTTTGTTCAGCATATCAATGACATGAAGACAGGCTTTAAAGTTTCAGAATGTTTTATCCACACCGTTTAAATCAGATAAAATATTTAACATGGCCATCAAAGGAAAAATCAATTGTACTGTGTGTTCATGAAGAACCAATATGCACTGCAGGAAGTCCACTGCACTCGGCCACGTACAGGACATGCACAAAAACCTCCACCCAAGTAATCAGCACACCTTAGATTTGTGAGTCAGTGTGCTGAGCAAAATAACATATACCATACCAACCATATTAAAATACGTTAACAACGAACATATATGTAATAGAATAACAATACTTGTAAGTACTAAATTGCTTTGTTTCTCACAAGACGACCCTCAAAATGAACATGACACGCATGCGCCGTACACACACCGCACGCACGCATTCACCACAAACACGCGCCCACACAAACGCAGACGGCATAAACACCACCCGCACACACATGTAAACAAATTAGCTGTTTTTCTGTAAGAAAAACTATGAATACACCACATAGATGTTACGTTACGTAGGCCCCTACATATATAGACACACATGCAGATAGCTACACAAACAGCCTGAACCAATAACGTATGCAACCTATAACAACAACGATATAACAAGCAAAGTGTTGACATTTGCGGATGATACAAAAGTGTTTGAAGGATTAAATGTGGTGGAGATTAAAAAAATTTACAAGATGATCTTGACAAGTTGATCAAATGGTCTGAAAACTGGCAATTGCTGTTCAATTTTGGGAAATGTAAATGCTTCCACACAGGACATTGGAAACGAAGATGTACAATATACAATGGGGGGTACTGTACTAAGTACTTCTGTAATAGAAAAGGACTTAGAGTTAACCATTAGTGCTGATATGAAGGTCTCAGAGCAGTGCGGAATTGCAGCTTCAATGGGAAATCAAATCCTTGGATTAATTAGGCGAAATATAGCGTATAGGGAAAAAGAACTAATAATACCGCTGTACAAAACAATAGTTAGGCCCTATTTAGAATATTGTATACATGCGTGGATGCCACATCGCAAGAAGGACATAGATATGTTAGAAAGAGTACAGAGGAGAGCAACTAAAACGATACCAAAACTGAGGGATCTTAGTTATTAAATACGCCTAAAAGAATGTGGTTTAACAACACTAGAGACCAGGAGATTGAGAGGAGATCAGATAGAAGTGTTTAAAATATTGAATGGTTATGAAAATATTGATAGAAATATATTTTTTCTCAGTTAAGAAAGATAGAACTAGAGGACATGAACTTACATTAGCAAAGGAGCAGTGTAGATTATATATAAGAATGTTCTCATTTTCACAACGGACTATAAATGACTGGAACAGATTATCTGCTGATTCTTTGGATGTTAGTAGCGTGAATATGTTTAAAATAAAACCGACACATCTCAGAAGCCAAAGGGCTTCCTTGTCCACCTGCCATCTAGAGTTAATTCTCTGGGTGGCAATCTTGTAAAATCTTGTTAAAACCTATATACTAGTATGTATACAAATAACACAACAAGAACCACTGGATTTCCTCCTACTCGTTCCAAACTGCTACGCCTATATCATTCTTTGTTTGACTCATTCAGTTAGCGAACGTTGTGAGTGATTTTCCCTGTGTAGAACAGGTCAGTGAATTAACCGTTTCGTGAGTGTCATAGTTAGTGGACACTTAATGATTCTGTACATGTGTTAAGTGTAAGACTATTTTAGCATGTGTGTGATTTCATTCATGCATCGTAAGGTGTGAATAACATTACACAAATAGAGCAACAGTACAATTTCATGTGGGGTACCTGCATGAATTTGTTCTAGGTCTTACAGTAATTGGACGTCTTGTGACTAATTTTCCACACGTATGGCACAACTGTACGGCTTTTGTGAATGGATGTTGTGAATGATTTTCCACACGTACGTGGCTCAATTAAGTGTTTGGCTTCACATGTGTATGAATTAGTTCATGCATTTTACAGTAACAGGATGTTGTGAATGATTTTCCACATGCGTTACACGTGTATAACTTCACACCTGTGTGAATCTGTTCATGTCTCTTGCGTTGATTGAACGTTGTGAACGATTTTCCACATATGGCACAAGTGTTTGGCTTTACACTGGCATGAATTTGTTCATGCATTTTACAGTAGCTGGACGTTGTAAATGATTTTCCACATGTTGTACAAGTGTATACCTTCACACCTCTATGAATTAGTTCATGAATATGGAGTCGACTAGATCGTGTGAATGATATTCCACATATGGCACATGTATATGGATTCACACCTGTGTGAATCGTTTCATGTCTCTTACATTTGTAGAACGTTGTGAATGATTTTCCACATGTGGAACAAGTGTTTGGCTTCGCATGCGCATGAATTTGTTCATGAATATTAAGTCGACAAGATGTTGTGAATGATTTTCCACATGTGGCACAAGTGTATGACTTCACAGCTGTGTGCATGTTTTCATGAACCTTACAGTAATGGGATGTTGTGAATGATTTTCCACATTTAGAACAAGTATAAGGCTTCACTCCTGTATGAATAACTTCATGAGTATTACATTCACTTGACCGTGTGAATGATTTTCCACATGTGGCACAAATGTATGGCTTCAAACCATTGTGATTTAGTTCATGTCTCTTACATTGACTGGACGTTGTAAACGATTTTTCACATGTGGCACAATTATAAAGCTTCACAGTTGTGTGAATGAGTTCATGCATTTTACAGTTATTAGCAGTTTTAAATGGTTTCCCACATGTGGCACAAGTGTAGGGCTTCTCATCTGTGTGAATTAGTTTATGATAATTAAGGTGACTAGAGCGTGTGAACGATTTTCCACATGTACAACATGAATATGGCTTCTCACCTGTGTGAATAATGTCATGTCTCTTACATTGACCAGATGTTGTAAAGGATTTTCCACATGTGTTACATATGTAAGGCTTTACACCTGTGTGAACTCGTTCATGAATATTAAGTCGACTTAATGTTGCGAATGATCTTCTACATGTGTCACAAGTGTATGACTTCACAGCTGTGTGAATGTTTTCATGGAACTTACAGTAACGGGAAGTTGTGAATGATTTTCCACATTTAGAACAAGTATAAGGCTTCAACTTTGAGTGAATTTCTTCATGAAGCTTAAGGTGATAAGGTTGTGAAAATGACTTCTCACAAAAAGAACATTTGTAAGGTTTCACTCCTTTATGAGTCTTTTCATGATTAATAAAATCATTGAACTTTTTGAATGATTCTCCACATACATAACAGGCATACACCTTTTCATTAGACTCATTTGATGTGGCTATTGACCAGTCTGTGTGTTCCACTTTTAAGACCTCCTTCAACAAACCTCCTTCACACACTACCCACTTCCTTGTCTCTCCACTGTTGCTGTTACATTCATCAGACTCAACCTTTTCTGGTTTCATTTGGATGTGTGGCTCACAGTAATCTGTTGGTCTTTGGTCCTTTTGGTGAAACATTTTGTTGTAGAATGGCAGGTATCCGTCTTGTAAATGTACTTCTGGTTGATCATCTACAGATTTTACACCTGTCACGAATAACAGAATAATGTCTTATAATAGAAACAAATGGTATTTTACTTATTAGTAAGCATCCCTGGAAATATTCAGAAATATTCATAATGTATACTACACAGTACCTTGTAGGACTTTGCAGTCATCAGTTCGCTGTTTCACCAGACTTACTGCAGCAACACTTTCAGAGGTTGAAGGGCCAATGGCAATGGGAGACTTGCTGTTTGAAGATATTCTTTTTTGTCTGACGTCTGTTGGATTTTCAATGAAACAGATGTTTCCTGGTGCTGCATATGAGGATTGCAATCGATTTCCAGTGGAGATGTACTGTTCTTCTTCAGGCTTCATTGCGATGATGATGGCTCACTGAAGACCAAAAACTACGAATATTCAGTTCATGTTCATAAATCATAATGACTAATGTGCAATATGAAAGTAAATAATCATAAAATTCCCGATCTTTGTCTCCCGATTATATTGTGATTAAAGAAAGGTAACTAAATGCCATCACTGATATTGGTATTTCCAATCCAACGAACATATCAACAAATACTCAGTACTAGGAAGAAGTGACCATTCTATTTTCAAGGTGGTTCTCAACTGCATGCCAGTCTATGAACCAATCAGCAATACGGTCTATAAATACGACAGGGGCGATTACACCAAAATGAAAGACATGCTAAACATTGATTGGGAGGATGAATTTTACAATCACCAGGAGGATGTGCAAAGTCAGTGGGATATCTTTACTTCTAAACTTAGATATTAGATATGCATCAGGAAAGATAACGGTGGGTGTATTCATGTAGTGTAGTAGATATTGTGATTTTATGAAAGCATTTGACAAAGTTCCACATCTACGACTTATAGAAAAACTCCAGAGCTATGGAATTCAAGGAAATATTCTAAGCTGGCTTGCAGCTCTGTTGGCCCATAGAAGACGACGTGTAAGGGTCAATAATACGCTTTCAGATTGGCATGATGTCATCAGCGGCATACCACAAGGATCGGTGATTGCCCCCCTACTTTTTGTTATATTTATTAATGACTTATCTGATGTTATAAAGAGCTCCGAAGTATTCCTGTTTGCCGATGATATGAAACTCTTCCGTCCAATTTATACCTATGAAGACTGCACAAAGCTTCAACAAGATCTTACCCATGCAGAACTTTGGACATACGAATCTCTCTTAAAGTTCCACCCAGACAAGTGCAGCCATATGAGAGTAGGATCATCAACCATAAGAAATGACAGCTACACACTGGGACCTAATCATATAACGCTGGAAAATACGGATAAAATGAAGGATATTGGCGTCACTTTTGACTCATCATTTAACTTCGAGGCACATATGTCGGACAAAATTAATAAAGCCAATTCAATTATGGGGATAATTCGTCGAACTTTTGATTACATGGATGAACAGTGTTTTTCTACTGTTTAAATCTCTCGTCCGTCCACATATTGAATATGTAAATCAAGTATGGGCCCCCTTCTTAATTAATGAAACACATTACAGCTCTTGAAAATGTTCAGCGTAGTCGTAGAGCAACCAAATTAATTCCCGGTTTTAAAGATCTTGAATATAATGAACGTCTGCAAAGACTAAAATTACCAACACTGGCATATCGTCGCCTCAGAGGAGACGTGATTGAAATGTATAAGATTTTAACAGAGAAATATGATACAGCTGTGACATCGAACTTTATAACTTTGTCTTTGAGGAATAATGAATCATGTACGAGAGGGCATCACCTAAAAATATTCAAAGGAAGATCGATGTCGGTTAAACATAAAACAATTCATTTATACACCGATGCACGGACGTATGGAACAGCCTTCCAGTCTGTGGTAGAGGCTCCATCAGTCCAGTTCTTTGAGGGAAAATTAGACAAATTATGTAAAAACCGCCCAATTAAGCTATATTACACCCCAATTATGGAACAACTGTTCAGACGCATGCGCACCATACAGTTTAACGACAAACATCAGAGCTGGCGTAAGAGGCATCACAGCCTAAAAGCCAGAAGAGGACCTGTAAGAAAATATGTAATCACTTAATCTAAAAACAGATTACTCAATATATATATATATATATACATACGTCTTAGGCTTAGACTTAGATGTAGGGGTGTCTACCGGTGTTTCCCAATTCCGCTGTACGTGATAGAAAAGGTGTTTACAAAAACCCTGGAATTGTTTCCATAAAACATTCGTATGTTAAATATCTAATATATATATATAATCACGTATATACCAACAAATTGTTAGAAAAGTTGCTTAGAGTGAAGTACTTACAAATTTTAAACGACAAAGGTATTATGCAAAAACGAACGCTCAAGGACGCATAGCCCCATCTGCCGGAAGCCCTTTCGCAGAATCTAATGAAGCAATAACCCGCACGATGACGCTACTATTACTTAATTTCTGGTAGTTCACATGAACTCGGACAAGGGGCGAGTCGATCGTGTCTGTGAAAGCTGGAAGCGTTGGGTTTGTATGTTCTGCTTGACATGAAATGCAAAACCACATTAATATGATTATTATAAATTTCAAAATAAAATACGCAATTACACGTTAAATTTTCTTTAGCTGTTGCCGGCTATTTATGTTATGTGTGGATAGATCTTGCAATTGTGCTGTGGGCGATAATAACCAGTGTTTATGTTTTGAACGCAATGGACAATTTCGTTATAAAACAAAATGCTGTTAGGATATACATTTGTATATTTAAAACACTATTGCTCAGTATAGTGGGCACTTGTGTAGAATCCGAGACAACTCTTAGGGGGCGCGCGATAGTGTAGTGGTTAGCACATCCGCCTGACATGCCGGCGCCCCGAGTTCAATACCCGGACCGGGCAGGTATGGTACATTTGGTGTAAAAACCTGGCTCTCAACATTGGGGACTGTGTATCCCTCGTGAATCGGAGATCACGTTAATGTCGGTCCCGTCTCAATTTGGGACATAAAAGAACAACTGAGGACGACAAGCACCCTGGCAGTGACCACCCTCAGTGCCAGCATAGAAAGGTTGGCTTGGCGATAATAATGTTCTGAAAAAGGCTGGCTAGTTGAATGAGACCTCATAAGATCATAACATTGTAACCACAATATATACAGACTAGTCAGTTAAAAGAACGTTGCCGAGTGCTGGAAACAACTAGGGAACTACGAAATTTCGATATTGTAACTATATTTTTGTCTAAATTTGAAGCTTCGATGTAGATTATTAGTAACATTTAATTTCCCATTGCCTATCAATGCCATTGCTGTCGCCATATTGATCATTGATATAATAAAAGCAAATAGTATATAAATGATCGCGTGGGTCAGGGAGACTCCCACTAAGGCTAGAAAGCCGCTCTCATGGGAGCCATCTATTTAATATTAATAACAAATCCTATGTGTATAAAAAATAGTACCATAGATCGGATAATTCCAAGTTCCAAGTCTCTCTTTATACAGTCCTCCCATCGAAGAATGCTGTAAAACCAATAAGATTTTGTGACATAAGCACAGGTACTTAGAACTGTCAAACATCCGGATACATTTGTGAAAATGTTCATCAAGTTGGAAGAATAACGAAATAACATAATTTCTTTTCTGCCTTCTGTGGCGGTCGAAACGCCAATGTGAGTCGAATTTTCGTAGTTGTAAAATAAGAAAATTACGTTATTTATCCGGAGATATATTTATGCTTTGCTATCTTGGGTGACATTTGTAGAGGTGCAAGATGTCAGGCAGCACAATGGACGTGGACGAGGACGGATCCTTGCAGGAACACAGGTGGATTCTTGGTCTCGCTTAACTGGCTCACCTGTCTCTCGTCTGGAGGTCTCGGCACAGAGACAATGTGTGACTGTTGCCACCAGGTGGCACCACTTCAGTTGAATTATGTGACTGAACTTGTATTTCCCGTGTAATGTTGTGTGAACATTTCAAATTCATACTTTATCAAGCTTTAAGTTTTTCATATAATTTAACTATTATCTGTTTATGAATATTGATGTTATCATTTATTTGAGCTAACCTGTATTGGAAACATGATATCTGAGTTGAAACATCCAAATTAAATGGATGGTGGTCAAATTATATGTAAACAATTAACGGTGCACAAGTTAAAAACATATTTAGGTGGTCAAGGTGCTAGAACCATTTATACGTGTTACCCATGATACTGTAAACTATTGTCATGGCGTTATGTCTGTCATCACAAGTGCGCTTTTATTTAAACATTGCAATAAGTAAACACAGGTTTAGATGGTCAGTAATCAGTATGCTAGAACTATTCATACCATGTTTCCCATGATATGTAGTAAAAATCATATCAGTAGGGCTTTGTGCTTGCTAATGATACTTTTTTAAATGTCAACTATTGTCGTACTGTTATGTTTGTTTTCAGACTTGTGCATCTGGATTTGAAAGGTGCACCCCCAAAAATGTCATACTACAAACAGGTACATTTCTCATGTCAGTTGCACGTGTAAAATTACATGTATATTCCAAGTCTACAAGTGACTTAGTCTCTCCAGCTTTCACCGTGTTGTTCTGTTTGACTTTTTGTTTCTTGAGTCAATACCAACATTGAAACTAGGATTTCCTCTGTTGTTTCACCAACTCTTTTGTTTCAGTTGAAAATATAACACAAATCCACCATCATTTAAAAACATTTCCTTTTTATTCTTGCTCATCCACCATAGTTCCCTGGCGTATCCTATCCATCCATCTGTTGACAACATGAATACTGTTTATTGATTTTGAGATTGACCAACCTTTTTGTGTTGATGCACCGTAGAGTGTGGCTTCCAAGCAATGCCCCTGCTCTGGATGGTGCTACATATATGCATAGACACAGCAGAAGAAGCATTCTCACCTGATTTTTGTTGTGAATAGTTTATTGCAGTGCACATTATGTCAAACACCCCACTGGTCAGTGGCTGGGTTATGTAGACCACAAAAATAGCAAACTGCTGAAAGTTTGGCACTGCAGATGAAACCGTCTAGGAAGAGAACAGTAATAACAACCCCAACACACAGGCTAACTTGATTACAGTTAAAATACAAAATGTAACTCCATCGTATGTTGTTGTCTGTTTAAGATTTTCCCATTGATCCGGTCGTGGGGTGCGACTGGACTACTGGTGGAATATGAGGACATGTTTCCCTACTTCGGAGACCTCAGCGATTTGGCTGCTCCAAATGCCTACAAGTATGGTGACAGGAGGACAGATATTTCTCATACATAATTAACTTGTCTTGTTCCTTTTTTAGTAAAAATTCTACTGTTTTCTGTCGGATATTGTAACAGCCAGACAAGTCCCACTGAAGCCTAAATACTCTCATTAAATTGCATTTAATAAGACTAAAACAGTAGCTGTAATTTGAAATTGTCTACAAAATGTAAACGAATGTTCAGATCATAAATAACTCTTTCGCCAATGCAATATTCAGTGTGGTCACAATGTTCCCACACTCAAGACAACCAATTCAGCCAACTTCCTGTTAATAATTACCATGCCGACTGATTCCGGATATAGGAACAGACAAACATATAGTGTAACATGGATGTTTTTTCCAAAATTATTAAAGTTTGGATTTAATAATTTGCTGACTGCCACGTAATTATGAGCTCAGCTATTCAAAATATCCCAAGTTCTAATCAAACATATTGACAAAGTTTTTGTTGAGACTAAACATTTCATCATAGCTATGAAATACCTTCGTTAAAGTTATAAGATAAAATAATAATCAGTAATTACAGTGCAGATTTTTGACTTTTTGGCAATTGTGTAACATTTTATAGTGTTATGTTTTGTGATGTTTTTAGTGAGCTGGAAATTCAGCAGTTCCTGGATTTGGCTGAAGAGAACGAGCTGATAGTCATTCCGCTGGTGCAAACATTCGGTCACTTCGAGGTACACAATGCTGGAATCTGAAGATACACATGGTTTTGGGAATTTATTTGCTTTTTTTAGTGATCATCATTTTGGCCAAACTGACTGATGATTGATTTTATCATCGGTTCATGGGTGGTCATTCTGTGAAACGTTTTATTACTAGATGGCACCACTTGTGCAACATATTGGTGAAAGTTGGTGTAAACATACTTCATTTAATTGGATGAATATCCCCTCATATTCGTAATAATCATCACAGGAAATTTATTTAACGACCCCATAAGGTTTGTACATTTAATGCATAGGATCTTCTCATAATATGAGATATCTGAATGTGCTGTAAACATGGCAGTTTTTAACAGGGGCGTCTTTTTCCCAACATTTTAGACATTCTGTGATCAAATGTATTCCCTTAAAACTAAATTTATATTTAATCAAAATGACCATTACTCAAATAAAATTGTGATTAATCGACCGTAAGCATACAAACGAATCATTGACAGCATTGATTAATCAGAACAACAATAGACACAGAACAAGTCACTTGTGGTCAGATAACTTTACTTATATAAGCACTAAACTTTTCTAACAAATTTGCTACATTTTCATGTACAATGTATGTACAATGACAATTTACCAGCAAAGTATTGTCAGTCACAAACACCCAGCCCTCTTACACAGTAGTAGTTGTCAGTATTAATAGGCTTAATTTTGCCTGTTTGTCTTTCAGTTTGTACTAAAACACGAGGCTTTCTGTCATCTCAGAGAATTACCCTTGTATCCAATGACGCTGTGTCCCTCAAATGAAGGTATTTCTCACAGTATTCTGTTATGTAATGTTGAACAAAATATCTATCAGTTTAGAGTACTTAGTATGTATAGCAACTAATTATTTAAATTAGCATTAACAGTTTAATTATTGTTTACAGTTTAATAATTTACTACATGTCCTAACTTTATGCGTTGCTGAATTATATGGCAACAAGGTGTGTTGTTTTTCCGTATTAGTTGTCTCTTGCCAAAATACAATATCAAATGTACATGATAAAAACCGCTTAAGTTATTTAAAATCTGTTTTTTGTTAATAAAAAATTAATACACTTTCAGGAAGTGCTGAAATCAAATTTGTGATTTTTCTGATTGATGCTGGGGTATCATTGCTACTGCAGGTTCTCTGGAGGTCGTGAGACAGATGGTGGACCAAGTGTTACGACTCCATCCTGATGCCAAGTGGTTCCACATAGGTGCTGATGAGGTCAGCCGCTTTTAATAATAACTAATAATAATAACTTTATTTTGACACTCGTTTCCAAAGTACAACACTGTTCAGTGGTGTTCATTGTTTTATTGCATAACGTTTCCACACATGTGGAGTCCTTAAGAATTTATGTTAGATCATGAAAGAAATTTATTTATTTGATATACTACTGAATATATTTTAGATAGTTTGTAATTTTCATATTATTTAGGTCTAGTTTTTATTGCATTTTAGGTCTACTTTTTAATAAGCATATCTTAGAGATTCAATATTCATGATCATTCTTCAGGGTGGTTCATTTTATCGAACCAGTTTCTTTTTAACACACCCAAAGCATTAATTACATTGTAAGGCTTTCACCTGTGTATCATGCAAGCTTCGCCAGCATATGTGACAAACATGAAGTTGTATGTTCTGTAAATTGATATAGGAGTATATCCTGGTACAAATATGTAAACGAGGATGAACATTTACATATCATTGCATGTGAATATTATATATACAGTGTATATATATATATACATGTATATGTATATATATATATATATACATGTGCAGTATGTATCTGTGTGGTTATAATTTATAATTATTAAGCTATTCTATTTAGTTAAGTAAAGGTAAGTTCCTTTATAGTGCAGTATCCTGTCCTTGGAAATGCTAAAAGCACTTCACACTTTACTCCCTGGCAGACCTGTTCAATCAAACACCATCTCGACCTCTGGGAAGCATTCAGTCATGCTGCAATTAATGCGCAAAGACTACTCGTACACAGATATCCACCATGGTCTATAGCCAGGTACTCATACCACTGAGTGAACTGAAGCAATGTAGAGTAAACAAACAAGATTTGACACCACTGCACAGGATTTGAACCCGGGTTCTCTCAGTCGAGAGTCCGAAGCTCTTACCACTGCACTACTGCACTCCATAAGTTAATATATGGCCATATACTGTGTAAAATATTTTTGATGATTTTAGGGTAGATAATTACAAGTTTACAACGTTAAATCTACTCCTTTTCAAACAATGTATCTTTTCTCTTTTATCATCTCATAGGTATGTACATTATCTTTCGTATATTGTACACACAACTTAATTTGATTGATGATTTGTCTAGACTTGCTTTGTTCTTTATGTAATCTGTTTGAAATAAATTGATTGATTGACTGATTGGTAACCCATGTACGATGACATCATTAGACCATGACATTTACATGTACTGACAAACCTTGTATGATACATAGGCAAAATAATTTTTCAAAAACTATATATGCAGTATATACTGGTGTATCACAAACCGATCAACACCTGGTGTCCCTGCTGGTATAGCATGGTATATAACATCCAATGCCCAGAATGCGATCAACACTACACAGGAGAAACAGCGAGGGCACTGGGCACACGATTTAAAGAACATCTATCCTGTCGCCAACCTCTATCAGCGATAAGCGAACACAAGTTGAACACAGGCCACCAGAGTTTGATGAAAGATTTAAAAATCTTAGACCTCGAGGAGAACTGACAGAGGAGAAAGATCAATCTACAGGAGGAAGCCTTCACTGAACTGAGACATCGGCCAGGAGCTCCCGCCAATCATGTCACATGACATAGGTCATCTGACGCAATCGTAAATTCAGTCTGCTGAAGAAGGCCACGGGATGCGGTTGAAATTATACAGAGAAAAAACTAAAAAGTTTCTTGAGAGGTAAATATACCCAACATGAATAACCAAGAAACTGGATCATCACTACATTCAAGGATAGATGCAGTAGTTTTTATTTTTAGGTTTTTACTATGGAAGACTTGTTTTAATGCATTTGGAAAGTGCCATTGTGTAGTTTAGGCTGGACAGGGCACAGTGCCAATGTACATGAATGATTGATGATTGAAAATATTTCAGACTTTGACAACAGACATAATAAAGTAGCAAATTATTAAATTATATATGTAGACAATTGTCAAAAACTGCTCTGTTACACATAAAAAAAACCTACCGGGTAATTATAATACTGTCCCTCCCATCCCTCCCACTTCAGTAGAGTTTGGCCTTAACAACACATGTGCATCATTATTGGAAGAGGAGTCGTCAGCAGATCTCAATGCTTTCCCCATTTTCTTAGTTTGTATGGACAATGTGTTCATGGGGTTTTGATGCGGAGACAGCTCGCTTCTCTTCCACTGATGATTTTAGAAATATAGGATAATCGAGGCATAATCGATCCCACTTTTAAGATTTATCTTCAGTTATATAGTGTAATGCTTCAGCGGGTAGTGTTGGTTTTAGATTTGGTGTGGTTGACTGGTGTGCTTGGCTAGTATTATACTGTGCAGTAGGTCTATGGTGATTTTAGCAGTAATGACATTGTTTGATATATGATATCATGTATACCAATACTGCTTGTTTTATGTACCAAAATGTGGGCTCGGTCAACCTGAGGTACAAGAGACTAGTATGGGCTCAGTCACAGGCCTGGCCTTGGGATGTAGAGCCCACATTTCTCTCTCTTATCACGTTAATAAATAAACGTAATTCATTTGGCCTTTTTTCATCACTATATTGGACTTTGTGTTGTTGCTTGCATAAAATACTGTATAAAACAGTACAAATTTACACAGGTGACATCACCTGGAAGACATAAGACATAATTTTCATGTTCAATCCTTGGCAGGATGTTCGTAAAAAGGAAGTTAAAATAATAATATAACCCTAACACCAGTAATTTGTTTCAATAATACCTACTCATTAAATACATAACTATTCAAAACTTTCAGTCAATCTAGTATTTTATTCTTTCCCCAAACAGGTGTTTCACATAGGTTTGTGCGAGACGTGTGAACGCTACATGAAGGCAGAGGGCATCACAAAGACGCAGATGTTCTTCCGGCACATAAGACGAGTTCTTGAGTACATCACAGCAAAGTATCCCGGCACTCGACTCATTATGTGGGATGACATGTTCCGAGATGTAAATCTTGAGGTCATAAAAGGTCAGTTATGGCGGTTGATCAGTTGACCTGTCCATCATGTGACCTATTGCCTAGCAAAAGCTCCGTCAAACGGTCAATGGATGCCGCACATGTTGTGCATTCCGTTGTATATTTTGTTAAATTCACGCCACAAAGGTGTTTTTTATGGCAAAAATGTATGGCAGTTTTTAAAGTGACAACAGTATGCGGGAATGTTTGATTTATGAGATGTCATGCAGCAACAGTAATGTAATTCACGTATATAACCGTTACCAACATTGATGGCTTGATGGTGGTCATGCGCATAATTTTGATTCTGACGTAGGCAAGCCGCAACATACTGGATATAATATTTCTATGTACAACTGTAATGATAATATAATAAATAAACTGTTTTAAATGGAGTTTCCTTAAAACATGTCAAATGCTTTATTTGATTGATTAGTTATAACATTTTATTTGATAAGGTGTCTAAATAAAAATATAAAGGAATAAAAATGTAAAATATTAAGTAGAATAATTTATATTACCAAAAATCTATAAAATATTGATCACATACTTAATGGTTTTAGCTATCAGGTACAAATCAGTAAAAAAAACTGGTGTTAACTGGGCAGTATTGACCATGTGATATTTTATCACCCTGGTGATATTTTGTGGAGAGTTGTGCTCATAATTTCTTGTTATATTAAATATAAATAAAGGTAATAACATTTCTGTATTTCAAATTATAATATCAGTCATTAATTCATATTATTATAACTTGGGTTATAAAATACAGCCAGAGTTGACGTGTGCAGAAGGGGCCAGTGATACGAAGGTGCCCTGAATGAAATATCGTCTGTGTAGACATGTAAAATGGAGTTTCTCCTGCAGAATCTGGGGTTGGTGAACTGGTCGAGCCGATGGTTTGGTTCTACCAACAGTCTACATTGCTGCCACAGAGTAAGTATGTTTACTTTTTCCTCCTACACATTTTCCATGTTGAGTGTCTAACTGCCAGGGGTTCATCTGTGAATGAGTATCACACTATATATTGTGTTGGATATACGTGAAGCAATCGCACGGTAATTGCAGCATGGCTGAATACTTCTCAGAGAAGTCGAAACGGTGTATCAATGGACAGCTCTGCCAAGTGTCAAGTGTAAAGCACTTTGAGCAATTCCAAGGACTGTATACAGTGTTATATAAGACTATTCCTTTATAGAAAAATTACATCTTAGATTAGATCTTAGATGGTACCTGGTATGTATTTGAGATTCTTCTCCGCAAAAATGTTACTACCTTGCCATTATGGAAACATGGATCAGGTAGACGTGAACTTGTAGCATAGTACAGATGAATGAATATTGAGTGTAAATGGGAGAAACTAAGCAAATGTCTGCAGGTATTGTAAATGTCTGGATATGTTAATAAGAAGTGTTTTATATTACCTTACATCACCCATGCGGCAACAGACCTTGGCTACTGGGGAAAGACTGAAAATGCAGTTTGTCCACTGAATAAGTAAAAACTCAAAATTTGTGTTTTTCAAAAATGTCACCAATTGATAGATGAAAGAAAGTGATTTGGTTACACACACAGAGGCTGTGGTACTTTGGTGCGGCTGACGTAGGTGGTAAACTCTCTGGTTAGACGTGGGAAGTACTGGAAGACACCTTCTCACTTATACCACAGGGAGTCATGTGTGTCTCCAGGTTTCCCATTGTACAGGCTCACCAGGACTTGCTCCCCTGCTGCCGAATCATCTTGTGTGGAAGAAGACTGCGTGTCAAACACTTTAACATGCTCGCGGAAGTGATAGCTTGATTTGAATTTCTAGAGGGATGCCCGCTTCCCGATTCCGTATAGGTGGGAGGTTGTGTCATTAGAGTGTCGTGACCTATTCTTCCAACCAGAGCCGAAGAAGAAAACACAAAACATTCGTGTCTGGAACATTAAGGCTGTCAAGAAACATCTAGGTCATGTGATGTGCACTCACATCCTCATTCTGCATGCTGTCCTAGCAAAGGAAAGGCTTTGAAAATGAATTTCTGCCAGAAGAATGGGGATGGAGAGAGAGTGAAGAAGGACTTGTCCCTACACAAACCCACTTGCCTCCAGCTCCGGATGAGCTGCTACGGGTAATCAGATGCAACTGCCAGGGTGACTACAGCAGTCTGAGATGTTCATGTAAAAAGCATGGATTGGAATGCTCTCCATCATATGGTAACTGCAGGGGAACGGGATGCAACTCAGTTGGCATACGACAGAGATGATGACGACAATAACAGTGGCTGAACAGATTTAATCAGTATGCAAGGTGACACTGTAAAAGTGCTCGAAACAATTCACACATCATACTAACATGCTATTTTCAAGGGTACTGACTCTTTCACTGGTTAATGGCGGATGAATCCTTAATGTGATCTTACACCTGCAGGTATGTGGGACAGATACTCACAGGTGTTCTCCAACATCTGGGTTGCGAGTGCATTCAAAGGTGCTACAGGACCACGGATGATCGTCGTCGACACAGGCTATCACATCGAGAACCACCGTAGCTGGCTGCAAGTGGTGCAGGACCAGAAGGCACGCTTCGCAAACTTCCGCGGTTACACCATCACAGGCTGGCAGAGGTATACTGGACCACTTGGATTTTGCTGTATGCAACCATAATATGCAGTTTTCACCAATAATTTTAGAACTAATTCTGCAATGCAGCAATGTTATTAATCAGAACGACTTATTTCATCAATGGCATACAAACAAAGCGTCAAATAAGTTTTTTTAGTGGAATACTTACAATATTCGTATGATGATATCACTTCACTCCCAAATGGAAGAACTCGGTTTTTGCTGCATCGTATTCAAAATCATCACTGTGCGACGAAACATAACATGTTAGTAGTATAAACACTGTGGCTGTTCGATAACTTTTCTGTGGTGATTATTGTGGATAATTGCTTACAATTTTGTCTGATAAATTGAAATGTTACGGATGTTTACATCACTGTCACCAATAGTCACATGGTCTGCTTTTGCTATCAAAATAATGAATCAAAAACCTGTTTACCTCATTTTAATTTGAGACAACTAAATTTTTTGCAAGTTTGTAGATGTCCTTTCCTCACATTGACCGATATATCTGACTAAAGACATATCTACTGTGAGATCCAGCGAAATGTCAGCATGCAACAAAAACTGAGCAGGCGACTACACATGATCTGTTGACCTAGCCATCACATGACCCGTTGCCAGGCAACAGGGTCAGTCAAGCTTACAAAATGGCTGTCTTACATTTATTTAAATACTTGCCCCAAAAGTTTTAAGTTTATAATTGTGACAGAAACGTAGGGAAACTGTGTTTAAGCAAGAACTGTATCCAGGAAAGGGTGATCTAGCAGATGTCAAGTTGCCCTAATTATGTAATACATGTGTGCAGATATGTAATCAAACAGAGACATAAAACAGGACAGGTCAGGTGGATAAAAAGGAAGTAATGGTTTCCTGATCGATGGGTGGATGTAAGCAAATATCTCAAATATAATGTGGTATATTAAAGGGAAACAAAATGTGTATTTTTGGGCCTAGCACTTAAGAGTTAATAAAAACTAACCACTGGCAACTTTAATCAAGAATATTACGCCAGCAGCCTACTAGAATAACCTTGTTGAACACACATAATTAAAATTGCATAGACAGCGCCACTGTGACAGAAAGCCTGACGTCACCAGTGTCTACTTTTCCCAATTCCCGAGTTACGAAACTGAGATTATTACTCTAGTTTGCGTCGCCGAATTTGTTTTGGCACTGTAACTACTAAAAATGTTATGTCCGAGTGGTGCACTGTAAGGCATTACAACAGTTGGTACAAGTGTAAGACCGCGTGGTCCACTGTAAGGCATTACAACAGTTGTTACAAGTGTAAGACCACGTGGTCCACTGTAAGGCATTACAACAGTTGTTACAAGTGTAACGCTGAATCAAAGGGAATGCAAGAAGCCAACATGTGAGCTGGAATATTCGTATACATGTTGGTGAAACAATGGCTTTCATCACCGCAACATCATGGTCAAAGACGCTCCAGACACTGATTGGTCAAACATCTTGGCCATGTCTCAATATATGTCTGCCAGAGACGTGGGGTCAAATACATTGAAAAGTATTTAAATGCAAATACTTTTGACATTTCAAATGCAAATACATTTTGTGTATGGCTAATGCAAATACTTTTCAAACGTATTTCAAATACTTTTCAAGTACTTTTCTAATTCTCCTGACATTCTTGTGCCCGTGCACAATAAATAATGACAAACTAGTAGCATACGTTAAAATCATTTATTATTAAACAAGCCAGTGAAATACCGTCCATTAGTGCCCAAAATGAAATATGAAAACAGAAATGAGAGAACTGTTGGTAACCAAAAACATTAAGATAATATTCTATACAATCTACACAAACAAATCTGGAGTGATCTATAAGTGATGAACCAAAAAAGTTAGTCAATATTTATCATCCTGTAAATAATATTAGAATATATATACTTTGCTTCCAATTTAGTTTATTTAATATGGTGGTATAACATTGAACACTCCTGAAGCAAATATGTCAATTAAGATGAATTGCTAACCTGACCCTGTGGCAGGCCAGCTGATACACTGATCATCCACCTGACAATGACCCAAGTTAAAGCTGAGTTAATGATCAAAGCATGCAACTGGCTGCAGTTGGTCAGCTAATAATAATAGACCTATACTTGACCATTGTTTATCCATAATTAAAGGAGTTCATTGAGTCAATAGTACCATGCTCTAATTGGTCACACATTGTTAAATGTTTCCCCTGTAACAGGTTAATCCTGTTTTCCATTTCCTGTGCCCAATGATGCACTAAACTATGACACACTGTCTTTCAATAAAATTATATTAAGCCACACACTATCAATTAAATGCTTGCTCACCTGACCGTATGGCAGGCCAGCTGATACACTGATCATCCGTCTGACAATGACCTAAGTTAAAGCTGAGTTAATGATCAAAGCATGCAACTGGCTGCAGTTGGTCAACTAATAGTAATAGACCTATACTTGACCATTGTTTATCCATAATTAAAGGAGTTCATTGAGTCAATAGTACCATGCTCTAATTGGTCACACATTGTTAAATGTTTCCCCTGTAACAGGTTAATCCTGTTTTCCATTTCCTGTGCCCAATGATGCACTAAACTATGACACTGTCTTTCAATAAAATTATATTAAGCCACACACTATCAATTAAATGCTTGCTAACCTGACCCTGTGGCAGGCCAGCTGATACACTGATCATCCACCTGACAATGACCCAAGTTAAAGCTGAGTTAATGATCAAAGCATGCAACTGGCTGCAGTTGGTCAACTAATAATAATAGACCTATACTTGACCATTGTTTATCCATAATTAAAGGAGTTCATTGAGTCAATAGTACCATGCTCTAATTGGTCACACATTGTTAAATGTTTCCCCTGTAACAGGTTAATCCTGTTTTCCATTTCCTGTGCCCAATGATGCACTAAACTATGACACTGTCTTTCAATAAAATTATATTAAGCCACACACTATCAATTAAATGCTTGCTAACCTGACCCTGTGGCAGGCCAGCTGATACACTGATCATCCACCTGACAATGACCCAAGTTAAAGCTGAGTTAATGATCAAAGCATGCAACTGGCTGCAGTTGGTCAACTAATAATAATATACCTATACTTGACCATTGTTTATCCATAATTAAAGGAGTTCATTGAGTCAATAGTACCATGCTCTAATTGGTCACACATTGTTAAATGTTTCCCCTGTAACAGGTTAATCCTGTTTTCCATTTCCTGTGCCCAATGATGCACTAAACTATGACACTGTCTTTCAATAAAATTATATTAAGCCACACACTATCAATTAAATGCTTGCTAACCTGACCCTGTGGCAGGCCAGCTGATACACTGATCATCCACCTGACAATGACCCATGTTAAAGCTGAGTTAATGATCAAAGCATGCAACTGGCTACAGTTGGTCAACTAATAATAATAGACCTATACTTGACCATTGTTTATCCATAATTAAAGGAGTTCATTGAGTCAATAGTACCATGCTCTAATTGGTCACACATTGTTAAATGTTTCCCCTGTAACAGGTTAATCCTGTTTTCCATTTCCTGTGCCCAATGATGCACTAAACTATGACACTGTCTTTCAATAAAATTATATTAAGCCACACACTATCAATTAAATGCTTGCTAACGTGACTCTGTGGCAGGCCAGCTAATACACTGATCATCCACCTGACAATGACCCAAATTAAAGCTGAGTTAATTATTAAAGATTGCAACTGGCTGCAGTTGGTCAGCTAATAAAAGAGCCATAGTGAGGCCATTTTTCTCTCAGTAAATGTGATCACATAAGTAACATGAGTGACCTGTATCAACAGCCTAGACCAAGCAACAATTTAATTAAGCACAGCTATGGTAACAGTTTTCATTGACAGAATTAAATGCTATAATTTGTATGAATTTTTGTGTGTTTTCTACAGTTCAGTATAAAAAGGTATTTTTTATAACAGGCTATTGGAAGAAAATTATGCAAGCCACCCTTGAAACTGTTTCCATACTCCAGGAGCGGTCTTACGAATGACTTAAAAAAGAAGTGACATATTTGGTCCATCAAAAAACACACAGGCCCGTCTAATCATGGCCAACAGCTTTGTACCAGTGCTGCTTTTTGTGCCTGGCGGCTGAATTTGAGCTGGTCGTCATCAAGCACACCCAAGTCTTTTTCCTCTTTGGTCTCGTCTAGTGTATGTTTCTTGTCTTGTAGTCCCATTGAAAATGTGAAATTTTGATTATTAAAACCTAGCCGCATGACGTGGCATTTACTTTGAGTGAACATAAACGGCCACTTCCCTTCACAATTGGAGGACTGGGGATTAATTTAACTTTCTCCTGAACCAAGAAATGTGGACGTATTAAGACATATTTTGTTACAAATGTTTAGAAAAGTATTTGAAAAATGTATTTGAAAACATATTTGAAAAGGTATTTGAAAACATACTTGAAAAGGTATTTGAAAACATACTTGAAAAGGTATTTGAAAAGCATTTGATTTTTCAATTACTTTTAAAATGTATTTAAATGCAAATGCATTTGCATTTGACCCCATGTCTGGTATGCCACTGGGAATTGTAAGATTTCGCAAAAACTTCCCATTTTAAAAATAATTTCTGAGTAAACCACAAGCATGATATTGCCCAGTGCCTATGTTGTAGGTACGACCACTTTGCTGTGCTCTGTGAGCTGTTGCCTGTCGCCCTGCCTTGTCTTGCCCTCTGTCTCCTCACCCTAGACAATGGTGAGTCACCCCCACTTTGCATATTTGCACAAATGCAACCAACCCCAGCGAACCGGGTAGTAAGTCGCAAAAGCCTATTTTGCACATGAGCCAATAATAGCTGTCTCGGTCAGGTCCAGTCAATTTTGTGATGTTGACAGAAATGCAGACATTATGATGTCATCGTACAAGGTCCAGTTTATCTTCCTCGACAGATCATCCAAAAGTAACAAAACACTTGCATTTACAAACGCATAGATTGAAAAACAATAGAAAATGCGAGTCAAAATCGCCTTGTTCCAGACAATATATTGGTGGGGGGTGGGGGCAGGCCCTTCGCCAGAAATAATTTTTTGCCAGTCTTGAATTATACATAAGTGTGCCTTTTAGCACGTGAACAGCTTCCAGAGAACTTCCAAGGAAGTCATTCACATCAATCACAACCATTATTGGCCAGTTTTGTTTTTTCAATGAAAACCAGTATCATTTGAGCCATTTATTTAAGGTAGTGGGGGCTGGTATCATGTCAGTTGATATCTTTACTTTTTTCTTCATAGAACGTTAGTAGGTGTCAGTATGAACATGTGTACTATAAAAAAAACCATGGCACAAGTGCCATATGTCACCAATCCATCCTTTAAAAAACTAGTATATTTAGTGTGTCCCTTTTCAGATTCTTGGAAACTGACAATGTTTCCATAGTGATGATCACATGTGGATCAGGCCAGTTCAAACATTACGCAAGGATAAATTCTTTCCTGTGAATGCAGATCATATAGTCTGGTTGTTCTCATGTCACTATGTTGCTGTATTATAATTACATAAATGCATCATCAAAATTATACTGGTGGTAGTTTTGTTTATTCTGTGACAACCCCCCTGCTGTAGCAAACTTAATATACATTTGTTTACAAAAAACCCATCTGAATGTCAATAACATATTTGTACTTACAAACATACACATTTTTCTTTCAGGGAGTTTCTCAAAAATAAATCAAATGCCATTTTAGGGTGACTTTTGATTGTTTTTAATTGTCTTTAAAAGCATGTCATCTGCCAGTCTTGAAGATGGGCGGACGGGTCTTTGGCTAAGCCCCTGGTGGGTGGTGGATTGAACTAAATGAAACATTTTACATATTTTAGTTTGCATACTTTTGAGATCACCCCTCAGAAATGTGTTCACATTTTTCAGGTGCCTTCACAGAATTAGTCCACAAAACTGCTTCCATGGATCTCGGATTTGCTGGTCTGATTCCTCTAAGCCCCTTCCAAAGGTGGGTCATGTGTCGTTGTACAACAAACAGTAGTCAAACATGCAGCACTGTGGTGTCTATACCTTAAAAGAAAATATAAACTCATTCTGTCACTGTATTAACTAGCAAAAATACCCGTCCTCCAGATGGCGTTACATACATACAGATGCAGAAGACAGGTTCCAGGCAAATTCCAGCAATATCCGTAATGATATTTGTTGTAAATTTTAACAGTTTTTCGTGTTAACTCAGGATTACGTGAAACATCCCAAATTGATTGGCAAAATAATGGAAGCTAAAAATGATGCAACATGCACGGAATGTGTATGGTAACCTACCATGATTATGTTAGTGAAATATAGGCGACAAGATAAGATGGATGAACAACGAATGTGGGTTTGCAAATGGGTAATACACTGTACTAACTTTATGTGATATCTTCAGAACTACCTTAGCCCATATTTACAGTGTATAACGTTTACAGGAACTGAAGGTCAATCATGACTTTTTAGCAATTTGCATGTTGGCTTTATGTGGAAAATTTATTTTTCCCGTGGTAGTGACTAATGACTAAGTGGTGCTCTGTGTGCAGTCCGGGCATTGTGCCGACGTGTAACTTCCCTGGTAGCATCATCTACGTGTGTATGCAGACCCTGCTGCAGCTCAACAGCGAGTATGCCCGGTTCATGGACAGTGACAGGTGAGAAACACCACATTTGTCTCTCTCTCTCTTTCTCTCATTCTCCCTCTTTCTCTTTCTCTTACTCTCTCTCACCTTCCCTCTCTCTTTCTCTCACTCTCTCTCTTTCTTCACACTCTCTCTCTCTCTTTCTCTTAATTTTCCTACTCCTTCTTATAATAATAATATATTGTATTTAATATAGCGCCAGATCCAATTATAAATTGTTCGTGGCGCTTTACAACATGTAGAACCTAGATAGAGGTAATAATGATGGCTAAATAAACGTGCATTTTCTAAAAGAAATTCTGAAAAAAATTAATATTAGTAAAATACAAATAAATACAGTAATTAAATAAATATACTAAAATAATGATCATAGCTACAGTTCTATGTAGAAATAAGACATTGTCAATTCATTTAACTGAAGTAATGTACATGTAGGTATAAAATAAATATATAAATCGGTTAATTAATACATGAGAGATTTAAAACAAATCAATGCATTGACTAAACTATGCCACATTGGACAAGAACGAGAGTCTAAAAAAATGTAGAGAGACAATCAGACGTTTTAATGTCATTAGGCAAAGTGTTCCACAAAGTCGCCGCGGCGACCGCAAACGAACTGTCCCCAGCTTTGACATGAGTCCGCAGGACCGTTAACATGTTATTGTTGGCAGAGCGCAGGGCTCTTGTTGGTTTGTATGGGCATACAAGGTCGCATAAATATTTCGGGGCATCGCCATGCACAACTTTATATGTAAACACTAATAGCTTAAAGTCGATTCTGTGTGCTACCGGCAACCAGTGAAGAATGCACAACAAAGGCATGGCGCTGTCACTCCGTGGGCGGCATAGGATCAACCTAGCAGCAGAGTTGTGCATTCTCTGCAGTCGAGCGATGTTGTTGACAGAAGTGCCGTATAGAAGTGAATTGCAGTAATCAAGCCGTGATGTAATAATGGCGTTGACGACACGTTCCTTTGTCGTCGTTGGGAGATAACAACTCATCTGGTTAATATGGCGCAGGGGAAATGAGCACACACTGACGATGCTTGAAGCATGCTTCTTAAAATCGAGGTGGCGATCCATAACGACACCAAGGTTACGAACACATCTTGAGGCAGTAATCGTAACATCTCCTACTCGTATCACACTGCCGTCAATAAGCGCAGCGGCAGTCTTTGGCACTACGGGAAAATATTCCGTTTTATTGTTGTTCATGCACATGTAGTTTGATGTCATCCACTGATTTACAATATCTAGACACTCCTCCATACGTTGCAGAGTAGCAGCCAACGCAGTCGCAGTGAGGTCAAAATGGCAGTACAATTGCAGATCATCCGCATAATGATGAAAACAAAGTCCATGCGCTCTAATTATGTCGCCAATGGGTTGTACGTACAACGAGAATAACAAAGGACCCAGCACCGAACCCTGTGGGACACCCGATGTCACACAAGTTGTATTCGATGACGCATCACGAATGACCACACGCTGGGTCCGGCCCTGCAGATAGGATTGCAGCCAGCCAAGCGCCTTGCCAACAATGCCGTAACGCAACCGAAGGCGCTGGATCATTATCTTGTGATTGATTGTGTCAAAGGCCGCACTAAAGTCAATAAGAACTAGTGCCGTGCCTTATCTATTGTCTATAGCGGCTTTCATGGCATTTGTTACATACAATAGTGCGGTTTCAGTTGAATGATTCTTCCGGTAGGCTGATTGGAAACAGTCCTCCATTTGCTGATCGGAAATATGAGAGATGATCCTTCGCGCAATAACTTTCTCTGACTTTTGACAGATGGCTTAGGTTGCTGACTGGATGGTAGTTGTTGAGTATGTCCTTGTTAAGTGATTGTTTCTTGAGCAATGGCCAGACAATTGCATGCTTAAGCAGCACAGGCATGACTGCCTCCTCGAATGAGGCGTTTACAATTTGTATGATGATAGGCAGGATACTGTCCATGTTGTCATTTAGTTGCTTAGTTGGTAGTGGATCAAGTGAGCATGTCTTATCCGTAGTGCCAAGAATATTAGTGATTTCGGCTGTAGTAGTTGGCTCGAACACTTGAATTGGGTCAGTAAAACAACGTGTCTCGTCCTCTGTCGGGTCAACGGCAATGCGGTAGTGCAAGTTAATCAGTAATTTCTCAATCTTTCCTTGGAAGAAACGTGAGAATTTATCACATCCTTCCTTCACTGAGCAGAATTCAGGAAGTTGCATTTTGTGTACGTCGAGTGATCTCAGAATGCGAAACATGTTCTTGTTATTAGCGTTCTGTAATTGTCTGCGATAATACTCGGTTTTCTTACTGGCTATTGTAGTGCAGTTGTCGAGAGCGGTGACGTATAATTGGCGGTGTGTTTCGAGTTTTGTTCTCCACAGATTCTCACATGTTCTCCTCTTCTCTCTTGCTTCGTCGACCTCAGCGTCATACCACGGATGCGGCAAGTTGCTCCTGACGTGTACGTAGCGCCATGGAGCGTGCTTGTCTAAGCAGTTAGTGAGACAGGTGTTGTAGTCCGATGCTAAGACCTCCGCTTGCTGACCGTGGGCACACATACCAGAACACACAGATTTAACGTCATCATTGAACACTGTAGCATCCATGATGTGGAAGTTGTGCTTGGCCATTACTGAAGTTTCAGCTGACGGTTTCAACACATTTAATGCCAGTTCTATGCAATAGTGGTCCGATATGCAGTCTGGATAAACAACAACAGAAGATACTAAGTTATCGGTATCATGACTTATCATCAGGTCCAATGTATGTCCTGTTTTATGGGTCAGCGAATGGACGTGTTGCAGCAAATTGTAGGAATCAAGTAGATTGCGAAGCGGTTCTGATTTCGTTACATCATCAAAATTAATATTAAAGTCTCCAGCAATTACGGTTGGTATAACGGAAACAGATGCTTCTGTAAATAAGCATTCAAGTGCAGCATAAAATTCACACGAAGTTCCAGATGCCTTACTTGAAGCAGGCGGGTGGTAGATGACACACATGTTGAACGATATAGAATGGGCTGCAGAGAACTGCACACGGAGAAGTTCAATGGTATTCAAAAGGAGAGTAGGAAGAATCTTCGTTGTAAATGTATCGCGGTGCAAGATTGCAACACCGCCATCACGACGAGAAGATCGTGCCACGTGCTGGAAGAGGAACCCGGGAGGGGTCACTTCAGCAATAACAACTTCGTCACTGGTCTTCCTTAACCACGTCTCGGTTATCGCTAAGATGTTGCATTTGTGTTCAACGACGTATTCGTTGATTTTGAGAGCTTTATTGCACACAGAACGAGCATTCAGTAATGCCACATTGACGAATGGCGTATCGTGTGGCATAACAGGGGCGGCTCTTAGAATTACCAGATTCGCACTGACACTGCCTTGCCGACATACAATTCGTGAAGGATCTTCAAAATGGCTGGTAATCCGCATTCGGATCGCGCGCTGTTTGCGCATGCCCCCACATCTGCCACACAGAGTTGGACGCGCCGTGGACAGTCCTAGACGTCTGATCAATGAATACACTGTGTCAGGTAATCGCGGAGTGACACCCCTGATGACAGGACGGAAAGCCCGAAAGATGTTCTGTAGGCACATCGCCGCTAACGGTAGAACAACGCCTTGCTAATTATAGTTTACCAAATTAGGTCACTCACGGGCGTTGTCAGTCTAAAGACCTGTAGTCCACCAGCTTCGTCAGCGACACGGTTGGCTGATGACATTCAAACATTTCAAGATTGTAGACAACATACGCTACCTTGTTATATAAAAAGTTCAGCGAGACAGTCACTGCAGCATCACGAGTAAATAGTGAAGTTATGATTGTTAAATTCTTCGTAAACAGGCAGAAAACATGTTAATATCACGAGCACGATTTCGCTTGCTGCCTGTCAGACGCTACCATCAATCCTTCTTCCTCCCTCTACTATCTCTGTCTATCTCCTCAACCTCTCCTTACTCATTCTCCTCTCTCCGTCTACTGTCTCTGTCCATCTCAATCTCTCCATACTCATTCTCCTACCTCCCTCTACTGTCTTTGTCTTTCTCAATCTCTCTTACTCTTTTACTTGGTTAGCTTTTTTCTAGTTACTTGTACTTTTACTCAAGTAGAAAATAACTACTTCATAATATACCAGTGTGACACTTGCTGTGCGTGGCCATCTTGTCCACTTAACATCTGACATTTTGCTTTGGATCTTGATATATCTGCTACATCTCATTTCAACCTCCATAAGCCAAAAGTTACAATGACTTTGTGTAACAACTTTGAATGTTTCTTTCAGGATACATTGTTGGATGACCCCATACCAAGTTGAGCACAACAATACCAACCCTGCCCACCTCAATCACATTCTCATCCAGGGTCAGCAGTAAGTACCAAGTAGTGTTACATCCAGGGTCAGCAGTAAGTACCAAGTAGTGTCTCATCCATGGTCAGCAGTAAGTACCAAATAGTGACACATCCAGAGTCAGCAGTAAGTACCAAGTAGTGTCACATCCAGGGTCAGCAGTAAGTACCAAGTAGTGTCTCATCCATGTCAGCAGTAAGTATCAAATAGTGACACATCCAGAGTCAGCAGTAAGTACCAAGTAGTGTCACATCCAGGGTCAGCAGTAAGTACCAAGTAGTGTCACATCCAAGGTCAGCAGTAAGTACCAAGTAGTGTTACATCCAGGGTCAGCAGTAAGTACCAAGTAGTGTTACATCCAGGGTCAGCAGTAAGTACCAAGTAGTGTTACATCCAGGGTCAGCAGTAAGTACCAAGTAGTGTCTCATCCATGGTCAGCAGTAAGTACCAAATAGTGACACATCCAGAGTCAGCAGTAAGTACCAAGTAGTGTCACATCCAGGGTCAGCAGTAAGTACCAAATAGTGACACATCCAAGGTCAGCAGTAAGTACCAAGTAGTGTTACATCCAGGGTCAGCAGTAAGTACCAAGTAGTGTCTCATCCATGGTCAGCAGTAAGTACCAAATAGTGACACATCCAGAGTCAGCAGTAAGTACCAAATAGTGACACATCCAGAGTCAGCAGTAAGTACCAAGTAGTGTCACATCCAGGGTCAGCAGTAAGTACCAAGTAGTGTCACATCCAGGGTCAGCAGTAAGTACCAAGTAGTGTCACATCCAGGGTCAGCAGTAAGTACCAAGTATTGTCACGTCCAGGGTCAACAGTAAGTACCAAGTAGTGTCACATATAGGGCAGCGTTGGACCTTTACCTCAGAAAGGTGCTGGTCAGCAACGGATTAGCAACTACAAAAAGTTACTGGTCCAGCAGCAAAGTTACTGGTCCGGAGTTTACCAAATTACAGTAAATTTGACTAAAACACAACTGCAAAATAATATTGAATAAATGAACAGTTGAATTGCCTGCTGATAATAATTTATTACATGTATATGTCAGATAGGTGTTATCCTGATCAAATATAGGGGAACAGGACAACATTTATTCCAATTCATCTTGTGGAGAAACATATCGGTTTAATAAAAATTAATTAATACAGTCCTTGTCCTCTATATGCATTTTAAACTCCTCACAAATCTCTCTAGTTGGTTGAAATATAATTTCCAAAACATATCAACAGCAGTGAAAAAGAAATTGTTTTCGTTAACAAAATGTGGGATACCATGCTCAGTAGCGAGGGCAACTATGTTTATATATACTTGTAATTCAGTAATGTGAATTAACTGTTTTATATATCAATCTAATAAGGCTTATAACTTAATAAATTTATTAATTTGGTTATTATGATGTGATTTGGGTTTTAGATTTGAAGTTGCTAGAGTCACGCAAATTATCAACTACACAAATTATGAACTATACTATCAGCCACTAACATTAGTTTTGGTGTTCCAAAATGTTATTAAATTTGATAACTTAGTTAGGATATCTAACATCCGATGAGTATGGCACCTCATTTTGCATGGTGTCCCAGTATATTTGATGAATCAGCAGACTGTTAATATTATGGTAACTGGTTTCAAACTTACTTCTATAAATTATCAAAATTAATTGGGAACCAAAGAGACTTGGCAATTATTCCTACATTTTATTTAATTGAAACAAGCGACAGGCATTGGCAGCCAACCATTCGTGAGCCTTCATAGCGAAGATCATTAAGAATCACAGTCAGGGTCAGAGGCAACAGCAATGACATCACTGCACGAATCGGAAGATTCCTAACTAATGCCAGACAGAGTCGCTGTCATCAGCACGACCGGCTGTGGCAATTCCATCTCTTGGGCCAGCAGCAATGGTTTCCAACTGGTCCATGTCTTCTTCTTCGTGTTTCTCAATATCACCAGATGCTTCGACCCCTAACCCAAAGAACCATAGTCTTACCAAAATGAGTAACAGGCTGCCTACCATTACTGATTTTCCGTAATCATTACAGAAATTCACCTTAGATTACAGCATTACGGAAACTGCTGCCCTATTACGACTACAGAAAATTATACACATTAAAGAATTGCTAAATCTGTAAATAATGTTGCTTGAGATGCCATGAAGAAACTGTCATCATTCACTTGTTACAATTTATCAACAAATATTTAGTCCACTACCAGTTCTACAAAGTCAGTATGGTGACGTCATCCAATGTTGCGCCTGTGTACAATGTTACAACTTTGACTGCCAGCAGCCTGCAGATGACTGCTGTGGCAGTGGCTGGCAAATGAGCATATTATTATGTCTGCACCTGTCAATCAACAGCAATTACAGCGGCCAAAAATATAAGTGTAATTAATGCATGTCTAGACATTAATAAAATTTACAGGTGTAAAATTATATAATGAAATAAATAAATTAACATGACGTTAGGTAGAACCATTAAATTACATTAAATAGTTATGGTTTTCTGAAAGTTATAAATATAATTATAAAATGTCTTGGAAGAATATAAAATGAATATTGTAATTGCAATATAAAGCTATCATATTTTTATTCAAAGTTTTTTATTTAAATATAACACTAACTTTGTCATTGACTGTTAGTAATACAATAATTATAATGTTTCCTGCTGTGTGTTGTAAATTTAGAAGCTCGTTGGATGATTATTGGCTATTCACTGGCGCCGTCTTTCTCACTGTGATGCTCTACAGACGTCTGGCCATACATACACTTTGACAGCTGTAATTAACACAATGTAACTTATTGGATGTTGCTAAACAAGCATCCCTTTGAAGTGCTAACCAACGACCTTAAATGCTGACAGGAGTTACAGTGTAGCAACACAGTATGTTGAAACATATCTATTTTTGATTTTGGTAACTTCCTGGATTCCCAGGCACTGTGAACAGGCTGGACTTGTCACTGTATCTACTTCAGAGAAAGGTTTGATTGGTAACCTTGTGGACTGGGGAACGGGGCGGGATGCGACGGGGGTGGGGAGCAACGGGAGGTCATTACAGAAATTGTTTTTGTCAGGTAGGCAGCCCTGCTGTAAGTTTGTTTCGAGTTCTTATTTACTATTAAAATCACTGTAACAATTTTCATAACATGCGCACTTCGTGACCACCGCATTTTGTGATAAACGAAATTAAGCAATAATGAACTTGAAAACACATTTCTTAAAACATTTTTTGGGTTGGAAACAGTGTCTACCGGTGGCCGGTTTTGATGATAATCTGTAATATACTGCTGCACAATGTTTTAATTTCCCCAGAAAAATAGGCATACACATGGATCAGTAACTGAAAAAAGTTACTGACCTGACGGTAAAGTAGGTGGTCAGTGACCACTGGGTCAGTGTCAATTTCGAACGCTGATATAGGATCAGTAAGTACCAAGTAGTTTCACATCCAGGGTCAGCAGTAAGTACCAAGTAGTTTCACATCCAGGGTCAGCAGTAAGTACCAAGTAGTTTCACATCCAGGGTCAGCAGTAAGTACCAAGTAGTGACACATTTAGGATCAGCAATAACTACTAATAGTAAATATAATAATAGTAATAACAATATGTTATTTCTAGCTTCAGTAGTTAATCAGTGCGTTCACAAATCGAAACTGTAACTGTCAATCCAGACTTCAAATAACAAGTGTCCCACCAATCTTTTGATAACAAGTTCCCTCTAGACATCATATAATAAGTGTCCATCTATGCCTCTGATAACAAGTGTCTTTCCAATCCTCAGATAACAAGTGCCCCTCCAGTCCTCAGATAACATATATTACTCCAATCCTCTAATGACAAGTGTCCCCCCAGTCATCAGGTAACAAGTGTCCCTCCAGTCCTCTAATGACAAGTGTCCCTCCAGTCCTTTAATGACAAGTGTCATTCATGGCATCAGATGACACGGTGCAGTGCCATGTACACCCACAGTTGCTCCTTTCTGTTGCCCACAGACTCCTACTCAGCTTCCAGCAGCTCCATAATGACCTCCAGGTGGCGCTACTGGATGCATTCTACCCAATCACAGTGGACGAGTGGCTTGTAATGAACTTCACAACGAAATTGAAGGAACTTGCTGGGATCATTACGACAGCCGAAAAACAAATAGTGCTTGGAGGCAAACCAAACGGTTGTGCAGCGTCGTTCAACTCTATAGAAACAAATATTCCATGATACCAAGCTTGGACACCTTGTGCTAACTTAATGCGATATTAGACATCGCCTGAGGTGTTTCAATCCACAGGAAACTGCTCATTTGTAAGAGGGAGTGAGATTACAGCTTTTCTGCCGCTATTTTCTATAGAAATAAGGGACATGGTCTGTAAATATGAAAAATAAAAACCGAAAAATTATGCTATAATAGTTACTGGTCTGTTGTTGATAATAGTTATATGATGGGTACAGATCGGTGTCAACATTTAAAATGCAACTGTTAATATCTGATGTTGGCATGAACTTTGCAATTTTCCATGAGTGGTTGGCAACATGCCTGCTTTTTTACTGATACAAGAACAATATCAAGTATTATAATTACGATTTACCATCCAACGAGCAGATTTCATTGCATTGTGATATATGTTATACAATATATAAGATATAAGTTTATCTCCTATGCAAGACGTTACGCTGATATAAGATATGCATATTTTGATTTTTGTTTATTGTTATATATATATATTGTTGTATAAGATTTAACAAGATTCCAAAAAACAAACTCCACATAGCAAGTGGAAATGGAAGTATTTGGTTTATCATGAGTCCAACCATTTGTTTTCAGAGGTATTTGAAATGTGTACGACTGTAAATATACAAAGACTGGAAGGACAAATACCTTAATTGATTCAAAGTATTGAACATGTTGACATAATGTTTAAATTTTCTGTTTTTGAACTGTGGATGAGTCATGTGCAATTTTAGTTTACCACATTGGGAAATAAAAGATGCATTCTCAACTACACAAGTGACGTTGCTTTACAATAAGCAACTAATGATTATATTGATGCGATACCTTATGTCTAAGCCGTTTTACATAAGTATGCATATACTGTTACAGTTATGGCCTACTGGGAATGGTGCAAACATTTCCACACAAAAATGTGCCAAAAATTCAAAATTCCACATGCATAAGGTGACTTTCAACTCATATGCTTCATGACATTTTTGTTGTACATACTGTATAGAATTGAATGTAAATCAATAAATATGATGAGCAAATATATTGTTATGATAGTTATGTATGGCTGAAGACCAACTTTGACAAATAGCAGGGAATATTTTATATATAATATGTTGATAATAAAATGCTTTGTACCTATATATAAGCACACTTCGTTCAACAAGTTGGATGGTTGCATTATAATTTTGCCCACTAATTAATTGTTGTTAGCTTTCATGCATGTTGGTGACTTAATTTAAGGATTGCAGTGTTTACAAAAAAAGAATAAACTCCTATCTCTTGATTGAACTATATCTTTATTAATAATTTAGTTTTACATTTGTAGTGTTGTTTCCTAAATAAAAGTTTGCATTCTATATTTTCCATGCCAAAAAGTCAGAATTTACAATTGCAAATGGCAAGTCACTCATCGAAAACGTGTGGGAGTGTACCCAAAGTCTTGGCCATTCTTCGTAAGAAATACGGTTTATGTGGGGTTAAAAGTTACAAAGCAAGTAACACAGAGGCTGAGCTAACCAAAACAATAACAGAGCCACGTACGCACTGCGACCCAAATGTTTAATACGCAATAAATCACCAGGCGTCGCCAGCATGAACCGTGACTTCCTGGTCGATCGGCCGTCACCAGAAGCAACGTGTTAGGAAGGCGCCGAATCGCCGTGTACGGGCGTGGCGCGAAATTGTGCTTTCATTGATAAAGCCCGAGGAATGGGCTACGATTCTCGCAAGCGGAGCTGTTTATGGGAACTGTTTGTGTCATTCTGTCGATTCTGGGGTGTCGTTACAGCAATTGGTAAGTCACGCTTTCTTTATCATCGACGACACGGTCTGTTGAACGGTTGTCAGGTTAGCTTGCGCCGACTGCGGACTAGAATACCCGATGTGCAACATCCCTATCAAACCAGTACAGGATTCTCTCGAGTTTATGATGCAGCAACTTTATAATAATGACTAATGTCGACATTTAAAGTGTGGCTGATTTTATCGACTTATAATATATATATAGTAACAGTGGCTGAAGTCTTTTGAACTGTCCGGCGTTATGTTACGTTCGCCGAAACTGTCCTCACGTGGCCCAACCCATGGCGTGACCTAAGTGTGTGGCGGCCCCTCAAACAAAGGGAGCCTACCAAGACCAACAACACAATCTGTAGTGTAGGGCATAAATTATGTAGATCGATCGGGTGAGGTGTTACGAAGCACTAGTCATTACACGAATCTGCTTGTCGACATTACCACAGCTCAAAATTATTTGTTATGTATACGTATCCTAACTTTTTTTAAATCATAAACAAATAGATTTGTTAAATTGTTCAATTATTTAGTGAAATTTAAGAATGTGAATTTGAATGGCTTCAACGTAGGCTATACAGTATACTACGTGATTAAACATGATATCATCAATATTACTTTAACAATAACAGAAACATAAAAATTAAAGTCTTAATCTCAATCACAGGCTTACTACTTGAATAGATCAAAAGGATTTATTGATAACGTATTACACAGAATTACAATTAATTTTAGCATATATAAAACTTGTAATTAATTTTTTTCAGTGGATTTTTTTCATAAAATAAATTATATTTTGTTAATGCACGAGTTGCTTTCTGGTTACAGGTTTGCAACATTCACAAGGTATCCATGCAAGTTTAAACATTTTATTCATAAAAGACAAACACATTTTAATAAGCAGTAAAACAAATTATAACGATTAGTTGTCCAACAGCACTAGAAATTCAAACGTTAAAAACCATGGTCACTGTAAGCTAGTTAATAGTTACTGGGGTGAACCAGTGCAGACAGTGACAATAGCACTACTAATCTGCAGCAAGTACCCACTGCACTAATCTCAACCTTCTATGTTTACTGAAGTTGTTTTATTGTCCCAATGACTGGTATTTACTTTGTAATGATTGTTACTACTACTGCTAATAATTGTACCTTTGTGTGCACTGTGATATACTGACCTGTCATTTTGTAAGTAATTGATATGTCATTTGAGATGCTATAATGTTCACTATACAGTTACTAAGTACAAAATTAAGACCCTGTGCTTTAGTATAATTTGGTGATGTTCCGCGTGCAGATGTGAGCTTAGTGTTGATCGAGTGATATCTGGTATCATCTGATTGTGTGGGTTCTTCTGAAATGACAGTCACATGTATCCAGGATCGCACCCAACATTGACCTTGTCTCCCCTGGTGAAAACGGGGGATGTCCATCAACCGGCAAGAACATTCGGGCCCGACTGGGCAGTCACCAGTTTAATAACACGTCAGACTGAGGCAGTGAGTCTCATAGTATATTATGGAGAATATTTATTATACATGTACATTGTAGTTGTGTTGCAGATTCATAAGTGATGCTACTTACCGAACATTGTTAGTCAACACTGCAGTATGTACACTCTATACACACAATAATAAATAACTTGTAACAATTTGTGATTATTTATAATATATATGCATTAAAAGCATAAATTATTAAATGCAAATTAGTGCCATTAAAGTGGAAGAGTAGTGCAGAAACATTACACTAAAAAATAAAACATTGCTATATAAATGGTAATTATTATCAGCGATAGAAATAAGCCAGAATATTTATTTGTCCGCAGGACAAGTAAGTTTTGAAATCTACTTGTCCGCCACAATTTTAACTTGTCCAAGTGGTTGTCAAGGGGATTCGAAGCTTCGGATAAAAACATAAAAAAGTTTGTCTTATTTTGATGACAACAAGCACAAAGTTCCTGCTGTTTCGTTGCATGTACATCTGAGTGACTTGTGATCAAAGACACAATTTGATTTAATCTGCAAATTTTGAAATTGCAAAATTATATTTGAAACTATTTTTTTCGGTCCATTATCATTACTATATATATATATATATATAGTCATCACGAATATTAAAAGTAGACACGTTACATGATGTATACCAATATTTTAGTGATGCTGATATGAACGCTTTTATTAATAATAAATAATTATGTTAGGAATGAGACAATTGTTTTCCTTGCTATTTGTTATAATGTTGCAAAAACTGTTTTTGTTTAATATGGTATATATAAAACATATAACACTGCTGTAAAATGTTGGCATCAGTTTGTCATTGAAGATGCCATTCAACCATCAGGAACACGACCAATGCAAAGCCAGGAAATGTCACAAAAATCATAATAAACTATAATATAATCTGATATTATTTTGTTAAACCTCTATGAACTTCAATATTAACAAAGTTCTGTATTTTACAAATGAAGATAATATTCAATTGATCACCAGCAAACAAACGCATATTTTTACTAAATTTTATATTACCATTTCAATGATGTATAAACAGTTTTAACGGTGCCCGAATTACATCTACCAGGCGGAATATAATTTATAGATTTAGTTACAACGTAACGTCGCTGCCGCGCACAGACCGCCGTAGTTGGCGGAAGCCTGCATATCAACGGCGGTTGGTACCCCGGCCGTGCGTCTTGCATAAAATTTGGCTTCGAAAACTCGCAATTTATGGTTGAATAAATGTTACAAACACACAACACTTCTGAAATTTCATTAATATTCCGCTTATCAACCATCACCATAGATTTACCGGAGAGCAAGTTACAAGTTTTGAACATTTTTACCGATTTGCGACTGGATCGGCTAACGTTCGATGACTTGGAAGACTGCCGAGTCCGCGTGGGTTAGACGTAATAATGGTTAAAACTATATAATTATTCAAATAACAGGTAGCAATACAAAGTCTACTATTTCCAAAGTTCGTCAAATATGATCCGTGGGTGGAAGCAAGTTGTACATCAGCCAAACTGAACGATTTACGATTTTATGAAATACAGCCTCGATCAACGATGGCCTACGCGTGTGACAGAGCTAGGTCGGTGCGCTCAGCGGATGACCCTGTTAACGCAGGCACTAAACTTGGTTGAACGCTGAAGTACAACACACTGGGGTCATGTTCTAGTTAGACTTCCTGTCCGTTGCACACGAAGAAAAATGCAGTGTATTTTTTAGAAATGATTTTTTTACAAAATTCACGTGCTGTGACATAAGTGCATTTGAGTAGGGAGATTTTTATGTGTGATTGTAGAAGGTGTTGACTGTAAAATGGTGGATTTCTAGATGATTTGAATAAGCGGAAGGATATTTGGCAGCAATTTGCCTGTGTGACCTGTTTGCGGAGTAATTCTTGCTGGCATTTGTAAATATTGACGGGTGTCACACATACAGGCATTTTACGAGAGCTGGAAGTATGCAATTTTTGTTAAAATCTATCAGCATGTCTATGATAATGATGATAACAGCAGGTGAGAAGTTTAAGACATTTTATAGGTCACGTTTTCTTATAATCAGACAAAACGTTAACATGGTCGCCTATGGGAAAACCAACAGTGTGCTGACCCCAATAAAGACCCTAGCAACGGAAGCATGCTATTGTCATTGCACAATCATGGAGGACATAAATTTCTGTTGGCCCTGCTAGCTCAGTTAGTAAAGGTGTTGGTTCTTTAGCATTTATTTTGCAATCGGGTGACGCCGGTTCAAACCCCACACCAAACCGTTGATTTTTTTACACTTTTTTTGGTTTATGTTTTCGCAAAGTAATATAAACCAAATAATTTTTATACTATGATGCACTGTTTGTAAATATTTTGGTAGTAATTATTTATTCGCCACAAAAATGAAAATATGGTAATTATATATAACGCGATGTTTCTAAATTTTATTTATCCGGACAGATCACCATTTGTTTTCACATATATAATTACAATATATTACCGTACAATATATATACAATTAATAAATTATATATCCATTACATTATATTTGTTTGGTTGAATAAAATTTAGAAAAATCGTTATATAATTCCCATATTTTCATTTTTGTGGCGAATAAATAATTACTACCAAAATATTTATAAACAGTGCATCATAGTATAAAAATGATTTGGTTTATATTACTTCGTGAAAACATAAACCAAAAAAAGTGTAACAAAATCAATGGTTTGGTGTGGGGTTTGAACCGGCGTCGCCCGATTGCAAAATAAACAGTAAGGAACCAACGCCTTTACCAACCGAGCTAACAGGACCGATAGAAATTCACTGACTGATTTAAGTTGTTATGATAAATTGAACAACTCCTTAATACATCAATATTCTAGTGATATTATGAGATTATACACGTTACTTTCTGTAGCTGGATACGATATATGTTTGCCATGTATGTTTATTGGTGTAGATTATCTCTCGTTGGTTGCATTCGATATAATTATTCTGAAAACGAGCCCAAGCTCTGCGAAACCTAGTCGACTTGTAGGCACATTCGCATTCATTGTTTTGAATAAAATTCGATTCATGTGGAACGGTAAGATAACTGCTTGTTCCTCTATGATGACTAGTGTTTGTATTTCATCGGAATATTGCACAATAACTCATTCTGACACTCGTTTCGACCCAAAAGCTATACTTGTAAACATGCTCTGAATGCATGGAAAGGGTCGGCCTGATGCGAGTGTGGGTCATAAGTGACGTCCCGATACCACATGATCGCCTAGCTCATTAAATTTTATTTTCCGCGGGAATCGCTACACAGACGGGTTTAAAATCGAATTTATGCTACAAATGTATTTTTCTGTATTTTTTTAGTGTTGTCAAATGTTACATACAAGGTTAAACTGTGTGTACACATGGAAAAAGGATTTTAGCTAATGCCTTATTTTGATTTCCTTTAAGCCTCAATTTGCAAATCTGTATGAAAATGAACCAATGACACAGCAGCAGGGTGATCCATCAATCTTTTTTGTTTACTTCTGCTGGTTAAACACACTTGAAGTGTTGTTGACCCTAATGAAGCCTGAAGACAGTGACTAGCTGGAGTCTGCTGTAGCCCAAGACTGTTATCAGATACTGTCTACTGGCAGGACCTTCTGGTCAGTCAAACAAGTGGCATTGTTTTTTGAATGTCTGCTAATTAGGCTGTGTAATATTATGTAATTGAACTGCATAAGTCTGGCCTTTTGAGATGTCACATCATAAGGTGACTGTTGATATTTACCTTTGTAAATAGGGCGCAAGGTCATAAAATCAATATAAACTTGAATGTAACATATAACAACTTGCTGTATTGGATATTCTTATAATATAAAACACATATTGGACTTTCTGGAAAACTGTTATAGGAGTTCATACGTGCCACCTGAGAATGTTGTGCTAGATTAGAAATTGTCCGACAGTGAAATGCTTATTCACACGGTGCCCTGTCAAGTAGGGTGGTTCTTTTGAAATGTGTATAAAAAACAAACACGTGGATGAATTACAAAAAAAATACCACACAGTGTATGAGATAGGAGAGCCTATCAAATGTGTTAGTTTCAACATTTTTCTCCAAACTTGCCTTGCCTACTTGGGGTCATGTTCTAGTTAGACTTCCTGTCCGACTCGAATGTCATATATTATCTGAATAATCTGAGCACTTGTAAACATTCTTTGGCCATAATTTAATTTGGGCAGTGGTAGTACTCCATTGTCCCTGTGCAGGGAGTTATCTCAAGAACTTAGTATCGCATTTACAAGTTCAGTTTGGTGAATTATTTCGGCACTAATTAGTGGTGATTAGTGAGAACTTGTGCTGTGCTTCCACACATCTGTGCCCAGGAACTGACAGTCTGTGACATGTAAGAGAATGACACAACTGACCAGTGCTGGATCAACACAGTCTGGTCATTCAGGTGTGATGTTGTTGAGTGGTCATTCAGATGGTCAGTCAGACCCTTGTGGTGCAGGTTCCCTATGATTCATGCACAGTGTGGACGTGACACTGAGGCACTTGCATAGCATGCCCACCTCGACTTCACTGTTATAACTATACTTGGATTCATGCCACCATTCCTTGTCATTTCAGACATACTGCTATGAGTATTGCACCTTAGGGCATTTTTGAGGTCCAGATAGCGCTCTGGTTTGCATCATTCTGCAACCCTAGCACGTCTGAACAAACCAGAGTGCTATTTGGTACAAACCAGAGTGTCATTTGGACCTCAAAGTTAACTAAGACAATATTTTATAGCATTTTATGCCTGAAATGATGTGGAATGGGGCCCACATTAATGACTATCGTTGGCACAACTGGTAGTGAGAAAAATTGAATGGATCAGTATTCATTAAATAAATGGCTCAAATGACACTGGTTTGTCATTGAAAAAACTAAACTGACCAATAATGGCAGCGATTGACGTGCACTGTTTATAAGATACACCTTTTATTAATTCAAGACTGGCAAGGAATGATTTATGGCTGAGGACCTGCTCCTCACCGGCTTCTTCTTGTACCTCGGATGAGCTGAGGGAAAAGGTTGGTGGGAACCAACCTCTTCCCTCAGCTCATCCGTTCTTCCCATGTCTAGTTACTAACTTAATATAAATGCTGCGAAAGCCTGGTGGGAAAGCTGTGAAGTATGAATCAACGCAGACTTGGTGATGTTAATACATGTACATGTATGGCTGCATGCTAGCCTGTGTGTGACTGAATGACAGGTGGTTTGAGCAGCTCCTGCATAGTCGCAAATACACAACGATTACACGGGTTAATGTGAGGCCTTACACAACTGAGGTACACTCGTCAATCAAAATATGTTTGCTTTATTTTGATGTTTTTTGAAATATGGGTGCATTCAAAATTACAACTATTTCTAACTCTAACACAACAACATTGAATTAAACATATTAGAATCAGGACAGATCATTAATTAGCTCAAGATGTAGAACTTCCGCTCAGGCAAAGAACCAGCAGTGGATATTAGAGCCAAGATTTGTGATCTGTTTTATTTACAAGTTTGACACAGCCAACCTTACATCATGTGGAGTAGGTCAGAATTTTTATGGGTAGGCAGGATGCTCAGCAATGTACAGTGGGGTATCTGTGATCTGTGCATTGGAGCATGTCCATGGCATGTTGGTGGTTAGGGGCAAGCAGCAAGTAAACAAGCAGGTTAGAGCTTGAAACATTGAAGACGTGGACTGTAACAGTGTAAGCTCCTTACATAAATCTGCTGAGTAATTGTGCCTTAAAGTGGCACAGTGGTCACGCAATGTTGCTCAGATGTGTATATCGAATTTTCGGTACAAAAATACAACCGGTAGGAATTGTAGAAACAGGGAACGAACTTAAATTTCCCTCACAGAAATGACAACTACCTGTAAGTCTCCAACTCCATGTGGCAGTCATTACTAAGTGTTGTATCTTTAATTTGTGTGTATGTTATTAACAATAAATTTCACTCAAATTGTATTTATACTGCTGGTTTTAGTTTTGAACATCAACCAAAATATTCCCAGGCTGAGCAGCTTTCCATTATTCTTATGTCAGCAGCGGAGAAATGATATGGTCTGACCCCGCTGGAATCCCCATCGTCACTGGTAAACATCAACTCTGTCGCCAGGTGACGTGGATACTGGCAGTTATCTCACAAACTCAAACAAAGTATATATATATATATTATTATATATGTATATAATATTATATACATTAACTTTGATTCGTTAGTGCATCTCTTCAGAGGTGCTGATGTCCATTTGCCCCTTTCTGTGTTCAATCACTTCCTTGGACCTCACCTACCAATTGATGATGTCTAAATCTAAATAAACACAACAATAATTATTTAGACTTATTTACTTACTTTTCATGCGCCATGCTTTTCTGGAGGATCTTTCTCCTATCTGTCATCTGAGAGAATTTAGTGATCAGTTCCTCAGATGGCATCAATGTAAACTAGCAGTTTGTTGCTCTATGGGTGGGAGCCATGGTGATGGTGGCTAGACAACTGATGCCCACAGTGCAGTTCCAGTACAGACCCACTGCACACTGTAGGACTAAATGTGTGATGTTGTTTCTGTTTCAGGGGTCAGCACACTGTTGGTTTTCCCATAGGCGACCATGTTAACGTTTTGTCTGATTATAAGAAAACGTGACCTGCAAAATGTCTTAAACTTCTCACCTGCTGTTATCATCATCTCATTGACATGCCGATAGATTGTAACAAAAATTGCTTACTTCCAACTCTTGTAAAATGCCTGTATGTGTGACACCCGTCAATATTTACAAATGCCGGCAAGAATTACTCCGCAAACAGGTCACACAGGCATATTGCTGCCAAATATCCTTCCGCTTATTCAAATCATCTAGAAATCCACCATTTTACAGTCAACACCTTCTACAATCACACATGAAAATCTCCCTACTCAAATGCACTTATGTCACAGCATGTGAATTTTGTAAGAAATAATTTCTCAAAAATACACTGTATTTTTCTTTGTGTGCAACGGACAGGAAGTCTAACTAGAACATGACCCCAAGTAGGCAAGGCAAGTTTGGAGAAAAATGTTGAAACTAACACATCTGATAGGCTCTCCTATCTCATACACTGTGTGGTATTTTTTTTTAATTCATCCAGGTGTGTGTTTGTTTTTTATACACATTTCAAAGGAGCCACCCTACTTGACAGGTGAATAAGCATTTCACTGTCGGACAATTTATAATCTAGCACAACATTCTCAGGTGGTACGTATGAACTCCTATAACAGTTTTCCAGAAAGTCCAATATGTGTTTTATAAGAATATTCAATACAGCGAGTTGTTATGTGTTACATTCAAATTTATATTGATTTTATGACCTTGTGCCCTATTTACAAAGGTAAATATCAACAAAAAGTCACTTTAGGGTGTGAATTCTCAAAAGGCCAGACGTCTTATGCAGTTCAATTACATAATATTACACAGCCTAATTAGCAGACATTCAGAAAATAATGCCACTTGCTTGATTGGCCAGAAGGTCCTGCCAGTAGACAGTATCTGATAACAGTCTCAGGCTAGACTCCAGCTAGTCACTGTCTTCAGGCTTCATTAGGGTCAATGACAAGATCTTCAAGTGTGTTTCACTAGCAGAAGTAAACAACAAAGATTGATGGATCACCCTGCTGCAATGTCATTGGTTTATTTTCATACAGATTTGCAAATTGAGGCTTAACTAGTAGCATACACACCCCACCCCCCTTATAAGACATGTTTTCCGACACTGTGATTTGGACTTGCAGACTGATGAGAAGTCTGTAATATCCAAAAACGGTTTGTCCCGTTCAACTGTTGTTTTGCCATACATATATTATCAGTGATTGTTTCAAGATATTTGAAGTAAAATGCGTCCTTCATGATTGTGCAATGACAATAGCATGCTTCCGTTGCCAGGGTCTTTATTGGGGTCAGCCCACTGTTGGTTTTCCCATAGGCGACCATGTTAACGTTTTGTCTGATTATAAGAAAACGTGAACTGCAAAATGTCTTAAACTTCTCACCTGCTGTTATCATCATCTCATTGACATGCTGATAGATTTTAACAAAAATTGCATACTTCCAGCTCTCGTAAAATGCCTGTATGTGTGACACCCGTCAATATTTACAAATGCCGGCAAGAATTACTCTACAAACAGGTCACACAGGCAAATTGCTGCCAAATATCCTTCCATTTATTCAAATCATCTAGAAATCCACCATTTTACAGTGAACACCTACAATCTCCCTCCTCAAATGCACTTATGTCACAGCAGGTAAATTTTATAAAAAAATCATTTCTAAAAAATACACTGCATTTTTCTTCGTGTGCAACGGACAGGAAGTCTAACCAGAACATGACCCCTTCAGTCCTGTGGGGAGTGATGACAACTGATGCCCACAGTGCAGTTCCAGTACAGATTCGCTGCTCACTGTAGGACTAAGTGTGTGATGTTGTTTCTGTTTCAGTGCTTTGGGGAGTGGGTGGTGAGACATCCTACCGCGGATATGCTCTGGGCGCGTACCTTCTGTGAGTATCTGCTAGCTGGTCATCTTGGTGCTAGAATAGAAAACTTGATTTAAGTTCCAGTTACGTATGTACTGAATGTCCGATGATTGCCCCCCTTAATATAGATATGACAGTATAATAAAAATCTGAAGAAACTTGCAAAATTATGCCGAAATAGATCCATATTGTATTGTCCTAACCATTTATTTGTTCATGTTATGCACACAAATTGATAAAATCTCTCTACAAGGTTGGTCACGCTGTGATGTGTGCCTGTGTGGTCTCTGGTACACATATAATACAAACAAAACATGTTACATAACCTACTTGCCTTAAGGCAGAAACATGACGCGAGTGATTGACAGTGGGTGTTTAAAAAGTAAAGCTGAGTTACTGATGAGGGATTAGTACCCTGTCGAGATGAGATGTCTGTCAGGCTGGCACCCTGTCGAGAGAGATAGCAAGTCACGCATACTGCCTACGCTAAGATGAGATGTCTGTCAGGCTGGCACCTTGACAATGTGACATATCTGTTAAATGTTGAATTTTGAATCACCAGGTGGCAGCATAGTGCATATGGCTCATTATTGGAGCTGATGTGGTTGATAGGAGTCGCTCACAATAGTCGATTATTACTAATTCTCAGACCCCTCCACTGCCCTGAATTAGTACTTTAAAAAGTCAATAATGCTTGGTTATTGTGGCTGGCTGCCAATAAGCTATTTTGGAAAATGTCTGTAATTTCTGCGTAAGTTGTGCAAAAGGATTATGTGTTAACTGATGCGTGTTAATTTATTCAAGTAATTATTTTGTTATGCAACAAAGTAATTGAATAATGGAATGAAGGATTGGAGAGATGACCATAGCACATTATTTGATTTGAATACATTGTCTACCAATGACTGATGAGATCTATGTTGAATTTATATTGTACTTAATGTTAAGTTTACTTTGCAGACTGGCGGCCCTGTTAATGTCAGTCCTTGAGTCTGTCTTTGTCGTTCATTTCTGGACTAAAGTCTGCCTAAGGTTAGTGCTCGTTTGTGCAGGGAAATTAAAAGAAAATTAATTAATTGTGATTAAAATAATTTGGTGATTTCTTTGATGTAGTTTTAATTACAGCTTCTGGTAATTGGTGTGAATTCTTTCACATGACACACTTGCATGCACTCACACACACAGTCACACACATGCACACACACACGCGTACATACACACACAGCGATAATAATCAAATTTTAAAATTAAAGTAATAAAATCTACATATCATCATGCATTATAAAACACTGTGCATTCAAACTAGTTAAATGGAGATTACAAACCTGCTGTTATTTAAAAATGGGTTAAAGTTACATTTGGAAATTAAGATAGACATATTTTACATTTGTTATTCCTGATGTTTGTCTTGTTATTCCTCCCCCCAGTGAGGATGGCGGTGATCACAAATGTATGCGGGGCACAAGGGCCTTTCTTTGGTTTGACGACTGGAAAAAGGGTCTTCTGTACATCGTCGTTGCTTCTGGTTGTTTTATTCGTCCACATCAAATATGGCTGGCAGCCATTGTAGGCAAGTTGTACAGATTGATATCAAGACATCATTACGTAATTGATTAATCATATTCATATTTAAGGAGGAAGCATTCTTAGTCACAGTACTAACATTTTATTTCTCATAAAGGATCGAACTTCTTATGCAAGTTGTTGTGTCCATAGTTTTAAATAAGTATGGAATAATTGTGAACAACTAACACAGTAATAATGTTCTTTTATTACAATACTATTAATATAACAATGATTTGATATATGCAGTAGTTGTTTGCAAAGATCTGCGTCAAAACATTAATGTACATATTAAATTTGTTAATATCTGATAGGTGATGAAAACTTTTGACATCCGGTATTTCATTCACATATATATCACAACTAAGATTAACAATTCATTTCACGCAGTCAGTGATAGCTGCTTGAATGCTGTGGGTTGTAGCTCTGCCAATGACTGTGAAATTGACAGTGTTTTTGAATATCCTGTTTTCCATACAGATCTTAGTTATCAGGCAGACTAATACATATTTTGTTAACAAAGTTTCCCATCACATCATACAAAATGCAATCTCCAAATCTAAACCATGGTAAGATTTTATTGATCAATTATTTTAACTTTTTACATTAGAACATGCATGTAGAACTCTGCAGAGTTGCATTTTTGTTCATGTAGACGTTATCTAACACCTGCAGCGACAGAACAAGTCATACATGCGTTTGTTACCAGCAGACTTGATGTTGGCAATGCATTACTCCACCGACTGCCTGTGAAACAACTAGAACGGTTGCAGAGAGTACAGAACTGGGCGGCTCGCCTTGTCGACGGCGCCAGGAAGTTCTGTCATGTCACACCTCTATTGATCAAGCTGCACTGGCTGCCAATAGCAGTTAGAGTAGAGTATAAGATACTTCTACTCACGCACCGAGCACTGACTGGCTGTGCACCACAGTATATCACCAAATGTGTGACCCGACGTCAGCCAACTCGATTGTTGCGCTCCAGTGAACACAATCATCTATGTGTACCACGTGCAACGCGTCGCTGGGGTGATAGATCCTTTTGCGTGGCAGGCCCAACACTATGGAACTTGCTGCCGCAAAAGCTGACTGCAACAACAATGACAAACACTGATTTTAAATCAAACCTTAAGACTTACCTGTTTTCCCGAACATTCTGTAAGGCGCCGTGAGCAACGATTGTTGGAACGGCGCAATATAAATGTCACGATTTGATTTTGATTTGATGTAGAACATTGAGTGATCTTGACCTATTTATAACCTTGACCCTTGTGTTGCAGGTGTGATGGTTGCCATCAGTGGCATATTGTACATTATCAAGACGTTTCGTATCCGCCTTCAAGCAGTTCCAGGAAGTCCACATAGCGGCATGTATGATAGGTAAAATATGTTGGTTAACGCATTGGGTGTGTTTTGTTAGAAAGACCAAAAAGATATATTTCTGAGAACACAACATAACCCTTAGCAAAAAATAATCTAGGATTTTTTTTGATGGTTTTCTATAAACACATTTTGTATTATAATAGTCTATAATTAACTATGCTTTGTAGATTTCTAGAAATATATAGATTTTAAAAAAAAATGCTACGGCAAACTAAATAGAAAGTCTCTAGTCATACAAAAGTATTTTCCTAAATTAAAAACAAAGCCAAAGGGTGCAATATTACATAACATGAGAAGTGCAGTAACTTCTTTAGCTGAAACAAATTACTAGGGGCAGAATGAAGATTGTGATGAGAAAGTATGCACTATTGAAGATCACACTGCTTGTAGACACATGTAGAATTAGCTAACCACAATTACATGGAATAAACACTTACAGTGAAGCATCTACAAACTAAACTAGTGGCTCTACCAGGTGGCAAGTATGCTTCCTAGCCCCCTGGTGAATGGTTTTGCAAATATGTAGCACCACAGTAACATCAATAATATATTTATACTGTACATAATGATATATAATGCTAGCAACATATGTAGTATGAAACCTAACTTGTTATGAAACATGATTGCATCTAATAGAACATTTGCAAAAAAAAACATTTTGACCTTGCTTGATGCTTGACCGCAAGGATAATCTCCAATACATTATGTATTGTTAATGACTCATCATAAAAGAAGTCAGGCTGTCATTATACTTGTTTGGCAAAAATATTTATTCTTCACCTGTCCCAATACATAGTTGCTATGAAAAGAAAGAAAAGTGATGTGATCTACTCCAAACATTGTACAATAAAAACTTTCCAAAGAGTTGGGTACTCCCAATGACATGGAGGAACTGTGCTACATGACAGTAAGTAAGCAAGCAAATTTTATTTCCTTATCCACATGATATACAACATATTTATATAAAAAAAGTAACACAGATGAGGTGGCTACGAAAGAAGTTAAAAATAAGTACAAGTACAATCCTGTATATAAATAACAATACATATGTAAATGTTGGACAGCCGAGTCAACATAATAGCTTCAGGTTGACTTCATTTCAATAAAGCTAGAGATAATGTAAGGGAAACTGATGATTAAAAGCCTATTCATTACTTACAAAGTTCAAATAGTTTAATTAATGCCAATGATAAATTTCCTGGTTTTTGTGCTTTCTTAAACATTCAGTGGTGTGCCATTTTTAATATCTACAGGTACTGTGTTCCAAAGTGGACAACTAACTAGCACACTATCCAAACTGTCCAGAGAGAACTAACTACATGACAACGGATTATCGTGTCCTTTTGATTAGTCTCTGTATCTGGCCGGCAATTTGATTGCTCTGCCAGAACGGGTAGTTGTGTCGGCTTGCTTGCATGGGCGTGTCACTTGCTCGCACGGGCGGCTGCATTGTTGGCTTGTTCGCTGGATGACTGTTCACATGAACAGACGGCGCCAGCGCCAGTTTTGCGTCGTGAGCTCTCGACATCAGGCACGTTGCTTGCTTGCTGCAGCATAGCTCATTCCCATGTCTTTCAAGTGTAGCCGGTTGCGTCTCACAACACCTGCAGACGTGTCTACGACGTACGATCTTTCATCAAGCCGTTTGATGATGGTTCCCTTCAACCAGTCCTTCCTGCCCAGTCTGAAAGGTTGTAGTCAGACAGTGTCGCCTTCATCTAGGACACATTTGTCTGTGGCACCTCGGTTGAAATAGATGGCCTGTTTGATCTGACCACATTTGATGTCACGTTTCGTATGCCTTGCGTCGACGACCTCTGGTCTGAGCAAAAATGTGGGTAGCAGTGTCTTTGTTCTTCTGCCCATCAAACTCTGAGCCAGGCTGGACAGCAGTCCTTGCAATGGAGTGTTCCGGTGGTCCAATACAGTAGTCCCTCTCTTCAGCGGACCCCCTGACGAGGGGACACCCGCTATGTCGGGACAGTTTGTCAATGTACGGACCGTTTTGCCATGTTAATGTCCCTCTGATGAGGGGACACCTCGCATACGTGGACAGCGGACAGGATATTTTGGTTATATGTCCCTCCTAAGACGGACAGTATTAATTAATTCGAAGATTTTTTGCCGAATTTGTTTAGAAAATGGCGGACATACAGCTTGGTGTGTGTCAACGGTAACACCAAGTACACGTGTACCCGTAACAACAAGCTTGTCTTCCTTGCTGTAATCGTTGTGTTTGTCCAAACTACTTAGAGTTCCTTTAATACGGTCTGTAAACTTTAGGCAGAGTGAATATGGAGGAAGGGATTGTTAATTTTGTGCTGTTATCAATCACGTTTGCCGCGGGCGATGCCGTGATGCATTGATGGCTTCCCCATTTCGCGCCTCCAGCCCCAGGGCCTAGTCAGGGCATCGGCTTGACGTCGCCTTTTCATCTTGTAAATTGCAATTAAGATTCACAAATACGATGTATAAAAGGTTCACCTCAATTGTTTTCAATGTAGCCCAACATTAAGCCTAAACTGAGGTGAAATAATAAACAAACATCATCAAATTATGCTGCGCTACGCCAAACGGCAAATATTACCAGTGCCTGGAAAAGATGAACTGGTTACCTACCGTATGAAATGATGGAACGCATTATCAAGTCACACACAATTTGTGCATTAATGAATCTTTTTCGAAATTGGATGAAAAATGAAGTGAGACAATTAACGATTGCACCCGTTATTGTTTTTAATATTTATTTAACGTTCACGCTGCATGTAGCAACTGATTTAAATATTCGCTTGATCATTTCCAGGTTATTATTTTAGTCGGTAGGGGGCAGCCAAAATCATCAACTTGCGAATTACTTACGAAGAATTTTAGCTAAAGAATATCTAAATCGTTTGAGAATACCAATTAAAAAAATTTTGTAACGGAGATGTTTTGTTCGAAATTTTTGGTTGAATGCTGCCGTACGCGCAGCAAATTCTACAGCAACGCCGGGCCAATACCGTTGCGTAGGCTAGTGGCAGTGAGTGAGTGACCAGTGCGTGGTTGAGGAAAATCTCAGATCGACAGAGGGAGTCGGGCGGACGGTGCCGGGCGGGCAATATAACTTCATGACCAACTGTTTATTTGTTAATACATCACAGTAATAATAAACAAATATCTCTCTATATATATATAGACTGATAGGAATTAAACACTATATATATATATACGTTGTCAATACGTTGACATATTGCCACACCTTTACCATGGGCATGTGTCGGTTGTACTGATCTGAACTACGGCACTAAGATGCCTGTCCCTCCGATGAGCGGACACTCGCCATGTCGGGACACTTATGCTTGGATACAGATGTGTCCACTGAAGAGAGGGACTACTGTATAGCGAGAAAAGGATCACTGCCAGAGTCTTTGCACTTTTGCATGATTTGCTTGATGGTTTTCACCACTGACTCTGCCTTTCCGTTTGACTTGCTGTTGCCAGGGCTGCTTGTTATGTGGACAATGTCCCATGACTTGGAAATTTTCGCAAATTCCTGGCAAGCATATTGTGGACCATTATCCGAGACAACAGTGTGTGGAATGCTATATCATGCAAAGTGGTTCTTGAATTTGCAAATGACAGACATGGCTTCTGTGTTTGGGAGTAAGTCGACTTCCCAAAAGTTGCTGTAATAGTCGACAGTGATGAGATAATCTCTTCCGTCCTTTGAGAACAAGTTGGTGCCAACCTTTGCCCAGGGTCGTTCTGGTATGTCATGACTCATCAAGGTTTCCTCCTGATTTGCTGTTTCGTATGTTCTGCATACACTGCAAGCAGAGATGTGCTCCCTAATCTCAGAGGTCATGTTCAGCCAAACTAGACTCTTTTGCTCTCCGTAGGCATCCGTTGACACCTAGGTGCAATAAGTGTATTTGTTCTTTAAGAACGCTCCTCTGGCTTTCCGTTGTGTATTGTAATTGTCAAACGCAAAGAAAGGCTGAACCTGTCATCACCTGGTCTGCTTCTATGGCTGTGCGTATTGCCTCGAGCCTAGATTCGGTCATAGCCACATATTCAGTGGAGTGAACATGTTCGAAGTCGTTGTGTTGTCCCTCTGTGGTCGGTCTGTATGCACGGGACAAAGTGTCTGCCAAGAGGAGGTTCTTTCCAGGTACGTAGATCAAGTCAACATCGTATTTCTGGAAACGCATCACCATGCCTTGCAGGCATTTAGAGGCATTGGCTAGAGGCATCTTCAATATGCACTCTGGCGGTTTGTGATCAGAAATCACGTTCACTTGTCTCCCGTACATGTACTGGTTGAATTTCTGACACCACAGCAAGCATCTCTTTTTCGATTTGAGCATACCTTTTCTCTGTATCTGTGAGTGCTCTGCTGGCAAATGCCAATGGCTCTCCTTCTTCGAGGAGGGTTGCACCTAGCCCTGTCTGGCTTGCACCGCACTGCACAGTGAGCTCCTTGATGGGGTCGTAGAAGCAGAGTACTGGTGCTGTCCTGCAGGATCTCCCGAAGATGATCCTGCAGGACACCCTGGAGGGCAGACGTCACCATGGACGTCAGAGGAAGATCATGTTATGGAATGGATGGCTATCTCCGTGCCAGAGCTCCTCATCACAGCCACTGACAGACAGGAATGGTGGAGCATCACAGCTGCAGCGTCATTTATGTCTCCCCGACGACCAAGTCGGTCAAGGGACTAAGTAAGTAAGTAAGTAGATGCACTTCACCCGGAAAGCAACCAACTTCATCGTTGAAGACTGACTTGTACCTCTCACCAACTTCGCATTTGTGTGCAGTGATTAGACGGATATTATACCTGTTGATAGTGATGAGGCCCATTTGCTGGCTAGCAGTAGCCCCAAGTACAGGCATCAAGTCTTCTTCGACCACTGTAAGCATGACAGCGTATTTCTTGTCATTCGCATCTTCACTCGGCACTCGCCAATCGGAGTCTTCAGAAACCTGTCCCACATCTGCAGTATTTTCGTGGGTGACAAAAGTTGTACTTGATCAACATAGCGTGCTGGTATGAGGTTCACCGATGCACCACTGTCTATCTGGAACTTCACCAGGTCATTGTTGATGCGCGTCTTTGTGAATATGAGTGGCTTTATTCCTTTCGCCCTGACGTTGTGGATCGTCGTAACACTGTTTATCAGTTCATATTCGGAATCTGATCTGCCCTCATCGGCTGCATGTACACGTCCTTTCTTTCTCCTACACACAACTGCAAAATCAGTCCGTCCATTACAATTGCTGCATTTGCGTCCCCAAGCCGGACATGTTTCCTTCTTCATTTCATGCGTCTGTGCACAGTATCTGCATTTCTGGTGTGCATTTCTCCTATTCAGAGGATCTGTGTTGCGTGCTCTTGTTTCCCCCTTCATTGGACGTGTAGCTGGCCATGTGCGTCTAATGCTGTGCACCTCTTCCATTGGGCTAGATGTAGCCATAGATTTAATTCGCTTTGTTGTCGCTTCATTCACGTGACAGATGTCGATACATTGTTCCAAGGTGAGATCTTTCATCTCTAGTAGTCTTTTGCTCGTCTCAGTGTGTCTTATTCCCATGACAATGCGATCCCGCAGCAGCGTCTCTTGCATGCAGTCGCAGAAGTTGCAGTGCTTGGCGAGATATCTCAGGGTAGTGCAATATACTTCAACATTTTCCTCAGTCTCTTGTTTCTACTGTTGAACATGTATCTCTTGTATGTTTCATTCCGCTGGCCTATGATGTGAGTATCAAAGCGTGCGAGAATGTTGGCGATGTCATGAACCTTGTTTGCACCAAACACAAACCCATTGTACACTTTCAGAGCATCGGTGCCAATGCCATTTAATAGCATTGCAATTTAGTACTCGTCTGACTGACTACCCAGCTTCGACACAACCATGTGGTTGCTCCATTGTTGCTTCCACAATGTCAAGTTTTCAACTGTACTTGTGAGAATGTTCAACTGGGTGGTTTAATGCCCGCAATGAAATTGTCCTGATTCGCCATGACTCGCTTAGCCTTAGTTTTAAACTACGCAATTCAGTTCAATTCGGTTCAGTTTACCGCTCGCTGCCACCATGATTTGTTACGCTGTTTCATGCAGCACAGCGCAATGATTTATAAGATTATTTATTAGCAATTGTACATACAGTTAGCGATCATAATAGTCAACGAAATCTTCCACGAGTCCGCTTTCACACCAAACTTGGGCAGAACTAAAATAAGGATCGAATCTTGAGAAACGGAAACACATAACAATGACCTCACTATCAGGCCTGGGGTCAATTACATTGCAATGTAATCTATTACTATTACTTTGTTTCCTTCCTATTACTATTGTCACGAGGTGCTCCATCCCACATGTCAGGATGGGTTACCCTCTATTGCTAGTTGGATCCCGAAATGATGACACGTTGTTCTCATTCAAAATTGTTCGCAGGCACAAAGAAGAAGACGTATGTTACAGTAAACAATATTACGTATGTTCCAACCAGAAACGTAAAACAACATTACACACAATACAAACACCTTCCTGTCATCATGTATAAACAACACTGGTGATGCTTAATACATCTCAGTTGATAAAGAATCCACACACATACACAAATATATAAGCCTGTGAATCCCTATTATCACTTATTGACCACGACTGTCAATATATACACATATGCAGTACAGCTAAGCTGTATATTAACGCAATAGTAGACCTAAATAACAACAAGACACTTTTATTAGCCCCTTCAACGTTCACAATTACTCGTATGTACCCTGCATATTTAACAAGAACCAAGATGTCTTCCCAAACTATATGCCTCTATTGTACTATCAAAAATACAACTGTTAAGCTTCTCCTTCTCTGGCAGACAGATGTCGACACCAGTAGTGCATAGTTAAGCTATACCTTATCAATATGACAACAAAGCCATGTCACAATAAACTAACAAACTAAAAAAATACTGCCATACTATATAACGAAGGTAATGCTCAGTCTGGCTGTTAGTTACATATATCAATACTACTTTAAATGTTATATACCCGTCCACAAGACTACACATCAGATACGGGTGATAGCATTCACAACTCGAGTCGAGGATGTCTGGGATGGCTATAAAAACAAATACAGGTTTACTATAGGTACTGCTATACTGTATGTGACTTCAGTCAGCAATAAAACAGTTAATGTGGATTAGTGCTGCCCTCTGGCGACCACGATTGTGCCCACATCTACACTTACAGTAAACATGATAGTTTAACAAGATTTAACAAGATTGTCATCCAGAGAATTAACTCTAGATGGCAGGTGGACAAGGAAGCACTTTGGCTTATCGAGAGTCCAACCCTTTTATTTACATATATCCAGCCCTTCTGAGGTATGTGTCAATTTTATTTTTAAACATTCACACTACTAGCACCCACACAATCATCAGATAATCTGTTCCATTCATTCACAGTCCTTTGTGAAAATGAGAACTTTCTTACGTCTAATCTACACTGCTCCTTTACTAATGTAACTTCATGTCCTCTAGTCTTTCTATCTTTCTTAACTGAAAAATATATTTCTATCAATATTTTCATAACCATTCAATATTTTAAACACTTCTATCTGATCTCCTCTCAATCTCCTGGTCTCTAGTGTTGTTAAACCACATTCTTTTAGGCGTTTTTCATAACTAAGATCCTTCAGTTTTGGTATCAATTTAGTCGCTCTCCTCTGTACTCTTTCTAGCATATCTATGTCCTTCCTGCGGTATGGCCTCCACGCTTGTATACAATATTCTAAATGAGGCCTAACTATTGTTTTGTATAGTGGTATTATTAGTTCTTTTTCTTTATATGCTATATTTTGCCTAATCAATCCAAGGATTTGATTTCCTTTTAAAGCTGCAAATCCACACTGCTCTGAAACCTTCATGTCAGCACTAATTGTTAGCCCTAAGTCTTTTTCTTTTACAGTAGTACTTAGTACAGTTCCCCCAAATTTCAACACCTTGCTAGCTATATCATCGTCCAAATCGTTTATATATATTAAGAATAATATAGGTCCCAGTACTGATCCCTGTGGAACCCCACTCAAAACTGATTTCCAGTTTGAAGCCTCCCCATCAACAACTACCCGTTGTCTTCTGTCAATCAGCCATTTTTCTATCCAGTTAATTATACCATTTCCAGTGCCATGGGCCTTTAGTTTAAGCAGTAATCTTTGATGTGGCACTTTGTCGAAAGCTTTTTGAAAATCTAAGTAGATGATATCTACTGGTGATCCCTCGTCTACCCACTTAGTGATATCTTCAAAAAAACATAACATATTTGTTAAGCATGACCTCGCATTTAGAAACCCATGTTGAGATGGGTTTATCAAGTTATGTTTAGCAAGAAAATCCACCATGTGATCTTTAATTAGTCTTTCTAATAATTTACAAATCACCAATGTTAAACTCACTGGTCTATAATTATTTGACTTGTTTCTCGAACCTTTTTTAAATAACGGTATAATGTTTGCTTCTTTCCATTCTAAAGGAACCACTCCCTCTTCTAATGACAAGTTGAAAACTGTTGCAAGCGGTATGCTAATTTGTTCTACAATTTCCAATAGTAGTTTGGGTGGAATACCATCCACTCCAGGTGATTTATTATCCTTCATAGCCCTAATTTTCTTAGCTACCATTTCTGGGGTTACAATTAACTGTCTTAAATAGTCTGATTCTGCCCCCTTGAACTTAGCCTCTGGTGCTGGCAGTGAACTAATGTCTTCTCTGGTAAACACTGAACTAAAATACTCATTCAGGTCTTCTGCCATTAAGAATCCTTCTGATATTATATTTCCAGCACTATCTTCTAGAGGACCGACCTTATCCTGAACTTTCTGTTTGCTTCGAACATACGCATAAAAATTCTTGCTGTCATGTTTTATATTACAAGCTAATTTATGTTCATAGCTTCTCTTTGAATTTCTAATTTCAGCTGCAGCTTGGTTTAGTGCTTCTTTATCAATGTTGTAGTCTTCGTCATTTCCAGTATGTCTATATGACTTCCACATCATTTGTTTATACTAAATTTTTCTAATGGCTTCTTTCGGTAAGTGTTTCTTTTTGGACCGTTTCCAGTTTGACGATGATGCATTCAATTTCACTCTTTAAGATATTCCAGCATTCTGTTGCTGTCTTATTCTTCAGTGTGTTATTCCAGTTTATCTTTGCTAAATATTTCCTTATGTCCTTATATTTTCCTTTGTGGAAATTTCTCCTGTACTGCTTTTTACTATTCCTTTCTGATTTTACTTTGATGGTAATTCATTCTGTGAGGACAAAACTATGTCTAACACATTCTCACCCCTGGTTGGTTTAGCACATGTTGAGAAAGGAAACTATCTTGTACTAAAACTAAAAACTTGGGATATCACAGTTATTTACAATCAAATGCCTTTGTTAACTGGCTATGATTCATGCATCATGACAACCGTACCTCATCAATTAGACAGTACCTAAAACTTGGCTTCATGACCTAACAGTACCTAACTACAAAGGCAATATCTGTCCATATAATTAGGACCCATGTAACTGAACCACATGACCCCAACACCATGATTCAAAACTATCCGGTATCCTGGTGTTCTAATATCATTTGTACATCAAGTCATGCAGCTGTACTGCAATATATGTGCTCACATAAAACTAGCAATCATAATATTAGCGAGTGCGAATCAGTAAACAATTCTGGAAATAGACTGTGTATCAACATCGCTTGATAGAGACAATTTCAAGGCTCCCCATTATGTCAGTTTCTGATACATATATTATACAACTTCTAACCAATTAGTGGCCACATACTTCCACAATTATGCCACAGGCATTAAAGCAACTGTAATTATGATACACATAATTGATCACTCACCAATGTGGCTCTTTCTCGAGACTTACAGACAGACAATCGCCACTCGTGGTTACCTTCCTTGTGTGGTTTTCCCTCTATCTAAAGTCCCGCCCTTTCTCAGCGACCCCTATTGTTAGACTCCAACATTGAGCTATGGCCACTGCTACTCACCAGGTGGCGTTACTAAGGGAATCACATTTATTTATACACCACATCTCTTCAAAGTAGATTCAGGGGTGTTTACAAACTAAAACATGATGTAAGAATACATTACGTAGTCGTTATAATATTACAATACATGTGTTACATGTGCTATTGGGCCTAGCTGAATGAGATCAGAGGAGTAGAGGGATAGGTCCTTCAGATAAAAATCTGTGAAGGTGTTATAACAGCGCCAGGTACTAGCTCGTAGGATCTGTTCCATGGAGGCCTGTCTGTGGAATGCAAGGGACACAGCCATAGATCGTACCTGGTGTGCCTTAATCCGATGGTACTCAAGGAGAGTAGTAGGGGATTGTGCATAACACTCCATAATGGTTTTGTGAATCCAACCAGAGATTGTGGATGGAACAATATCTGATTTATGTCCTGGTTTGAAAGAAACAAAGAGGAGACGTTTGTTCTTCCTCCTTGGCATCGACCTTTCCAATCCGTTGTAAACGGGCGTGTTCAAAGGCATGGATCTCCCTTCTCCGTTTGCCTGAGGCCAGCGCGATGAGAAAAACTGTTTTCCATGTTAACAGTTTATCAGGGGCATTGTGCAAGGGTTCAAAAGGGGGCTTGGTTAGGGCCGATAGAACCAAGGCAAGATTCCACTCTGGAAAAGGGCGCTTACTACGCCCCTGTTCTAACTCGATATTCCGAAGAAGGGACTTTAACGATGGATTCCGTCCTACATCAACATCGGAAGTGGTACGAAGGGTGCTGGCAATTGCCATTTGATAGTCTTCAATGGTCGAAATTACCAAGTGTTTCTCCGTGTGAAGGTAGAGGAAAAAATCGGAGACTACACTCTCAGTAGCCGAGAGTGGATTAATCTGTTGTGTGCTGCACCAAGTAGAGAAGATCCTCCACTTGGACTCGTAGATTGCCCCAGTAGACTCTTGTTGAGGTCTGGAGGCGCGGGAGGCAACGTCAACCGAAAAGCCTCTGCTGCAGAGGGCATCCCGGATACTCTCCACGCATGTAGCTGGAGATTGGAGGGATCGCAATGGATTAGTCCTCGTGGTTGTGACAGTAACTGAGGGATGTTGGGTATCTGTAGAGGAGATTCCACCAACATCACTAAGAGGAGTGGAAACCACATCGCTTGTGGCCAGCGAGGGGCAATGAGGATCAGTTCACACTGGTCTCGTTGGACCTTCTCGAGAACTTGTGGCAACAGAGCTGGTGGTGGGTAAGCGTATGCCCACAGTGCCTTCCAGTTCATTGATAGTGCGTCTACTTCCATGGCTGATGGATCTGGAACGGGGGACACAAACAGGGGGAGCTTGTGGTTCCACCTCGTTGCAAATAGATCCAACAAGGGAATTCCCCATTCCAGTGTGAGCGCCCGGAAGACAGAGGGGTGTAGAGAACATGCTGTACCCGACATCTGGGCTGGGCGCGACAGGACGTCTGCAATAACATTCAATCTCCCAGGAATGTGGCGTGTCTGTAGTACAATCTCCCAGGAATGTGGCGTGTCTGTAGTACAATCTCCCAGGAATGTGGCGTGTCCGTAGCACTATCCGGCTGGTCTGACACATGAGGAGTAGCCTCTTGGTCCATCTGCACAGCGATATTGACCGTGTTCCGCCCTGCTTGTTGATGTAGGACACTACAGTGGAGTTGTCCGACGCAACAAGTACCGTGAGGCCTGTAAGCTTCCTCAGCCAGTGGAGCACGGCTTTGTGTATGGCTTCCAACTCGAGCACATTGATGTGAAGTGTTTTCTCGGTTGTTGTCCATACACCGGAGACCGTCAATGAGTTCCAATGTGCACCCCAGCCGATGCTTGACGCATTTGTGAATAACTGTGTGTCTGGGTCCTTCGGGGTAACTGGAGATCCCCTCAGAACATTGTGTCCCGACATCCACCATTGGAGATCCTCCTCCGCAGTAGGGGAAAGAGGTATCCACAGGTTGCTGGTTGATGCATTGAAATCCCAATGTTGTGAGATGCAATGTTGGGTTTCGCGGGTGTGTAGACGTCCCAGAGGAACCGATTTTTCTGTTGCGGCAGACAGACCTAGTAGGATCTGCCATGCACATCCTCCCTGTTGGAGAAGAAATGGGCAAATCAGCTCCTTGATTTTGTGAAATCGTTCTGATGTTGGAGTCACCTGGAAGTAAATCAGATCGAACTGATATCCCAAAAAAATTAACTTCTGTGTGGGAATCAAGTCCGACTTCTTTTCGTGAATCAGGAGGCCCATCGTGTGACAGAGACTGAGCACTTGTACAGTGTCTCGGAGGCACTGATCGCGAGATGTCGAGAATATCAGCCAGTCGTCCAGGTACTGACAGAGATTGATGCCCATCACGTGCACCAGCACTTTGATCTCCACCATAATTTTGGTGAACACCCAAGGTGCTGGAGAGAGGCCAAACAGCAGAGCTCTGAATTGGTATATGGCGTCCCGAGTCTGAAACCGAAGGAACTTTCAGTAACCCCTGTGGATGCGAATGTGGAAATAGGCGTCCACAAGATCGATGGATGTTACCCAGGCGTCCCGAGGTAGAGATCGCCGAATGCATTCTGCAGTCTCCATCGTGAAGTGGGGAATTTCTAAGAAAGTGTTGAGAAATGAGAGGTCGATAACAGGCCTCCATCCTCCTGACTTCTTTGGAACAAGGAAAAGATGGCTATAAAACCCAGGAGACGCAGTGTCGTAGACCATCTCAATTACTTTGTTTTGCCGCATTGTCTGGATCATTGCCTGGAGTGCTTTCGCTTCACGAAGGGGCCCTTGTCTAGAAATGGTGAAGGGGTACATGTCATGGGAGGACATTCTCGGAAACGGAGATGGAAACCGATCTCCAGAACATTGTACACCCACTCGTTGCACCTCTTTCGTCTCCAGACATCACAGAACAGGGATAGTCGAGCTCCCACCTTCCCTGTAAGTAAAGGAGGTAACACGACCGCCTGTCGTGGTATCCATGGAGAACCCAGAGTCGATGGGTATGCGATGGTTGGGTTGCTGGTTGACTGAGGACTCTGGCACAGACAGTCATAATTTATGTTTCCTCCCTCCTCGACCACGAAAGGAACGGCCTGAACCACGCCCTCTGGCGGCCAGAAAGGGCCGTGAGTGTGAGGAGGGAGGGAGGGAGGGAGCATAGTAGGTTGTCGTCGCGATGCAGTTCTTGTGTGAGCTGGCCAGTAGGAATGGGGGGAAGGCCGCGAGGACTGAGCCACGGGAAAAGATGTAGAGGAACGATATAAGGCATGTTCCCGCTGCCGACCAACTATCTTGTCTTGTAACTGCAACCTAGTTGGCAGTTTATCGAACAGGGATGACGATCCAAATGGCGCCGTGCGGAGGCTCTCCCTTTCATCCTGGGATAAAACGGTAGAGGCCCCCCGGAGGGTGAGGTCGCGTTGGGGCAACAAGATGTTGTATGCCATCGCATAATCCAACACGGCCCCATCCGACCAAGCAGTTGCCACTGATTGTGATAACTGCAAGGTAGTCCTCAGTTGGTGTAACACGGATTCTGCCGAAACATTTCCTGTGTTCACATGGTCGATCATGCCCTGAATTGAACGATTCAGAGCCGCCCCAGACCAATCCTGAAAGGACGTGATACAAAGCCGTCGACGTGACAGGGTCGCGAGGTCCCTGAAATAGCGCTGTTCCGCCCCCAACTTGTGCTGTGCTCCCTACTTAGATCAAGGTAGACCCCATAATTAAATCGCCATGTTCGAGATACAACCAAAATAAAACGAGCTTAGAGGATTTAACAATGTGTAGCTGTTTTCATCCAAGATCTAATGTAAACAGTTCTCATTCATTAACTCCTGATTGTATAAAGGACATCTAAGCAACTACATTACAATAATGTACAGAATCAAAAGCTGTTAGCCGTTAAATTACCATAAAACAGAAACAAGACAATTGGGGAGGCCATACAAGTGTATTTCCAGCTACACTCATTTATATTAGGTCATGATCCTGCATGTAAAGAAAAGTTGTGATATCACATAATTTTTAACTCGCCAACCACAATGTTTTTGGCACGTTCCATAGATGAGGCATGCTACACTGATGTATGCATTTTGTCTTGGTCATTGCTGCTCATTTGTCAGAATATTGACCAGTCACTGGCATTTGATATGATGTTGAAAAATAACTCATCGTTTCTGTTGTAGGTTTGACATAGGTGACGGGGAGATCAGCAGTTCAAATGTCGTTGCTAATGGCAACCCTTTTAGTGGCGATAGTCTCGCCGACCAAGATGAAATATATGAAGTCTAGCTGAAATATATGAAGTCTAGCTGTCCAGCTTGACCATTTGATGTGACTCGATCGGATGAACTCGTGGACGTGCGAGATGGTGATGACACCACCTGCTGGTGATATCAATATCATCATATTGAAGCCTATGTGTAACTTGTAGTCATTGTCATCTTGTGTAGTAAGAAATCATGTAGGTAGATCTTGAAATGGATGTGTACAGTACAATAGAATGCGACTGTAGAAAGATCTCAAATGCCAATTATAGAATCTTGTCTGTATCTTGTAGAATCTCATATCTCATGTCTGGTAGACTGTCTGTAATACTACTTAACTGCATAATCTCCAAATGCCAAATTGATGGACATCATGCTTGATTGTAATGTTAATAATGGGAGAGCGATGGTATACAATATATGCATGTTTTTTATTAACAATATTAGCTGTATTTATTTTATAATTTTATACAACAAACTCTTTGTAAGTTGCAGTGTGCTCAATGTAGAGGCAGATGCCTTCAGGTTGTTTTTTAACGTCTATGCTCTTGCTGGTGATGTACTGTACAGGGAATTCCATTTTTATGGTTTCTTCTAAACTGTCTTATTATCAAACATAATACTTTGCTGACTGGGAAATATGGTTGCATTTTGATGATTGACTTATACCCCCTAGTATACCCGAGATATTTTTTACAAAATGCAAAGAACAAGGTTCATAAGTCTTGCATGCAGTTTGCATGGGGAAAACACAAAGGTGACTTAAACAATTTACATATATACAATATAGGTGCGGTGCTTCGTAAGCTTTTTCCCTAATTTAATGATGAAATCATGCATGCATTTTGCCATATTTTTCTTTCTTATGGTGTGCTGGTGTGCAATTAAAATCTATACACTGATCACTGCAGTCGACTTGTTTATCTAACTATAAATGTGCTAGCGTATGCATGTTGTTATTCCTAGATGCTTCATATCATGAGCGCGGAGGTCAACTACGACTCTAGGTAGGAAGGATCCATAATGATGAGGATTACGAGTCTGTACTGTTTGACGATTGTTTTCTGCGATTGTTGTCTACAGTTTACATACTTTGGAACGATCTTAGAAAACAAGCAGATATAGCAATTATTCAGTTAGTCTTTGGCAAACATCAGGATGAATACTACCATCCTTTGCATCCAAGCAGTGCTCTTTGGCACATAATACCAAATTAAGGAGTCAATTGCATTTGCTTACTACCTACCAAATTACCTGTCTGGAGAATGGTCATTTTGCTAGCAATATTCAGTCAACACACAACCAATCGTTTTGTTTCAGTATACAACTTCATTTATTTTTCGATGAACATTACACGTCATAATCACTGCGAATGGTGCCAACGTAACTTGTGGACCCCCCGAGTGTGCTCTGGGAATAACCGATGGTCCCTCTCCCACTTACACATCACCTCGGGAAACCTCCACAAAAGTGCGAGATACAACCAGTGTGACGGGAATGTTGAAACGATGCCGCAGCCTCCCTGTGTCAGATGGTTCTATGCTGCAAATTTTGGTTCTACCGGGAACGTCGCCATCAGTCGGGCTTCGTCATCGGCTGCGAGCGTTCACTAGACACTGCAGTTAACCCCCCCCTTCTGACCACTACCGTGCATGAGGCGCACAGCCAACTACAGTAAATCAAGACAATGATGAATCACTACATCATTCACCTAAGTTCATGTTGACTAGTTCATCGAAACTGCAATGGTTAAAAACTACTAAGTCCCATGATTTGTTTAAAATGTAAAAGCAAGAATACACTCGAAATATCAAATATGATCTCGGTACAACGATGACTCGCAGGGGCGTGTGTGCGCACGCACGCACACGGCGCCCTCTGCAACGGAACATGTGGACAAACAAACGACAATAGATACAACTCGGTGCAGGCGTTAAAAATTCTTAAGTTAATTCACCGACACCTTGGCTGGCCAACTAACTGCCCTCCACTGTATTCTAGAAACTGTCACATTCAATTTCATATTACATGATCACATGGCTACTGACAAGTCAGGTACGGTCGTCGCTCAAATGTGGCACGATTTCTGGCAGTTTTGGTCAATCACGTTGACTCTTTTAAAACAATAAAACCAGATCTGTACAGAGAGTGCATTGCATCCAGGTGAATGGCCAACGAAATGAACGCAGTGCAAAATTCAGTAAAAGTGCGACATGGGCGTCTATGCGCCATCCCCATGGGCCTACCAGGTAAAGTTGTGGCATTATAAAAGGCAGGACAGAGAGAGAGAAATTAACTGAGATTTGTCTTGCATAGGACGATCGCTGCACACCCGGAGATTCTACAGCCAATGTGGATCTAAAGTGTCATCACTAAGGCGTGAAATAGCCCTGAAAGAGGGTCAATGTGAACAGTCAGTATCCAAAAAATAGTGCAAACTACGCCTCCACTGTTTAACACCCTTGCAGAGAAGAACAAATTCAACTGGAACTATTTTGAGCATTTCCCCATAAAAAATGTTTGACCTTATGCACCGTCATAAAAAGGCTGACCCTGTTAGCTGCCTCATTCAAAACACCAGAAACAAGCGAGAACTGAGCCTGGCTCAACATAGTATTTATACAGTTAAAAACAGCTGCGGAATTAATGGGCAATTAACAATATTTTTCTGACTTTTTTCCCTCTTGGGTATCGCTGGAACTATGGTTGTGAGTGACCCCCCAGTTCTGGTTGCTACAGTTTGTGAAACTGACCCCCCAAAGGTGTATGGCAGGAGACCAATGTATACAGATGTGTACACGTACCGGTAGCCAAGTGGTGAGTGACGGCCCTTGCTTTCCAACAAAATGCTAAAACTTAAACTAGCCACAACAATGACATCTGGTCACACACAACCATGGGTTGCGTCGCCGTGTAGTAAACAATTTCTTAAACAAAACTGTTTGTTTTAAGTACCTGAAAACCTCACAGATCTGGGGCAAATTCTTGCGATTCCGATACAAGGAACAAGATTCTGCATAACACCATCGTCACATGTCATGACAAACTCTTGCAATAATCAGCGGCGATATGTTCAAGCACCCATGGTTTCTAATTACCACGCTCCCTACTTGTTTTGTGACAACGTCGAATACCCTACCAAATGACCAGTTTGCCAATCATGTATCCCAGCAACGACGGACTTAGTTAAAACCCTCAAAGCTAAGCAAACACAAGCCGACAGACATGGGATAAATGCTCAGCACGTGTGCGCATACACACGTGCACAAGTGTCCAGGACGTCATACACCCACACTGCGGGCAATAATGTACGCAAACGAGCACTGACGCCAACACCTAGAACCATTAAAATAACACACACGAACCAGTGACGCTCACAGAGCTACTGACGCCAGTGTTGGAGAGGCAACAACGACATCTTGTAAGATTCACGGCAGAACGCAAGCTGCGACAAACTCAAAGAGACATCCAGACGCGTGTCTATCGAATGCCACGTGACGACGGGCAACAGCTGGTTCGACTAGCTTCAAACACTGCCGACTGCCCGTCATGATATGTTGGGATTCTGATTCCAAGTATTTCGTTGCTGCTGCTATCGTTTCCGAATTTTCCTGACAGAAACCTGAGGTTGTGGAACAGTGCTGCCTCTAGCGACGCCGCTCTGGTCACATCAATACACTAAAGGTGGAGCTGCCAACATTGCTGCTGCCGCCATGGCAACGAATAACACTGACTACCGGCGCACGTAGAAGTTATTCCCTTTCGCGCTGCTGCTGCCGCTACCACTGCTACTGTTGCTGCCAGTGTTTTTGCCGTTCTTGCTGGCCCCTGTTGATCCTGGCAGTGCCGTTGGACCGGCGCACATCTCTATCTCGACGAGGAGCGACAGATGGTCGGACGGCACATGCGGATGAGGACAGCCGAGGACCTTGTTGTTGCGGTACCACTCCTGGTCAAGCGGTCCGAGCACGCCCAAAGGACGCATGAACTCGCGCGACAGGAACACGTAGTCAATGACACCCTTGAAGTCAAACCTGTAACACAACAACAATACATCAACCACCAACACTTGATTGTCACAACACACAACAACAACACATCAATCTCCAACACTTGAATGTCACAACACACACCAACAACACGCCAACCACCAACACTTGACTGTCACAACACACACCAACAATACATCAACCACCAACACTTGACTGTCACAACACACACCAACAACATGCCAACCACTAACACTTGACTGTCACAACACACACCAACAACACATCAACCACCAACACTTGACTGTCACAACACACACCAACACCACGTCAACCACCAACACTTGACTGTCACAACACACACCAACACCACGTCAACCACCAACACTTGACTGTCACAACACACACCAACACCACGTCAACCACCAACACTTGACTGTCACAACACACACCAACACCACGTCAACCACCAACACTTGACTGTCACAACACACACCAACAACACGTCAACCACCAACACTTGACTGTCACAACACACAACAACAACAACACATCAATCTCCAACACTTGAATGTCACAACACACACCAACAACATGCCAACCACTAACACTTGACTGTCACAACACACACCAACAATATATCAACCACCAACACTTGACTGTCACAACACACACCAACACCACGTCAACCACCAACACTTGACTGTCACAACACACACCAACAACCACGTCAACCACCAACACTTGACTGTCACAACACACACCAACAACACGACCAAACACACCAACACTTGACTGTCACAACACACACCAACAACACGTCATACTCAACACACCAACACTTGACTGTCACAACACACACCAACACCACGTCAACCACCAACACTTGACTGTCACAACACACACCAACAACACGTCAACCACCAACACTTGACAGTCACAACACACATCAACAACACATCAACCACCAACACTTGACTGTCACAACACACACCAACATCACGTCAACCACCAACACTTGACTGTCACAACACACACCAACACCACGTCAACCACCAACACTTGACTGTCACAACACACACCAACACCACGTCAACCACCAACACTTGACTGTCACAACACACACCAACACCACGTCAACCACCAACACTTGACTGTCACAACACACACCAACATCACGTCAACCACCAACACTTGACTGTCACAACACACATCAACAACACGTCAACCACCAACACTTGACTGTCACAACACACACCAACAACACGTCAACCACCAACACTTGACTGTCACAACACACACCAACACCACGTCAACCACCAACACTTGACTGTCACAACACACACCAACAACACGTCAACCACCAACACTTGACTGTCACAACACACACCAACAACACGTCAACCACCAACACTTGACTGTCACAACACACACCAACAATATATCAACCACCAACACTTGACTGTCACAACACACACCAACACCACGTCAACCACCAACACTTGACTGTCACAACACACACCAACAACACGTCAACCACCAACACTTGACAGTCACAACACACATCAACAACACGTCAACCACCAACACTTGACTGTCACAACACACACCAACATCACGTCAACCACCAACACTTGACTGTCACAACACACACCATCAACACGTCAACCACCAACACTTGACTGTCACAACACACAGCAGCAACACGTCAACCACCAACACTTGACTGTAACAACACACCAACAACACGTCAACCACCAACACTTGACTGTAACAACACACACCAACAACACGTCAACCACCAACACTTGACTGTCACAACACACACCAACAACACATCAATCATATAATTTTTTATGCTAGGTAGATTCGCAAGAAAACCCAGTGGATTTAGTCTGATGTAGTTATATATGAGTTACATTTATTATAAACAATGGCATACTCCAATAATTGTTGATGGAGCCAATTAGAATAGAAATCCTACAGGATGTTTAACCAATGCAAAAATGTATGATTGTCGACCGGAGGGACCAGGGTTCGAATCCCGGCGCTGGCCAGGTGGTGGCAGTTTGTTCATCCTACGTCGCACCCTTCCAACCCGCACCAGCCAGCGAGGAAGGGTAGGCCAACAACACCAGCATGCAAAGTACAATGACAAGGCCCCAGTCCCCAGTTGCATCGAAAGAGTCTATGACCAAGAGGAGGCGGTTCGGGTCAAGAAGGGCTGTGCAGGGTGTGCTAAGAATCTCTGGGTTAAGAAGAGCTGCCGAGTGAAGGTCATTAGACTGAAGATAGCAACATATAATATAAGAACACTACTAAAGATGAACAGTTACAAGAAGTGGAGGAAGAATTTGGGGAAACCAGGTTGGTATGGGATGTGATCTGGATCGGAGAAGTCAGAAAAAGAGAGGAATGCTTCACTACCTTACAAAGCGGCCATCTACTACACAACGGCCAAGCAGGAGTAGGCTTTCTCATAAACAAGAAATGGAAAGACAATACAGTGAGGGTTAACAGCATCAGCCCCAGGGTAACAAAACTTGTTCTATGCATAACAAAGCGCTACAAACTGAAGATAGTACAAGTATATGCACCAACAATATCATATTCAGAAGAAGACATAGACAACTTCTACAACAACGTGGATGAGACCTTAGAAAAGCCAACCCACTACACGATAGTGATGGGAGACTTTAATGCGCAAGCAGGGAAACGAACAAACATTTCGGAAACGGCAACAGGCAAATTTGGCCTAGGTGTGAGAAAGAGGCGACACCTTGGTAGAATGGGCCACATCAAGAAAGTACAAAATCATGAATACCATATTCCAGAAGAAAGCAGGGAGGAGATGGACATGGAAAAGCCCAAATGGAGAAGCAAAGAACAAAACTGACTACATCCTGACAAACAGGCCAGACATGGTCACTAACGTAACTGTCATCAACCAGGACAACATCGGAAGTGACCACAGAATGGTAATAAGCAACATCAAACTGGACGTCAACGCTGAAAATAAAAAAATTGATGAGGCCACCAAGACTACATACCATACAAATAGGAACAAAAAAGATTTAATTCCATCTCGAACTGCGAAATCGATTCGAGACACTACAAGAACTAGATGACATCGACACCATGAGCGAAAACATCACTGAGATGATCCAACTAAGTGCGACAAGTGTAGCCAAAGCAGTCAACAGGCATGTAAAGATGAGAATATTGTCACCGACACGAGCATTGATGAAGAAACGACGAGAAATGGTGAATAACAGCGACCGTAAAAACAAATAGAGTACGCAGAAATATGCAAGGCCATCAAAAAGAAAGCGAAGGAGGGCATCAGGAAGTACAAACAAGAGATCATACAAGAAACGATTATGCCATCAAAGAGCCTGAAGAAAGCCAGAAGAACACAGGTACTAGGCCGAGACAGACTGATTACTTTTCTAGACAAGCAGGGTAGAGAAATACAAGACCAAGATATGATCATGGAACAAATAGAGGAATTCTACACCGAGCTATACGACAGTGAACAGAGTACCATAATTCACACCGACACGAAAGAGGTACCAGAGATAACACCATGGGAGGTGGAAGCAGCACTAAGAGATATGAAGAATGGGAAGACATCAGGCAACGACCATGTAAACACTGAAACACTAAAAGCAGGAGAAGATACCATCTCGAAGACACTGGCTAAGCTGTATTCTAAATGCTTATCAGAAAGACGAATACCCACCTCATGGAAGAACGCAAAGATGGTGACAATCTTTAAGAAGAGAAATAAGAAAGACGTAAAGAACTACAGACCGATATGTCTGTTATCAAACATCTACAAATTACTCACAAAGATTCTAACGAATAAGCTAGAGAAGACACTCGACGAAAACCAACCACGAGAGCAAGCAATACCGACCTCCATTCAAGAACAGGAGATAGTAGAAGACATGTACATCAAACTCCTGAAAGATATTTCGAAGACAAAAGAGATGCTAGAAAATGACACACCAATATACAGTCACGCCTCGTTATAATGCAGTAGTCGGGGTCCACGAAATGAATCCGCGTTATAAACGGGGCGCATTATAAACGTGGTGCGTTCCTGTATCTGCCGTCAGGGGCGCTACGACGACGACCGACGTCGACATCGCTGCTGCACGAAGAAGCCATCGAAGCCATATTGTGCACGTCGCGCAGTCTATACGCAGTTTATGAAGCTTATTAAACTGCCAACCAACGTCAATGTGTATTCTGTTTAAATGTCATACATTGTTGAATGTTAAACTGAATAAAATTCATGAATTGTGTACCATTTTAAAATAAAAACGGACCAATAAGCCACGGTCAACTGAACGATAATATGGTACCGCTGATGTATGATCTAAAATAATGACCTGGCACTCAGCAGCTGAATATGCAAATGATTTGACAAACGCTGTGTTAGAGTTTATTAAGGATTTAAAGCTATAAGTACGCTCACAGTTGGCTTAACTTTGTCTTTCAATCAATATCAAAATACCAATTTAGAAAGCACATTTACCGTGCCGAACAATATTATGATTCACCAATTCATATGCGGTTAACAAATTAATATTTTGGCGCACCAGTACAGGCAGTAGCTTTTCGTTGATCGCAGCGAAAAGCTAATATTTGTTACGCAATGTTTAGCTTACTGATCTTGCCTACTAAGCCGTATTAAGCCGTATTTAACCCATTCTTAAGCAAGGCGTATTTGTGAATTTCAATTGCACTTTACAAGCCGCCCAGCGCCGAAACCAGGCGAACTCGCGATCCGTGGAAGCCATAACTGAGCATGACTAGCCGATTGGAAACGATTCGTTTGATGTCAGCGCAAAACAAACAATACCTCGCTCCACATTTACTGTTCATAAAGTTAAAATTGACCATAATTATAGTCAAAGAAACTTATACCTTTGATAGCATTGGCAGTCCAGAATAAACAACGGCAACGTAGTGACGCACCCCACACTTGATTCGTTGCCGTTGTACGTCAACATTAGATTTATTGTCCACCAACTAGTCTTTCAATATACACATGTCGTGGACAAAGACGGGGATAACCTCACACAAAACAATTGACAGTTATTACCGTGTTAATATAGTTTGTCATAGCGCCCATTTTTCCCCTGGCGGCAGAAATTTGGGGTCCACGACCAACCGCGTTATAACCGAATCCGCGTTATAACGGGGCGCGTTATAATCAGGCCAAGACAAGGAGATTCAAACAAGAATCACTGCCAGCTGGACAGCATTCACCAAACACAGCATTCGCCAAACACATCTTCAAGGATAACTTTGGAACCTGCTTGAAGACACAAGTCTACAACTGATGCGTAGTTCCAACGATGACATACGGAAGGGAAACATGGGTACTCGCCATCCAGGTAAAGATCAAGCTAGCAGCCGCACAAACAAAGATGGAAAGAAGTTTTAAACATCACATATTGGAAGAGAAAAACAAACATCTGGGAAAGAGAGAAGACAAAGGTCATAGACGTGATAGAACAAATCAGAAGACAGAAGTGGACCTCGGCAGGGCACATCTGCAGACTACGAGATAACCGATGGACATCGCATATCATAGCCTGGAGACCTTACGATGGGAAACGATCTAGAGGAAGACCGGCGAGATGGTGGAGAGACGAACTAACAAGTACTGGAAGGGCACCATCTAGCAGAGGATATCGCAAGACAGGCAGATTTGGAAATTACATGCTGAGGCCTTCGCCCAACCACGAGACACTACGGCTGCACAATGATGATAAGTCTAAAATATGAATTTCAGCGAAACAAACACAGCAAGTCTGCACGAGAGTGCACAAAGCACAGAGAGAGCGGGCACTCACGTGTAGTTTGTGTAGGGCATGAGTTCCTTGGCGTAGGCGAGCATGAGGTTGAAGCCATGCGTGAACATGTCCTTGTTGTCGGAGGTGCTCAGCTTGCGCAGACAGTCCTCGTAGCCCAGGTCCTTGAAGTCCTCGTGGTTCGCTGCCACGCGACTCGAGTTGAGGAACTCCACAACACCTGCAGAATGCAACACTCATACACTCTCTGTGGTACACTGTTGTACAATAGCTAGCTACCATACAAACACTGTTGTTGTACACTAGCTATCATACACTCATTGTTATACACTAGCTATCACACACATACTGTGGTACACTGTTGTGCACTGATGTACAATAGCTATCGTAGACCAATTTGTTGATATAGTTGTACTATAACAGCTATAATACATTAACCGATGTACACTGTTGTACAATAGGTCTCACACTCCCACAGTTGTACAACTATCATATAAAAAAATTGTACAACATCTGTTACATACTCATTGTTGTACAATTATATCATACATCCACTGTTGTACACTGTTGTAATACAACAGCTGTCATACATCTGCCGAGTTATCAATCTCCCAATGGTGTACACTGTTGTACAATGGCTTGCCATGCTGACACCCACCTGAGTCTGGGAGTGAGTTGAAGTCCCCACAGAGGATGAGAGGGATGTTGTTGCAGGCGGGGGCCGTGGAGCCCGGCCGGAAGCTGCGCTGTGACTCCTCGATGATGTTCTTGAGCTCCGACATGAGGATCATGGTCTGGATGAGTTTGACGTCGCAGTACTCCGGGTCCCAGTGGACGTGACACGTCGCCACCAGCAGCGGCTGTCGCACCTGGCTCTCCAATGGCTGACCTGTCACATGTCATACTGGTCAGTGAGTACTGATAGAGGAAGGCCACAAATGACACACACAAGTTAAAGAACTACGGTAAAGGAAGGCCTCAAATTTAACAACATTTAACCAAAACGCCATCTAGAGCAAGCTAACCCAGTGGGCAAGTGGACAAGGATATCTTTGGCTTATCACGGGTATCTATGTGTAACCCGCCCTTCAGAAATACGTATCAGTCTTCTTTTTAAACATGTTCACGCTTCTGGCACTTTCACAATCAGCAGAAAATGTGCTCCATCTGCAGGACAGACAGTGAATGAAGCCGACATGAACAGTATAAGCAACTTGTGTATGTTGTAATTGAATAATATAAATTCAGTCGGACAGTTCATTGTTGCAACTTGCAAAATTACGACATGATCAAGATAAATATTTCTATCTCAAGGTACATCTTGCATGCATTCATTCATTGGCCAGTTTATCTTAGTTTAAGCGGCCTTACTGGGAGCACAATTCGTTATTTGTCCACTTCGCCCTGTCCCACAATGCCACAACCTACCATTCTCCCAGACTTCCTCCTTCGTCTCGAGCAGTGCCGCCAGACCGATGTTGTCTTTCGTCATCACTCGGTTGATCATGTCATGTGACCCCTCCGCACTCGCCATCGCCAGTTGATTGAACTCCACCAGGTGCTCCTTGACTAGCGTGAACCTGCAAAGTTCAAGGTCAACATCGTGGTAACTCGCTTACTGGGTGCACCAATGAATGCGCAGTCAAACTCCTGTGGTTTGCCTGACTGAGGCACAATACAGAGTTTGTGTATTCAGATAATATGATGGCATGAACAGAAATTCCTGGCAATACAAACACAGATGAGTTGTCTCTACAGTTAAAGTCTATAGACAGTATTAACTGCCTACGCCTAATACCACCTCATCAAAACATCATACTAAAACTTATTTAATTTGTTATAACACTTGAAAGGATGGTCATTCTCAGTGATCACAATGATTGGTGTTATTTTGTTCAACCGTACATCATGTAAAACTGTGTTATGAAGTTTAAACATGAATTAGGAAAATAAAACTATGTAAAAACAAAATGCGACATCTCGTACCATATTCTCTTAATGTCGGAAAGATACAAATAACTACTTACTTTGATGTTCGGAAGAAGATGGCACAACCGTCAACATGTTTGCGCTCAGCTTCCGACATCGTTCGCGCACGCGACTTGGGAGAAAATATTCCATGGTACCCATCTTTCTTTAGCTCCGGCAGGAAGAACTTGTAGAACTGTTCAGTTTCTACCTCCTGAACAGAAGAATGCACATTCCATGGGGTAATATAAAATGATGTGTGAACAGGTACAAGGCTTGTTCAAATTCAAAAAAGGTCACATTCACAGAACTATTTCTGTGGCTTGAGATTTGCAATCTGTACATCTTAACAGTATTAGACCAATGAAGTGACGAGGTTTGAGAAATGGGGGGTGATGATTTATCAGTGTATGGTCACCATTTCTGTCTTAATACAGGGATGTGTGTGCAGGCAAGCATTTAGAATAATGTTCCTTGTCATGTTCCAGTTTTTCTGCGCAAACAACAAAGTGCACAAACAACAAAGTAGCACCTTGCTGCAACCTTTGGTTCAGATATTGCCACATAACAAAACTGAAACTACATGTATCTAGCTTGGAGCAACATCCATGAGTGTTTTAGAGCTGCATGAGTAATAACTGACACATAGTGGCTGCAGTGATGTGACAGACAAGGGCAAGCACAGACCTGGCAAGAACAACAACAGAAAGGGGACAGGGTCCTATATAATAGATCAAAGAGCAGGCTACATTCTGGCAATGCACTAGGCTCATGGAATTTCTGAGAAGTCCTCCATAAAGCAGTCTTCCATATCTGCAGAAGATGTATCTGCCACATCTAGGCAGCCTCTACATCATGGAAGGATCATGAAGATGTCAATACAAACACCAGGCAGCTGTGCTGGTGTGCGTGAACGCGCTCGTAATCGGTGCATGTGTATTAAGTAACCGGTGCGATGACGTATTCACAGCGGGCTGCCCAACCAAAGAGCGTGTCTCCAGGTTCATGCACTCCGCGAGTATAATGAATTGGATCATTTTGTCGGTTTGTTTCTGCAATGAATCTGGTGAACTGTTCTGATGCTGATGATGTAGGTGGTAGTTGAGATGTGCAAGTGTTTCCACAGACTTCCAGTGTTAACTACTCCCATCTTTTTCTGCTCTTTACACTGTTGTTGATTAATGGAGGCACATGATTCAGAAAGCAGCTACAAACATGGACACGTTCAGAATGCTGTGACAGGGCATACACAGCAGATGTGTGTGCGTGCGTGCGTGCATGCATTTTTTTCTGGTATTAAAGTGGCTTCTGCAATTCTGTTTTATAATCATTTTGTAGAACATCTCACCTATCCAGTATCAAACTATTAAATAATTTTCAACTGGGCCCTGTTGAAATTCTGTGAACAAAAAGGTGCTCTATGTATCTCACTCCATCTATTAAGTGTCCGAAATAAGCAAAAAAAGAACAGGCCCAGATTTTTTTAACTGGCCCAGATCAATTTTGAACTGACCTGACCCTGCTGAATTTGAACTAGCCTGACTAATTAACAAACCACTTGGACACATTTCCATTTTTCCACATTCTTTAATCACACACGTGAATGTCTATCATTTGAATTATACATGCAAGTACATAAGATATATATATGAATAAATAAAAAATTAAAATTAGGCCTTGAAATATGTACAAACATGTATGTAAGCACACTATAATAATAAAGTGCAAATTATAAAATAATATTTTTAATTACCAAACTAGCCTATAATAATAAATATTGTTCCAAAGGTATGTCCTGATTATTCGAACTCTGCCCAAAGCTGGAACTTATATTAACTGTATTAGTCTTGCGATGCCACCAATGTTTAGACTTGGCGTTCGTTGGCTTTACTACTGAATGCAACCATTCGCGTGATAAGAGTTCAGTTTTGACAAACTATTGTTGAATTATTACCAAAGTTACGTTTACCGTGTCCTTTAACTGAGTCGGGTCTAAGAATTCTAACTAACTATGCATCGGATGCAGCCTAGCCGTGTCCACCGAGATAAACCGGTGGCGTTTGTGAACTGGCGGTGTCGTGCCGACAACTTGAACATTTTGGCGAATTGAATTGGCAGGACGGATTTTTAATCAGCGGCCGCCAATTCAAAGGCCTTAATTTTGAACACTGTATAAAATTTTAGGATATTTGCACTTTTGCAAGTTGCCAATGTTAACAACCAATGTAAATTCTTTAGGTGATTTTAACAAATGTACCAAATCGTTTATTAACCATTTCAGTACGACAAGCTGAAATTCCAGCCGCACTGTCTGTGACGCTTCAGTATGTCTGCTATTCAAATCGTTTTTACTCATAATTATCCACTACGTGGAGCCACTTGTTGTGTACGGTTGTCAAGGCAAATAAATTAGCTATTCAGCAGTGGTCATCGTTTATTATCGCTCAATAATAGTTTACGGAGATGTTCGCTGTTTTTAATGACGGATTATCAAAATCTGCAGCAGCCACAATCGCGGACAGCATTACTTCAACTAGCGATTTACCACCGTATGTTTTGGACAGATTATTTGATAGTTTTAGCAAAGAATCTTTGTCGCATGTTAATGATCGACAATAACGATGTCAGCGATCATAGTATACAACTGTGTTCAGCAACTGCAAAAACATTGAAATCTTGGCAGCCATCTTGGATTGCTGGTTACCATGATGACGGAATGTAAAATGATATGGCTAATTTTACTCGCTGATTATCATACTTTCCAAAAACATAACATTCCTATTTATAAAATGCATTTTTGTTGCTCAAATCTTGACTTGAAGTGAGGTAGTTCATTGTCTTGATAGCATAGCAGTGAAGGTGGAGGCTGAGGCAGACCCACCTGTAGACTGACGATATCAGCGCTGTACTGGCGGATCTCCTCAAGGATCGCCTTCTTGCGGTAGTCCCAGTTGAGTGCCCAGCTCGGGCAGTAGCCGTACAGTTGCCGCGTTGCATACTTGTCACACAGCACGTTGTAGCACATCACCATGTAGACCGCTGCAACACACACACACCACTGTACTAACACACTGGTCACTGTTCTCAACACATGTCACTGTACTGATATGTCATTGTACTAACACAGGCCACTGTTCTGACACAGGTCTCTGTACTAACACATGTCACTGTACTGACACATGTCACTGTACTGACACATGTCACTGTACTGACACATGTCAATGTACTGACACATGTCACTGTACTCAACACACGTCGTTGTACTAATGTACACATGCCAGGTCACTGCATGAGTTAGTACAGTGACCTGGCATGTGTACATTGTACTCAACAGAGGGTCACTGTACTTGCAGGTCACTGTACACCAAGAATTTAAACATCCTATTCTATATGATTGTTGGCTGTGTATTTGCTGGCACATCTTTTTTATTTGTTAACACAAAATGGTGCATAACTACTGACACCGGCGACTAATGCATCACTAACTGTTCCAAAAGTAAACAACCTACTCCAAGGGTTACGTCATTAAATAACACTTGCTAAATGTTTTGTACAGGTGAAAATGTTTCGATCTTGGAAATGCGTGGAATCCTAGACTTAATAAAAAAATATAAATGAAAGCCAACATAAAAACAAACACTCCTATTCAAGTGCTCAATGGATAAAAATAATATACTTTGCTGGAGCTTCATAACATTACATAACATTACATAATTTCTGCACTGTTCACCTGGCCATCTGTCGATGTACATTCAAGATACTTCTTTTGAGGTCTTATTTACACCAGACCTAATCAAGATTCAATAACTTTATTGTCCATTTAAAACACTGCATTAAAACGGAAATTTTCCTTTAGATACACATTGAAATACCAGTAATAAAACTGGTACAACACATAAAATTGGTAAAACACACATTACGGTCAGCACTAAAAATTGGTTAAACACATCATAATTAGCACTAAAAATTGGTATACAAAATAATAAATAAATAAAACACTCATACCACAACATTTCATACATGTTCTGCTGTAAATATGTTTACTTAAAATTAGCATTTAAAATTAAAATGGCAGAGGGAATTGCTTGTGACGTTGCCGTACCATGTTATTAAGTTAAATAATAAAATGCGTTCTATCAACCCCTATATACAAGTTCAAGAATATGCTGACTGACATCAAAGCTTTTCCATTTTTTCTCAAGAGAAAAAGATGCTGCTGGGCTTTCTTGTACACATAGTCTTCATGTTCACAAAACGTCAAGCTTTGATCAAGTAATGTAGCCAGGTAATTGAAGTTATCAACTATTTCAACTTCTTTATTATCTATCAAGATTGGTTTTGGCGCCTGTTTAATCGTTCCCCCTCTAAAGACTAACTCCTTAGTTTTAGTTATGTTCATTTCAAGAAAGCTAGACTTAAACTGACAAGTTAATGAATCAATTAGGAGGTAATAAAGAGAAAGAGAGAGAGAAAGCTCAACTTTAAGATGACCTACAAGGGCCATGTCATCTGCATACCTGACCAAAGTATTGGATTGTTGCACAATATTTTGTTCGTATAATTTAAAAACAGAACTGGAGAAAGAACACATCCTTGCAGAGCTCCAGCATTTGGTGTGATTTCATCAGACAACATAGGGTCTCTGCACATCTGATTACTGCATTTCAAGCATACAAATAAAATGTGTAATTTTGATTATCCATAGCACCTCTGCTAAGACAGCCTGATTAGACAAACATCTACACCTTCATGCATCCATTGTCTCCAACTCCTGCCATCCTTTATTCTCTTACACAGACCATCTTTGTGGTTGAGTCTGGAGGCATCATTAATTTGTAGCTGGCTGATGATTTCACAGCAGAGCGTTGTCTTCACAGACAGGTGTCAACCAAGCCAGTGACCACAGCCTGGAGATGGGGGCCCAGCTTAACAGGTGGCAAAGGTAAGTGCCTAGATTACTTAAGGGGTGTTATCAGAGACGATAATGAATGCCACATTCCTTAAAGGATGGCGTCAGACAATACCTGGATGCTATGGTAAGCACATTTCTTAGAAGCCGTGACAATTTCATGCGTCTACAGACTTAAATGCCTAGGCCGATTTGATCCCTCACTATCCTCCTGGAAGTCGCCCCTCCATTTTGCCTTGTCTAGAGCACACCACTTTGCTGTTAAAAGCAGGTGTCCAGTGTCCTGTCTAACTTGGTCACTCCACCTCTTCTGTGGCCTTCCTCGTTTTCTGTGTCCTTAAGTCTTCCTTGAAAGCTATTTTTATGAGGTTTTCGTTTGGCAGACATGTCAAAACCATCGGAGTCTTCTGTTCTGTGTCTGATGACATCTGAGATGGATTCAGGAGTGAATGTCTCATCTCTGATCTGGCTATTTCGTAATCTGTCTGCCCTAATAACACCTCTGATAGCCCACAGGCAACGCATCTCAAAAACTTCAAGAGACTGCATGCATCTCTTGCGATCATAGTGTCCAGGTGTCTGCACCATAGATTGCTATAGGCAGTATAAGGACCCCACATAGTCTGGCTTTCATTCTTATTGAGATGCCTCTGTTTGAAAATATGTTGTTTCTGAGTCTACCAAAGGTTGCTGATGCTAAGGCTATTTGCCTGTCAACGTCCCTCTCTGTACTATGCTGCCTGGGAAGCAGAACTCTCTCAGTCTCAAATTCTTCATTTTCCAGGATGATATGCTTGTCTGATGAGGGGATTATTTTGCATTTGGAGAGATTTACTGTTCATCGGGATAAGAACAGACTGGTGCATATACCTGGATGATGTTTTGGACACCAGTGCTGGTTTTGACCCCGATACTAACCATAATCGGAGAGACGGCTTCGTAGGACAACAGGCCGCTCGCATTCTCAAACAAGAGGATTAGTGACACACCTTGTCTGTGGATACCATCATCTCTTCCAGAGTGAATAATTGTGTATCCACTTTGTTGAAATGCTGTGTTTACGTCATTACACCAGTGCTTTTCCGATATGCCTGCTATGTCGATATTGCCATCCTTGGTGTAGTGTCCTTACGTTCCATGTCACACCGGACATCTTTTTCTTTATTTTCTGAATATTTTCTGTGGATGAGGACAACAGATCCTTGACCGGGAGATTCTTAGCACCCGGTATGCCACATCCAGGGCCTCACCCAGAGACCTGTCCACCCATCCTGTGGACTGGTAACATTCAAAAATTGCGTTTTTGGACGGTTTCGAATTGATTGTGGACGGGGCCGTCCATGTCGTTTTTTGCGCGGACCAGCCCCTCCATGGCGACTGGTTTTTAAAATCGCTGACCCGGATTGCCTGGCCAGCTCCCCGACACACGCCAGAAACAAATTAAGCCAGGCCTCGACTTGCTAGGATAATTGTCACCTACCCGCTAACGGCGACTTGTCACCTACCTGCTAGAGGTGGTTCCTTGAAAGGCAACCAACACTTGCCTATGTCTATGCAGACTAAATAATCCTATGTGAGGTCAACGTCCGGACAGGGAGATACAATAAGCATCTGCCGATTAAGATGCATTCTTGGAAAACGGATGGAATTCCTCATAATCGACATTTCAAAACAGGATTTGTGTGTTTTTGAACGAAATCTCAGTAAACGCTGAAAGAATAGAATCACCAACACCGTAAACGATACTGACTTTATTGGCGATATTTTGAAACAAACATGATTACTATGCAACGGTATTCGTTTATTTATTTTGCTGGATTTATGACGGATGATTTTTAAAACGCGCAAGGCAAATCGTTACGAGTGTGATGGCGCCGGTGCTACCTCGTGAGTCAACCTAAGGCAAACACTGTGTATTAATATAAGACGGTGCAGCATGCGCTATTTCCATTGTTCAAAGTATGTAAGTGGAGCGGTCAGTCCGCCATTCCGGAGGCACGTCAAGCCAGAACATATGCATTGACGTACGTGCTAGCCTCCCAAATGGCGGACAAAAACTCCAATTGACTGCCATGATATCGCTCAGTGACGCCTCCTGTCTAAATATAGGCTCCTTGGGTGTCAACTGACGTAAACAGGGACGCGGGCGGAAGGCGCTCACATAAACCATTTTGCAATCGTTGTCTGGCTGTCCGTTAAGCGCATTGAAGACATGTTGCTAATTAAATGTAATTGTCACATCGTTATAACATGCATAAGTGTACATATTCCGGTTTCGAAAACAAAACTTTAAGGAATAACAACAGCCTAGGTTACGCTGGCTCAAAGTGATATAACCCACGTTTTGTAGTTCTAACAAATTCCATTGGATGGGGTCATATATAGCGCTAGCTAAAATGAAACAGCATCAGTGATTTAAACATGCATAATTGTTAATATGACTGCTTGTGTAAATTACATTTGTCAACATATATATTAAGCACTGCTGCATGAGAAACAACCAGACATTTATGTTATTGTGTGACAGAAATTATTTTATCTAAATTGATTATGTACGGTTGTTATTGCACAAATAAATTTTGTTAGAAAAGTTAACCACAGTAAAACAGTATTTTTTTAGATGCAGAGATCATAACATTGTGATATTTTAAATATTTGACAGAATGTATTATTTTTCAAAGTTAACTTTGAAATAAAACATAATTTTTCTGAACAGAAATTTGCTTTTTTCACTTTTAGACAGAAAATGGTACTTTTAGTTTATTTTTATATTTTATGATTGGATACACTAAGTGTGATTACCAATATTTACCATGCTGGTATATATATATATACGCAACTATGAGTATATATATATATATATATATAATCATAGTTGCGTGTCCTATCGCGCATCCAATCACGCGTTCGATCGCGTGCCCGACCGCACTTCATAGCATGTCAGACAAAATTTGGACTGGCAAAAATTTGATCCTGGGTGAGGCCCTGCTGCTGTCCAGTGTGTGGCCAGCTCGGGACTAGAGGCCGTTTCTGTTTTTGTACTCACATCATGTGGGTGTGATTGATCCTAGAGGATCATAGCTGTATACGATGGGCACTCGCTGGGACATCCCAAAGTTGTGGATACTGTTGGCTTTTAAAATAGCTCTTCCGCCTTCGGTTGGCATTTCCTCCAGCCTGTGACCCACTCCCCTCCTCCTCCAGCCTGTGACCCACTCCTCTCCTCCTCCAGCCTGTGACCCACTCCCCTCCTCCTCCAGCCTGTGACCAATCCCCTCCTCCTCCAGCCTGTGACCCACTCCTCTCCTCCTCCAGCCTGTGACCCACTCCCCTCCTCCCCTCCAGCCTGCGACCCCACTCCCTCTCCTCCTCCCAGCCTGTGACCCCTCCCCTCCTCCCACTCCAGCCTATGACCCACTCCCCTCCTCCTCCAGCCTGTGACCCACTCCTCTCCTCCTCCAGCCTGTGACCCACTCCCCTCCTCCTCCAGCCTGTGACCCACTCCCCTCCTCCTCCAGCCTGTGACCCACTCCTCTCCTCCTCCAGCCTGTGACCCACTCCTCTCCTCCTCCAGCCTGTGACCCCCTCCCCTCCTCCTCCAGCCTGTGACCCACTCCTCTCCTCCTCCAGCCTGTGACCCACTCCTCTCCTCCTCCAGCCTGTGACCCACTCCCCTCCTCCTCCAGCCTGTGACCCACTCCCCTCCTCACGACGCTCCTCCGCTCTATGACTGTTGGCTCTTTCATGAGGTTGTCCAGTTTTCCTGTACTGCTAAACATTTGGTTTCTTGAACATGATGACCATTGAATTACTTGGAATTTCATCCACCCTGGGGTGTCATGTTCAGCACCACTACATGTAGTACATATTGAATGCCCCAGTTCTCTTACATGGGTTTGATTTTGGAGTTTGCCTTCTCCTAGATGAATTGCTTGACCCCACTTGAGAGCTTCATCCGCCCTTACTATTTGCCCATAGTTGGAGGCTGGATTAGTGCAGCATCGGGACGTGTCCACACACAGGTGGGCCCTTCACACTCCCCTAAGTGGTTCCAGTCTGCTCCCCGATCCCTATAAGATTAGCCTGGGGCCGCAAGGTGCCCAGTATCCATGGTGTAACTGGTGGAGGTTAAGTTAGGGTCTTGTCTGTGGAGAGGCTATGTACCAGCAGAGGAGATTTACATACTCGGCTCCAATAAGAGAGTTATCTGGTGGCTGAAGCTGAAGGCGAATAGCATGAAGCGCATGCACTACAGACTACTCACTACACTACAGCACTAGACGCATCACACAGACCTGTGTCACCACCACACTACACTACAGCACTAGACGCATCACACAGACCTGTGTCACCACCACACTACCCTACAGCACTAGACACATCACACAGAACTGTGTCACCACCACACAACACTACAGCGCTAGACGCATCACACAGACCTGTTTTACACTCATAGACTGCCGGATAAAACTATAATTGTTATATTATATTTATGTTATGTCTGACTATTTAATTTCCTTTGGAAGATAAACAGCAAATGTAATATGGTTAACATGAAAAAATAATGTTTATATTTGGTTACATGTGTGCATCCACATGTCATAAATCTATACAGATCCAGTATTATGCATGCCTCCACATGTACTGCGTAAACTACATACAGTAATAATAATTAAATGTGCTTTAGAAATGTCAACTGAACAGTTTATTGTGAGCTGTAACCGACATTAAGCTAGAGAATTTATAAGTAAAGTAAGTTCTTATATAGCACAGCACATTATCCAGTCTTCAAGACTGCTCAAAGCGCTTTACACTTTACTCCCTGGCAGACCTGTTCAATCGAACGCCATCATGACTTCTCTGGGAAGCATAAGTATCCAGAATTTCCCAAAATAACTTAAGCATATTGTACTGGCCACAGATTGTGACAAAAAGCAGCACAAATAAGGCTAATATTAGATCACTGGGGGTTAATTATAGATAACACGAGACTTTAAAATATTCACGTCATGCAAAAATAATGAGGACGATGTGTCATATCGATAATTAAACATCGCCTTTAGAAATGTCAACTTGACAGTTTATGCTGAACCGTTATTCTTAGAAATTGACAGTTTATAAGCATCCAGAATTTCCTAAAATAACTTAAGCGTGTGGCGCTAATCACCGATAGTGACAAGATGCAGCACAAATAAGGTTAATATTAGATCTCTCGCACTTATAGACAACAAGAAACTTACAAATATCACAACTCACGTCACGCAAATATAATAAGGATGACATGTTGATTGTAACATAGCAACACAGCGTCGCATTAGCGTAATCCTATGTCACTAATGGCATCCCTTCGCAAGACCGGGTCACTTACTTATTAATACACATCAATCTCTGCGTAACACTGTGCTCTCACGGCTAACAGTAAATACTCACTCCAAAAATTTAAATTCGAAAGAACGTCTTCTCAGAATCATGCTGGTTCATGTGAATGGATTAGGTTGTTACACACCAAAAACACACACACATATATATATATATATATCATTAGATACTGCAGGCTAGTGTCATGAGGCAATCTTATATATATATATATATATCATTAGATACTGCAGGTCAGTGTCATGATAGTCTTATATATATACAGGAATGCACATGTCACGAGGCAACAAAATCGTCTTCTTCCCTCTTGATCCCATGTGGAGGGCTTCAAGGCCACATCACACCATCTGCTCCCTCCTCTCAAGGAATCATCCCTACTCATCATGATCCTCTCTGCCATTCTAGGCTGTTCATCCCAGCCTTTCTAGATTGCATCACACCATCTCTTCACCTTAATTCATTCCTTCTCTTTCTACCGCCTTCTCCTGTTTATTGTGCTCTCTTTAATATAAATATCTCACTCAATCTCCGGGTGTCCAGCCCATCTTAGTCTGCCCTGAGAGTCGGAAACACAATGTTAAACATCATTAATGAGAACCTTAAAGTCCATGTGGTATATCCCAGCCGCCTCCCTCCGATAAGTAAGACCAAGCACGCCACATGGGACAAGGCCAGATGTTTGGGTAGTTGCCATGGATACTAGTTTCTTGCACTCAACCCCTTCCCCTGCTGTAACACACAACTGGGGGTGGGCGGCCTGCAATCCAACTACATCTATGTCTCGAATATCCCGATGTGGTTTAGAAAACAACCAAACGGCTAACTTCAGCTGACTAACATATCAAGAATAGTTAGCAAACAACCTCATGATCAATCGAGAAGCATTTTTGATGGATGGGAACATCCTTCAAAGCTATGCAGACAGCCGTGTTGGCAGACAAATAGCATCAGTTTCACGTTTGTGTCAGTAAAGTACATCTGTTTTACGAGGTCTATATACCAGCAATGTAAAATGCTAGAACTTTTACATCAGGTCATCAACATTTAGATTTCTTTCTTCTAAAATGTTGCGGTGATGAATTGCAACAAACTTCAAAATCTTCAGGAAACTCTACTAGAAAAACAGGATAAAAAAGGAAATGCAGTTTAGTAAAACATAAAAACTATGACGTGTGGGCACAAGACACATTGCAGTACTTACCGACTGGGTGCGTTGTGTCTATGTGAGTGAGTTGGATCCAGGGTCGCGGCGGAGGTTGACTTGCCGTGACTGTGGGACAGACAAGAACAACTATGAGGCGTAATCATGATTCTGGTGACCAACAGCAGCAATAAGATCAATAACAATGCTAATCAAACACAAGGTGTGTAGGAACAGACTTAGTACAAAGTGGATGTCAACAACTTGGTAAGTGAAAGGTTGTCGCTACAATACACTCACGACATGACACAGAACCACGCTACCACGCACACGAGTATCACATCTGTGGAGAGGTGTGAAAAACCTTTGTTATTGTGCACATATTCTGCTATTTTTCTTTGTCTCATAGACATGATACACACACTTGTGATGTAATTCATGTGGTAGTAACTGCATGTGAAAAGAACTCATTTGTTGTATATGGTTAGAAAATGGACCAAATTTGCCATATTTGTGATCACGACGTAATCTCTACATCTGCACCACAGGTGGAGACACCGGAGTGGCCCTGACAGACTATCTGGTCTATTGTATTTGTTGTGGATATGTCAGTGGCTTCTCCATTACAAACAAAACAGCAATTTCTATGTGTCGAACCTGACGCTGAAAAACCCAGGATAATCCACAGAAACATTCCCTGGCCACGACAGTCTGTTAAGTGACATCTTTGCCCCAATGGCAGCAGTTTGACATCTATGCCATGGAGGCAGCAGCAGGATACATGTGCCCCACACATCAAATCATGGCTTTAAAAAACATTTCAATGAATTGTCACTAATTCATACTTAAAACCGCCTACTTCCTTGACATTTTTCTGTGCCACTCAGAGGGCCATCTACTGTTGCACTGCAGTATACTATGATGTGTATTGTGAAGTCATGCATACTATCATCAACAATAGTGCATTTCTGGTTCTATTCTACCAACACATGCCAAGGTTATGACTGAATATCAGGTGGAACAACATCAAAAAACGTCTTTAACACATTAACACAGCATGCGCCCAAAGACAATTCAAAAGGTAAAGGTCATCAACATACCGATGGCTTATCAAGTTATGGGTCAGTCTTACAACACGATTCACAGGTAAGGTATCTCACAGACACAATATCTCAGACATGATATCAGACACGCAGTAGTGGACCAGGAGCGATACACCGGAGCGCAGTAGTGCAGTGGTAAGAGCTCCGGACTCTCGACTGAGAGAACGCGGGTTCGAATCTTGTGCAGCGATCCTTGGGCAAGTTTGTTTACTCTACATTGCTTCAGTTCACTCAGCTGTATGAATGAGTACCTGTCTATAGACAGTGGTGGATATTTGTATATGAATAGTCTTTGTGCATTAATTGCAGCGTGGGCTATCTCAGACACTTGATATCACACATGATATATCACAAACACTATATCTCACAGGCACAATATCTCACAGACACGATTTCCCACAAACATGACATCGGACAAAAAAATAGATCTCACAAGCACGCAGTCACCCAGTGAGACTGTGAAAGCTCAGCTGACTATGTGTGCTTACATAATACCTGGCAGACAGTTGGGCCAGGTGAAACAACACTTGTGATAGGTAACATTTCACACAAGTCTGTATTTGTACTGAATTAGCTCCGAGTGCCCCAATACTCAGTGAGGCGTTGGGTTGCACATACCCATCAAAGATTTAAGGTAACTGCACAATGTAATGCATGGATCATGACATTGAAATCTCCTAGGTCACCATGGTACAAGAAGACAAAAGCAAGAAAAAGCAACATTGACTCTGCCCCATGTTAAGAACCACGTAACAACTCCATTCACTTGTCAGCATATTTCCTCCATAAGTTGCAATGTATTATTATTACTAACGTATGACTATTGTAAAGTACATATGTAAGTTGCTTAAAACCTGTAATTACCACCAATATTTTAACAATAAATGGAGCATTTTTGCCATACTGCTTTCTCGTGGCGTCATGTGCCAGATTAGTTTCTGTTGCTAAATTACAGATCACGAGACATCACATGGCAGTACCGAGATAAGCAACAATTCCGGTTTTCGTCCCAAGAATGTGCTCGCATCTGCTGGAATACATTGGCAATGACAGCAAACAAGCCGTTTTCCCCACTGGCTCAACCCACCAATGCCCACCAGCATCGCACAACCACCCCCCTTGGAGTTTACGTAATCACTCCCACGTGCAAATAAGATGGGTCACAAACCACATACTTTTAATTATTCTCTTTCTGATAGTTTCTGGCAGATTTAGAAAAAGCACCTGATTTAATGAATCCGGGAGATGGATGTGTTTCTCGTGGCTACTGGAGGAAGATACAAGTGACAATGAGGGTGAGTTCTAGCAGCACCACTATGGATGCTAGGCGCCATAGCTCTTTATTAACAGAAACATAAAAGTGTCACAGTATTTATAAAAGTGACCTGTCTGCGTGATTATACAGAACCATCCTATCAAGCAAGGGTGGTACTAGTATTACAAGGGGTGGTACTAGTAATACAAGGCAGTTTTCTCAATCAGTTGTACTTTGTCACACTTGCTGACTGGGTTATTTTTGACTGAAGGAGCAGCCCAACGTCAAACAGCAATTCCTGGAACTTGCAATTAGCCCTGTCCGCCTCTATTAAAACTGGTGTTTACCATTTGAATGTTTTTTTACAATTTCAATGTTTTGTGGGTGAAACATTCAAATCGTAAACAAAACATTCAAATATATCACTCCAACATACCTTTGACTTAGTCTAGTATAATTATGTTAATACACAAGGAACAGAAGGTTTTCAAGAATGTACCCCATAGACTACAACACAACAAAAAAAAGAAATTCAGCCTGGATTAATTTCTAGGAACTGATCAATCAACGAACTACAAACAGCCACTATCCAGAAACGAGGTCAACATTTCAAAAGCAATGATAATAATAATCTCACAGTATCCACTGGTCATTAACCAGGTGTCAGGAATCCAGGTAAGTCATAATGAGGGGGAACATGCTTCCAGGCAGTGACACCTGGCTGAGGTCAGAGATCACGTTGCATTGCTGAGAATCCCTTAGCACCCCTAGTGTACCAAAATTAAATTACAAAAACAATGTTCTGCCTTCTTGCAAATGAATCAAAACTAAAATGAAAATTTTAATGAAGGTCAAAATGTCAACACATTGTGTAAGTGGTTTTTATCTACTGGCAAACAGTTTTATAATAAAATTCAACTAAATTAGTTTGATAAATGCAGTGATGATGTCAGCATTGCATAAAGGAACTAATGTTTCTTCCAAAATTCCAGCCCCCCCTCGGTTGTTCTGATAAAAAACACAAAACAAAGAAGTTGTTAAACTTAATTTCTGATGACAGCAATCGAACTAAAAAACTCGTTCGAAAGTGTGCTCCCAGATAAGGACATTGAGTTGTTAGAAGCACGCACGCAAAATGACCTTCATGCATCCGTTGCCACCTTTCTACTCAGAGTCAAGCACCTTGCACATACTATGTTCTTCACAAACAGAAAACACTCGAGTCGGTTATTTTCCACTAATATCATAGTTCAACTGCTTGGCTGCCCTTTCCTTGTCAACATGTACGCTTGTTGATTAATATTTGCTGTTTTATAACAATGTTTACACTGTCTGCTGTGTTTCTCTAAGTTTCTTTACCAATGCAGGCTTTACACAAATGCTCATATTTGCTGTGTAGGACACAACAAATGTTGTACAATATTCTGGCACAGTAGTTTCACACACGCACACTCTCTAGTACCAAAACCTGCCTAAATACTGTAACTGTACAAAGTTAGGATTGTTGACATTACTTACTACACCAACATAGCAGCATGTCGTCGATTGCAATAAACTACACATGTATCAAACCATCACTGAGCTAACGTGCATGTGATCAGTTGAGGACGTGTTACGTAACATAAAACTGTTTCAAATTTACATCACAACATGAATAGATATACTCTTCTGCATCTGTGTGTGTCTACAGTGTAGTACCATCTGGAGGGTCTGAATTTTTGCTAATACAATAACTGAACTTAATTCCCAGTGGTATCAGGCTATATATGCCTGCCAGCAGAACAATGTCAATGGCGATCTAGTAAGCCGGATATATCACAGCGTCGAGTGTTTGACCAGAAATAAAGCTATGCGCAGCTATCTACTTGAGACCCTAAAGCATAATTCAGAAGATTAGAATCAAAGTCAACAGTTGTATTTCCTTGAGAGCAAATAGAGTGTAATTGTGTGTACATACTAGATGTCAGCACTGCATAGCTTTACAAAGCTGAGCTGGCGCATTCTCATTGGTCAGATTCAGATCTCAGGTCATCGCGTGTCATGACCCTGGACTCTCCGTAAATAGATGTTATGCTTGCGCAAAAAAACAGCCACTGTCAAAAAACACTATTATTATCATTTGTAACAAGAGAAAATTACGTAGACAGTGGTATGTTTAGGATCTCAGGAAGGAAGGGACCAAAAGGGGTAAACAGCAGCCAAGCTTAGTCACCCTTTAGTTTTCTGTATCAAAATGTAGTGGCACAAGTTGAATTAATTTTTTTTTTAGATTTTAAGAATTGGCAAAGGGAGCCATGTATTAACGGCCCTCACTAAACATGCCACTGGATGTAAGTAACTAAAAGGTCAATTCAGTAATGTTCGCTGTAAAGCTTGGATGTCTTAACATTTGGGGAGGCATCCAGAAAATTCACGAAACCTGGCAACTCTTGGGGTAAACAAATTAAATGTCTTCAAATGTTAAATTTGTGAATATAATGTATTCTTTTACATGTGGGCCTCTATAACTGCCATGGGGCGCAGACCACTATATCTGCCATGGGACACAGACCACTATAACTGCCATGGGACACAGACCACTATAACTGCCATGGGATGCAGACCACTATAACCGCCATGGGATGCAGACCACTATAACTGCCATGGGATGCAGACCACTATCACTGCCATGGGACACAGGCCACTATCACTGCCATGGGATGCAGACCACTATAACTGCCATGGGATGCAGACCACTATCACTGCCATGGGATGCAGACCACTATAACTGCCATGGGACACAGACCACTATAATTGTCATAGACAACAGACCACTATAACTGCCACAGACCACTATAACTGCCATAGACCACTATAACTGCCATAGACCACAGACCACTATAACTGCCATAAGGCACAGGCCGCAATAAGTACAACTGCCACGGGGGCAGGCCGGTAAATCACTGTAGGAGCAAGCAGGTAGAGGGAAGAGGATGGATGTGGTGTACTGATCCCCTTCCCCACATGCATACACCTGTTGGTGCAGGAGGTAGGGTGTACTGAGAGGGAATCCAGCCTTACAGATGGGATAACTTCCCCTCCTACTTGGCCTCCCATCCATCCACTGCAGGCTTTCCCTGGCAGCCCGGTGCTGGGATCATCCCTGGGCTCTACTCCCAGCTGGAGGGCTACAGCTGGGAAAGATTACGTACTGCACCAGTCCCAGTTTTAAGACGCTGCCTTGCATTCACAGGAGCTCCCTTCTATTCTAAACTATCGCCAAACAAAACCCACGCCCAACTACCTCAGAAGCCACACAGTCAACTGCCCTCCACCCAGTCTCGACCTAGCTGTCTCAGCAAAGGTCACACATATCAGTTAAACATTAAAGCATTCAGCACATACATGTAAAGAGAAATGCTAACCCATTAAGTCTTCACTGCACTGATACTTACCCTTTAGTCACGATATTTAAGCCGATAACATCTAACCTCCCCCTGTCTAATTCAGATGCACCTCAAATGCATCTGACATGTCACGCAAACAATGACATTTGCCTGGGTTTGTGCAAGACCGGGAGGTAAGACAATTCGGCCATCCATTACACCCACACCACACCCATGTCTTGCACCTGAGCAGGGCAAAATGAGGGCACCTTGTTGTTGTATATTACCACAAAGATTGGTTTATTCGGATGTCACCCTTGTCATATTGATCAATTAAATATGATCTGAGAGCTGTCCCCATTACTAACACGGGTCAGCCAATATCACGTCCCTTTCAATGGTGTCACCCAGTCAGTACAAGTACAATTGACAGACAGTCACATGCTGGTCAAGCTGTATACATTGTCATTAGTGACCGGTCACATGACCAGAGCAAACTCATTAATGCCGCTCTGGTGAAAGGAATGGCTTTGACCTGACAGAGTTGACTGGCCACACGCGCACTCATCCCGCTGCCGACTGCTGCTGTCAGTCAATCGCATATATTGATCTGGCACTGCGGTTGCCGTAGATACACAACTGCCGTAGTGTAGTGTGTGCTTCCCTGGCACGTAAATAGTCTCCCCTGTGTCCCCGTGTGGGGGACATGGCTCATCATGAAACCACTCACAAGACCCACATTCAATCTATTGTATGGTAGAAATACTTGCGACATTCCACGTACATATTTGAGGACACAGACAGTGTCCGAGGCAAAAAGCACTATGAATGAGCGGGGAAAGATGAAGCCACAGTGAATGGATGGTAATGCCAGCTGATATGTAATCTACCACCGACATCCGGTAGGTATACACAACCTAACAGCCACTACATTCTTCCATCCATCCGATGAATTAGTCATCTATAAAATAAAAAAAAGCCTATGTAAATGAAACCAAAGGGCTGCTTAATATCACCTCACCCCACCCCCTCCTCTGACAAGGCAATGCATTCCACACCTTGCTGGTTCATGTCCTTCTCTTCCCGAGCCAGTAGAGAACCCACAATTTGGTGGAATGGCCATTCCTGGTTCGTCACTTCTGAGTACATTTCCCGGGTCAGGACCTTTCCCATTGCCAGAGTCGTGTTTTACAATGACTGCACTAAATAATCGTAGATACTGCACACACACCACACGCGCACACACACCACACGCGCACACACACGAAAGGTGATACATATAATCTCTATTTTTTGGAAAAGAAGTAATAAAAAAAATATTTTATGCTATGCACCATAATAGTTTTTGAAATGTTTTGTTATTACTCCAAATAACAGTTGTTTGTAATTTGACAAGGACATTGTAGCAACACTATGTGGAAAACCACAATTAGTTCACTCCTTTCACCAGTAACACTTCCGAGAATCACCTACACACTTACCACCAGGGGAGCCACTGTTATTAATGTGATCATTTGCTGCTTAATCAGATGAAATCTAACTTCCACGAGAACCCTCAACTGTCTTTCATGTGGCCTAAGGAGGTGACAACATGGCTGTTATGGTCCCTTCTAGTTCTGTAGGGATCATCTCTAGTGGACATTCCCTAGTGGTCAACATGTTTTTAACTGAACTGTATACTTCTGATTTGGCTGTAGTCACTTCTGGTGTTTACCCATCTAGTAGAACATCACCTAACCAAACTAAACGACCCGGCTCATGCACACACACACAGTTACACAACCGTAGAGGAATTGACACAATACACACCCATCATGCATCAATGAGCGGCTTCCACACACAATAACCTCATCAATCGAAATGTAATATCTATAATTATTCATAGAAATATCCATTGTGTGTTGCGCGGCGGGCCCTAGTCTGATGCTGAAAAACATTGCATAAATCCGGCAGCTATTCTCTTCACTGTAAATACACTGGCATGAATAGGAACCACGCCGCAATCGCCCACTACTATGTCAGGACTTATTGCTGGCTTCAGCACTAAATCACCTGTATCTATAGCAACTACGCATTCTGATCTGGCCTCGCTCAAGTAACAAGAAACGCCACGCATAAGTTGCCCGGTGAATGACTCCTACAATGGCAATATGACAGATAAGACAGCCGATATTTCCATATTTGCCAGCCAAATGTATCATGTGGTGTGATTTATACAGAACACCAACGTGAGTTCGGAGAGGTACCGTGCTAAAACGTGTTGAGCTTTTCATATGCTAATGCCCAGCACGTCTTTTTACATCCATAGCATCCACCTATTTTTATCAAATGAAAGTAAAACACACGGATCCTAGTTTAATGTTCATCCTTTCAAACCGTGGGATGACAATAACTAGACAACCATGTGCCTCACCCCCACACAGCCTCAACAACTGCCGCAAACAGATTTCACACAAACACACAGGCTGCATAAATCGTTTGCTTCGTACACCATACAACCTTTTGTAACGCCCGTGAACCCCTTGGTTCCAACAGGTCATTGGAAAGCGTTAGAAAAAAGTACGAGGAAAGTAACACATCTGGCTAAGATATAAATTTGCAATTCATATATAAAACAACAAGGAACACAACATTTTAATATATATATTGACTGAATTTAAACATCATAAAATGTTCATTCTTTCTCGCCACTTGTCTACTTTTTATCAGGGTTCATATTTCTCAAAATGCCATTATTTGTCAGTTCTCGTGAGTTTCTGTTTTCAGTATTTATTAATCTGAATATTATATTTGTTATCAATCATTGTATGCATACTGAGTGTACGTATGCATCTATAATTTTAACATAAAAGTACGCTTACACAGCAAAAGTAGAAATAATAATATAAACAATCTGTTAGTGTTATTTTTTGTCTGTTACACACCTACTACAACACTTGCTAATACCCCCTAGTTCTAGCACAACCAATACAGGTGTACAACACTTGCTAATACCCCCTAGCTCTAGCACAACCAATACAGGTGTACAACACTTGCTAATACCCCCTAGTTCTAGCACAACCAATACAGGTGTACAACACTTGCTAATACCCCCTCGCTCTAGCACAACCAATAAAGGTGTACAACACTTGCTAATACCCCCTCGCTCTAGCACAACCAATAAAGGTGTACAACACTTGTCACCTCGCTGTAAGTGTAACACGTGCTGCAACATAATTATGTAACCACAAAGCTAATTGTGAGATGACATTTCCCCTAACTGAAACTGTCCTCACTATGAACTACCAGACTTTCCCAGCTACAAAAGCTCTTCCCAAACAACTGTCTTAGACACTAACAATGGCCCAGTAGTCATGATCTGTGTAGCCTATCTCTAGAAACCACGTATATAGATTACAATAAACACACGAGGTGATCCAACTTGTAGGAGTTTCCCGTTATTCTAACATCACACCACTTCCCAGCATGCAGTGGTTGTGTAACGTGACTCTCTTGTAAACACGTCTGTAATAACGTCGTGTCAACAAAGACAATGGTCACATCATAGCGGCGACAACAACACTTGTGTCACATCAACGAAACCGTGTCACATGACATAACTGGCTGAGCATTGCACACGGATGAAACAAATCAAACCCCCTTCCGCCGTGTAATACACCTGGCAAACATTCTGACGACTTTCTATGAAACAACACTTTTTAAAAATTAATGACACATTAACACAACCATACTATGCATGAAACAAAACCTCACCAACTACAAACAAAACCTAAAAATCTAGTAGAAAACACGAGTAGGTGTTCATCCGCAGATCACACACCACCAATGTCGACACAAATCACCAATGTCGACACAAATCAACGCAGCAAACCCCAAAATTCATACATGGCTATATCTTTGGTTTCACTACAGCATTATCTGCCGTGAAGTGTCAGATGTGGACTAATGTTTCAGGATTGTTGTTTGCAACGTACATTCAATGACAGGCCACGTGGAATGCCGCGTAGAAGTGACTTTTTACTGACACCAGCTGACAGTGAATCACTCCGTCACGGTTTCACCCAGGCATGTGACTGCTCCCCGGCATCTCTGGTGACGATGACAGATTGGGACAATGCTGTCACCAAGCGGCAAAAAGACAACTCGTTCCCACCCAGCGTAACACACCCAGGACACGATTAAACCTCGTAGTCACTCGCTCGATGACAATGGCATATACAATTAAGATTTATGACAGTGCACAGAAAAAGTGCCCGCAACAAAAAAGCATGCCATCAAAGTAGAGCAACCACACTACAATATAAACATTTACAAATTACAATGAGTTTTTCACAGGAAACAAATGGGATGATTTAACAAATGATCAAGAGTGAGAAAGCGTAGATAGACTGCACTACATTTCAACTACAAGTGGGTCACTTTGTATTATCTATTCATACAAAAACATATTATTAGAAATTACTGTAACTTTTCCCAACAAGGCCAATCATCTGGTGTTGGTTTTTTGTGAAGCTTTTAAAAGTATACACTATTTTGATACACTTTATTTAGGATATGACAGCAACTGACGATAAGGGGAGAAATGACCAAGTCACAGTTGGTTATGTCACAGGTAACCGACCTACGAGTTATGAGGGTGAGTGCATGTTTGCACTAGGTACAATGTCCCGAGGTGTGTTTAAAATAGACCTTGGGATGCACTTAACAATGCCTGTCATTGTCAGTAATGACAAGGCACTGTACAAAATTTAATCAGGTTCAGAGACCTTCAGGTCAAAAAACAGAAACACTGCAGGTGAGTTATATATATGATTAAAATAGCACAGATATGTGCACACTTTGTATATGCCAAAGTGGGTTACACTGACCTAAGCCTGGTTGTAAACAGCACCAATAACCATATTACTACAGTTGGTCTTAATTAAAGGTAGTCTTATTATTAAAGATGTGAAGCTACCTCAATGTTGTCAATATGCAGTGCAATCAAACACAAACAAGCCAACATGGTGTGCTTGCAAGCATGAAGAATATATGCATCAATACCAACTTGACATCAAATCTACTCCTGACTATGCAAATACCAGTGACACCAAAAGATAATGATCAATCATCACTGCACATTGCCAGACACTCATCTCACTCGAAAGTCACTTCTGTTTAGATTTATACAATAGAGTTGACAGGCTGCCATAATGTGACATCTACTGTACAATAATATCATGTGTAGGATGACGTCATTCAGTGTCACTAGTTCTGATGATGTCATTCAGTGTCACTGGTTCTGATGACGTCATTCAGTGTCACTGGTTCTGACGAAGTCAACGTGATACGTTTGACGAAAGCCTTTACCACATAAAATATGTTTTGGATATGCAAAATGAAAGTTTTTGATTTGCTATATTTATAAACACTTTTTAATACTGCCACAGTCCCATTACATACGCACACCAGACCCAGAAACATAACCTGTCACATGTACAAGACATTCATCCCTCCAACGCAACACATCAACATTGCAAGAATTCATTCATATGCACGATCAACTGCGTAACGACCAAAGGCACATGTAGTTTCATAATACATAACGTCAGTGTTTGTGCACACGCACAGAGATGACTATATTGGAAGCAATTATTTTAAACTAGTGTGTCTATTTTTAACCACAATGGTAATGGGAGTCACAGTGCAGGCATTAAAGCAACAATAAAACAAAATACACCCAAACAGCGCTACCCAAACACAATGTATAATGGCCACCCATAAATCCCCAAGGTATTCAGGTGTCAAAGAACCTAGTAGCTGCTGTCATACCAGCCACGGTATTGCCATGCCACTTCAAGGGCAGTGTTCTTGACCTGTTCACTGACCCTGACCCTTCTGACATCCCTGACCCCACATAACGCAACACCCCCAATCACAACTAGTTAGTCACACTTGGAGCACAAGAACATGGTCTTGACTTAATCCTACAAGGAATCCAAGAACATGGTCCTGGGCTAACCCCACAAGGAACCCAAGAACATGGTCCTGGGCTAATCCTACAAGGAACCCAAGAACACAGTAATGGGCAATTCCTACATTAAACCCAAGAACATGGTCCTGGTCTAATCCCACAAGGAACTCAAGAACATGGTAATGGGCTATTCCTATACGAAAACCAAGAACATGGGCCTGGGCTAGTCCCACACAGAGCCCAAGAACATATCAACACACACACACAGCCCAAGGACATGGTCCAGAGCTAGTCTCAAATGGGGCATGGGACAAACAGTAGGTGTCCTAAGAAGTCAATCAGGGGCAACACCACAGAAGCAGTTGACTTGGAAAGACCACTATACCCACAGGTCAAACCACACACAACACACTGCCATGTGACCGGAGGTGAAAATGACAATTAACAAGAAGACAATCACTACCCACGCCCCCAGCTCTATGAGCAGCTTCCAGGTAATACTATAAATCACATGTTATCTGTCAACAACTTGTCACCAAATTTGTGAACAGACACAGGATGTAGGGTGAGTGGGTGTGTGCAGAGATGGCACAGAACATCTACACAGACTCTATTTGTTGTAGCACAAAGGCACTGAACCAGACAGCGCCTTAACAAGTCAACATCATCACAGGTCTGTTAGGTAATTATTAATAGGAAGTACACTAAATCTCCAAAATGTCAAAATACCAGTATAAGCTCTCTGATAAGTGAAAGTATTACCTGTATACAGGTAATCTGACGTTTCTACAGAGGTAAGCCGACATTTCTATACAGATAATTTGACATTTCAACACAGGTCATTTGACATGTTGGAAACAACAAGATATGTATTAACCACAACAGGCTATCCCTTTCTAGTTCTGCTCACTACAGGCTGCGTATACCTATGTCATTACATCTTCAACTCGCACAATGGGTAATCGTAGTAAGTAATCGATTACATACATCCATGGCTGTTTTTGTGATTTGCTTTTGCATTCAGTCAGTTTCATAGATGTAAATCATTACAATGCGGTTATTTTCTGGCGATTTTACAGCTAAATTGAACATCATGCACGTTTTCAATTTTCAACACTCCCTTTGGGAAACGGTCACCTAGACAGCAACAAATACATGTGTGTCTATGACAGGTGACAGACAGATGGTTTTAGATGGACACAGGTGTGGTAGCACCTGCATCCAAAGAAACCGCTAACCCATTCGCACTCAGTGAATTATCACCCATGACTAACAGTTCTGGTAAAACATTAGTGCACTCATGATTTATGCATTGTTCATTATATGCATTGTTCATTCATATGATATGCAAGTTGTTGCAGCTGTAACCATTACAAGAGTTTTAATTAACTGATATTTTAGGTAATTGTAAATGTAACAGTAATGCTGACTTTGACAAGTAGTTGCAGTTAGTAGTACAATTACCTTGTGTCTGACTCATGTTATAATAGCATTGTGTTATGCTGCCTTCTTCAATCACTGGGATGGTTAAACTGGTTGTACGTCATGCAGTCAGTAAATTCTTGGTACTTAGAGCTCTATATTAATAAGCATCTAAGTCACAGCATTTTACTCAATGTAAACTTTCCTGAACAGTCTTACTCTTGATATACGAGTGTACAAGTACACTTTTATTCCTATTTATCTTTAGGCTGTGCAGTGAGAGGGGTTAAGTTTTAAGCTGTTTAACCCCTCGCAAATCCGCCAAAACTACTTAGCAAGGCATAAGTACAACTTTGTTAAGCCAGACTATCATGACAACGTTGTGCTTTGTCCCAACAACCTGAAAAAACAAACAAGCAACACAAATGGTGACGGAGAAAGAGCGAGTAGAGGAAGAAAGTGCGGGTGCTTACAGTTGCGTATCTCGTGAGCGGGCACCATACAGAGGCACTGCGAGGCGAGGCACTTGAGGTCACGAGGCACACACAGTGGTGCCGGGATACTCACCACCGGGTACATGTAGTAGCCCGATGGCGCAAACGGCGACGACGGAAAAACACCGTACGACGACTGAGCGCCGCTCAAAGGAGGCGCCATCATGTCAAATGTTGGGTATGCTGCATATGATGAGTAATCGCCACTGCCGTTAGTGTACGGTGAGTAGGACGCCATGCTGGTTGTCTGATATGTTGTTTCTGGGGAATCGTGTGGCGGATAATGTACAGAGAACGTCACTTCGCTGTCAGTCAGATCAATCGAAACAGTATTGAGGGTGGTGAACGCCGTCGCCTGCCAACTGCTGCCATTGGTGGCCACTCGGTGGCGCCACCTGTAGTCACACCTGCCGTTGTCTTTCGACAGGTCTCCGACTGACACCTCAACCTTTCCTGGGCCCTTGCTTACAACAACGAAACAACACTCGCTGTTACTACTATATGCGTCATCATCTTCGTAGTTATCATAGTCATACTCATGGGCACCATCTATCTTCAAGAGATCATTCTCTTGTGCATAGTACTCAGGCATCCATAACTGGTATGCAAAGTTTGTTGCAGTCTGTGTTGCAATGCATGCAGGGCAGTTGTACTGCGTGAGGCCATATCCAGTCGCGTAGTCAGTCAATCGGTCGAGTTCCTTGTGCGACAATTCGTCGTAATCGCAGTGACTCGCCGTGTCGTACTCCGACGACGATTCCGACGATGACATGACCGAGGAATTCTCCGAGCACTCAAATTCATCGCAGTTGACGTTTAACCTGTCACTGTTTGCCGTACCGCTGCTGTGCAGGTCGTTGCATATAACCTCGACATTGTCACAGTCAAACGGTACAAATCCACCATGCTTGTGGTAGCCGCTGCTGCCTTTGCAGGTGCTGCCCCCTACCACCGTTGCGTGGCTGTGGTAATGCAGCAGGTTGTTGAGCATCGCTGTGCGTGCGAGCGTCGATGGTGGCGACGACATGCGTGCAGACTTCTTACTGCATGGCACGTTCTCGTCGAGATTGTTCAGAGTGCTGGACAGGTCGGACGTGTCTTTCTGGTGCACCTTCTCGATGGCCGACAGGAAGGCGTTGAGGTTCTTGCTGTCGTCGGCGCCATGGTAGTAGTAGCTGTTCTGCTGGCCGTAGATGTACGACGTCAGCGTTGAGTTGTGGTAGGACATACTACTGTCACCGCTGCTGTAGCTGCCATCGTCCGAACTCGCGTCGGAATCATCAGAGTTCTTGAGTTTGTTCTTTACACTCACATTGATCGTATCCCCCAGATGCATGATCACAGGCGAGTGCAGGTGGCTGTGTGTGCGACGACGGTGACATTTCCAGGACACGTCCGCCGCCGACGACTCGGACATTGTGCGCTGGCGTTGACAATCACAACATGATGACACTTCAGCCATTCCCTCCCGCCGCATTAGGAAATTTTCCTTACTGACGACCTCCAAGCCGCGACCTCTCGCCACAGACGTCACTCCACCCCCTTTTCCACGTTTTCCCATTCCTCGTTCTTGCTTGTAACTGTCTATGCTCTAAAACGATCAGAAACGACATACTAGACTCACAAAGAATTGTGAAATAAAATATATTTTAAGTTCAATACAGTTACAATTATACTATTATGAATTAATTTAAAACTTTAATTTAAACTGAATAGTATGACATATTGTAAGAAAACCCAACTATTGTAGTATTTCCAGTGTGTTCACATTGGATTACAAGAACTAAGGACCTGTAATCAGGAAAAGCTACTTATTTCAACTGCACCTACTTCAGCCTATAAAACTAGAAGGCATACATCCTCTTGAAAGCAGGGCCTAGTGATAATGGAGATCTATATATTCCCCAGTCGACCCTTTGAGTTGCTGCATGTTGAACTGTAACACTGATGCTCTAATCTGGACTACATCGGATGCCTGGCCAATTAAGACAGTGTAGCCCCGACTGGCGCCAAATCTTACTTGTGGCAACTTGCAGATAGTGCGGTATGGCCAGCCTAAACATAGTTGGCTGTTTGGCAAGACAACAAAAGGCTCTGTCAATTATCCCTATGCAACCAGGCAGGCTGAGCATACATGCCAGTCCACTGAACACCTCCTAATGTAACCAAGAGCACCAATTGTCCAAGAGACAGCCAAGTGTGGAAAGTCGGTGAAGCGTGACACTTGGTGAATGGTCCTACTACACATACTACTATCTGCAACCAGCGATTACAAAAGTTGCCAGGCAACAATCGGGATGGACTAGCCACGCGGTGCGCACTAAACAAAGCAAGACACTCAGGTTATAAGTTAAACCTGGCCATGGTCAGAAACTATCCCGATCCTGAACTTCAATATTACTACTGTTGTTACAAACCTTTGTTCCAATGGGAGCTTAGATACTTGGCATAGACAGTGCTGTATGAATGCCATATTCGTAACGCACAGCATGAAATCTACTAGGGAAATCAAAATTCAATTAATTTAGCACTGTACATACCACTGGTAACGAAACACTTCAAGATTCAAGTCTGTGTAGGTGATAACAAAACAGCCACTTCCTACAATGACGGCTTCCAAGACGGACCTTCCACATATACTAACGCATCCACGAGAATCTAGGAGTGTGATTCCTGCTAGTGATGCTCACGTCATTTCCGTTGTCATGCACAAAGACACCGACCAATCACCTTGGAAGCGCTTCATACAAAGGCCATTAGTGACTGTCCTCATGTCACCAAGAACAAAGACAATCGATGGGGCGACCCATGAAAGGACCACCAGGGGGATTCTACGCACAGCCTCTCTCAGAAACACAATTGAATCTTCTTGCTCAAGAATGTTGCAGTACAATGAATGTCTCAAGCCGAGTACCGAGAACGTCAATTGATTAGTCAGCGAGTCGTTTCAAGAATTTTGCCATGGACAAACAAAACCACCTTGTGTTCCACAGACGTTTCAAGAATTTTGCCATGGACAAACAAAACCACCTTGTGTTCCACAGACGACTTGCAGGAACACAATTAAAGCTGACATTCTGCGAGTAGCATCAATCAGGCTGACATTAAAACAAGGACCAACTCGGATAATATGATTAATTAACACCACCTCAGGTGTGGTGGGCAAACAAACAAGAATCTGGTGGTACAAACACACGCATCAAATCCATGCCATTTGGTGGCATTCAACCAGATGAGGAGAGATATAAATTGTCATTTTTTAAGAGATAAACCAACCAATTACGACATAACATAACAACCTGTCTACATACAAATCTAAACATCATACATGTCAGATTGATCCGGCTGTGCCCAGCAAGGTCAATAACTGGAATGCCGAACAAAAACCAGTCAGTTGCACTAATGAATGGCACTTGAACATTAAAAAAATTAAGAATGGTTTGGGCCAAACAGTCAAACTATAGAGATAGCAGAGCACGTGTAGAAGAACGGAACAAAAATAGCCTCATTTTGAGCACAGGATTGGTGAGTCATGAAGGAAGTACTGTGACCACAAGTTGTTAATAATCTCACCAAACTTATTCAGAGCTATCCAAGCGAACTGGAGGGAACTGGAACTACTGTCCTATACAAACATGTGCATACACTGGATATACAAATGTCCTGTCCGAGCCAACTCGATCTAAATCACATCTACCACAGTTAATCTGTCAATGTAACTACGTGGTTTCAATTTGGCTTTGCTCAAAATGGCTATGTGTCTATTTACAAAATAACAAAGTGCAATTAGGTAGGTTTAACGATTGACAGTGGAATAGGTCTAATAGATACAATGTTCAATAATAACTATCTGTTCCTCTTTTTTACATTTCTATACTATCTACATTTTCAACATTTTATATCCATGTAATTTGGACCAAATTCAGACAATATCAAAATAGTCAGGAGAGAAAGAGTTTTATTATTATTCTGTACCAATGGCATAGCATTGATCGGTTATTTATGCAAAGTTAACAAACTAAACCTTTTATGAACCAGTGTGAAAACTTAAAAATGAAATCAAGTTTCAAAAAGTTAACTTTAAAAACAGGCCTCGAGTGACATTATAACGAACACTGTATGACAGCACATGTACCTTTGTCGCATGTTGACGTGTTCAGTTGATCATAACAATGTCTTCAGGCGTCCACATGTGTTCACGTGTGCGTGTTCGTACAAAGCTCCTCCAAAGTCAGAGAACGTAATGTTGTCGTAGTAATCCGCACCTATCAATCGACCTGTGTGTGCGTAGCTGCATGCGGATGTATAGTAAAGCGGCGAGTATGCAGGTCAGAGTGTGATTACGCCTACTCAGATCCCACTTCTTACACTCCACTATGGCCGGCAGCAGTGACACAACAGCTACCACGTGGTTCACAGCAGTCCCCCTCCACGCTGGCTCTACCTACCTCACTATCACCTTAGTCATCACACCTGTCTCCTCTCTCAACAATCGCCCAGCCAATCAGTGCACACATCTACTCCAGTCAGCCAGCAGGCACAAGACATGTGACCACAGCCTACCACCACCTAGACTTCTCAAGGTGCTAGCAACAATCCCAAAAACAAGTGGTCAGTCATTGGCTGTCTGTCTCACACTGTTGACCACTGGCTAGACAAGCTGGTCAGCTCCAGTGGCTCTGGACAATGCTAGCTGGCAGTGGGCCAATGACATGGTCCAGCGAGCAAAGATTGAGGGAATTCCCCTCCTGCAGTTAATCTCACTTAGCCCACTGGAGGTGTTGTGACAGCTGCTTGCTACCCTAGGGTGGCTAATTACCCCAGTCATTAAACCAGGGGATGCCATCCTTGTGCCAATGCCCCCCCAGATGGTAACATAACCATCCTTATTGTGAGGGCAGTCAATGTCCAAGACATGAATTCAGGGTGATCAACTGATTACACAGGCATCAAAACAGTGTTGCCTTTGCAATAACACTGCTGCTAACACATTCTATCAACACTCCAGTTCACACATTTTTTAGTCCACACTTCTCCACACAAGCAGACCCAGTTACGCAAAAAAATCACTGTCTCAAGTAGGTTTTCTCAATCTGCAGGCTCGCTTCAACTTCTAGTTAACATGTTTCCGTGTGCACTCTGTGACCTACACTGACATCGTTTTGGCAAGATAGATCACCCCCAATTACAGCCATTGGAGAGCATATCCGTCTCAAGCCAGTGGTCCCACCACAAAAATGTACAGTACAAAGCACTAAAGCAACGGGAGACGGCAACCACAATAACAACTCATGATGACACTAACTCCCGTCCTATCACTTTGTACACCTCAACGTCCCCTCACTGAAACCTGTCCATCACACGCCGTCTTCTTTATCGCTCAGTGCACGCCGTAAAGAACACTAAGCAAGGCAACATGGTGGACGGACACTGGCCCAACGCTCACCCAACCAAACAACGCTAATGATGTAGGTGTGAGCGGCAGCCTCCTTCATTCCTCACACGCGGTCCATCTTTACGAATCTCCCCTCATGAGAACACCGACGCCAGCAGCCAAAGTCACCTCGTCGTCACTGCTAGCATCTCTGTCACCGACGACGACGGCACCGTTCCGTCGGAGAACGACGGCACGAATTCGGCAGCGTCGCACGTAGACAGGAACGGTGAAGGGGCACATCAATGGCCGTGGCTAGTGGAAGATGATGAGCTGGTGGCAGGCCATGGCATTAGCAACATCTTCATAAGTTATGCGTGTGTTTGAGTGTCCATATGAACCAAGCTGTCAGCCGGGCTGTGCAGCATGTGGAGATCAGAGCGTTGTGTGGGTAGTCGGCTACAGACAACCCACAGCATCCAGTCACTCACGGCAGGCAGCACACCAAAAATACAGTGTGTAGGCCATGAAAAGCATATCGACACTGCGTCTATACATAGCTGTAAACCGGGCACTAATACGACTCAAGGCTACACCTACATGTAATGGCCATGTGAGCTTGTAAGGCTTTGTATACATTAATGTGACATAATAGAAATAAGAATTGCACGAAGGTGCTACATTACGGTTATGACACCAATATTGGTACATTGCTATAAAAAAACATTTTATTCACCGTGCTCAACCACATAGCCTCCTGAAATCTAGCCTGCCATTGTCCCTGAGAATTCTTAGCCTAAATGTCAACATTGCCACTGGATCCAGTTTGGGAGGTGGCATGCTTTCCCTTTACATTGCATGGCGGAACATTTGTACAGACTTAAAAAACACATTAAATCACTACACAACATAGTGTACACACACACACGCACACACACACGCACACGCACACATGCACACGCGACCTGTCTGGTTCTACTGACTCAGCTATACTCGCAACGGCAGCTGTGCCACTCCACTCAACCAACCAGTTGACGCAAACAAACTGAAACGGAATAAATACAGCCTGGCATATCATTTGAAACCATATACTGTCATATGAACATGTAAATCCTTTTCCATTACGCAATTTATTTTTTATGATTTACTAACTGAGAGAAGAACTGCTAGTTTTGCTGCCAAGGCTGTCTTACCGTGGTACACAGTACTACAGTCTACACAAGCACTAAATCAATCTTCACTTGGCTACTGTGTATCCACCAGAGAAAAAACTCTTCCACAAGGGTAATGAGAACTGCAAAAAAAACATAACCTATTCTCACTTTTGGGTTATCCTGCTTATCCAGTTCTTCACCGGCATAAATAAGAATTTCCTTCGAAAGATGTCAGTTTTGCAAAGAATGTACATGCAATTAATCAGGTGTTTTGGCAAGGTTGAGGAGATTGAAGTTGCATGCATTGTGGGAGGACTGTGTAAAGAGCTCTGGCAGGATTGGGAGGGGATAACAAAATATAGCCATATACATGATTGGAGATGTTTGTCTAAGCTGGAAGGAAAAACATTGTGGACTAGTATCAAGTCCAGTTTCTCCCCAGAATTCAGGAGAGCAATAACCATTCTAAAGACATTCTTTATTGATACTGTCCTTCTGTGTCTGCTCAGTGGCCATCTGTATCTGACAAGCATTCCCCTTCTATGGTCTAACCACATCCTTGTTTCAAAATGGTGGTGAGCATTTTCCTGCATAGTGGTTTGACTGGCAAACCACACAATTTGTGCATTTCTTTGCATGGTGGTTTGATTGGCAAACCACAATTTAACCAGCCACTAGTGAAGTGGACTTGTTCGCAGTCTTCTGTGGTGTACAACCAGGGATACTGTGTTTCTGCACAAGAAGAGATGACACGCTATTTGACTGCTATCTAAAATAAAAAAACTCCAAGACTGAATTTAACCTATAGCTGAGTGGTTTCCTGCAAATGTTTGCCATTAAGTCACGGCCAAAACTCACAGGATATATCAGGCAACAGAGTGTATATTTAACTCGTGTCGTGCACTTCATAAGTATGCTAGTACAAGCTGAAGAATTGTTATTACATTTTGGTGGCCAATCACTCAATGTCAAGCTAAAGTTGCAATCTGAGTTAAACTTCATGTTTTTAAGAAAGTATATGTACAATATGAACAATAGTTACTTTTCAGATCATACTTAACGCCATACATGTCACTTTGACATTTGAGATGTCATTCGATAAATTATGCTTTTGCAATATTACTGATCACCAGGTCTGGCTAGTGGAATAATAATCACGTAGCATATGGATATTATATTAAATAATAAACATTAATAAATGAGGAACAGACAAGGTAACTTCCAGATTTCTATTATATAGAATGTTATTCTCTATTCATGCCGCACTCAACCAGTGCAAATGTGTAGCAACATGCACAAACCTGTATTTCACTCGCAACACCTCGCAAACTGCGAGAGGGGACCGATTGATTGGAATGACAAACACTGCTATTACATTCTATATGCACGACACATGATGTGTGTAATCTATGTAGTTTCTAAATCACCAGAGAGCATTCTTAGAACATGCCCTCAAACGTGCAAGATGACAGCCATGTTGGCTATTGGGGATGGTGCTTGGAGGTTCATGGTGCCTGGATATTACTGTAGAATAGCACATACTAAAATGGCGCATGTACTATCAAACTATCACACTTGAATTAATGACAAAATGGAACATTTGAACATAAAAATTAAAATTACATATTAAGATAGTTATCTATAATTTTATTTATGCACTTATAATCAGCTGCAATGTTTGTCTGATCCTTTTGGTTTAAAATCAGATTGAGTGGTTCTGTGATGTTTTGTTTGTTTGCTTTACCCCTTAATTAAATGAGGCATTAGCCGTATTCTTCTTCTTATGTACAGCTCAGAACTCTGTATCAGCCACATGTATGTAGAGTATTGTCTGATGGAGACTGCTGATAGCAGTCAAAGTCACAGAAAAAGGTGAACTGACAGTGAAATAAATAAATATATTACTCAATCAGACCATGTGTATAAGTACTATGCTATTGAAACATGCCATTTTTGTCTTCAATTCAACATTTTCCATATGTGCATTTTGGCAGGTGCCATTTTTGAATGTGCCTTTATCATGGAACACTATTGCCTGGCCTTCGGACAGGACAATCAGTGGCTCTTTTGTGCCCAGTAATCATTCCATCTCATATGTTTGGTATTGTAGGACAAGGCTTAGTGATAACCATGGGCTATAGTCAGTGAGGCTCACATGTGCATAAATAGAGCACATAACTCATAAGTGGAACAAGACCCCTGGGCCACTATCAGTTTAGACATGATGCCATGGGTCAGGCAAGGCAATACCCCAGGGCAGTGTGTACACAGCAAAGCATCATAATGATGTAGTTCTCTGGTCGCACTGACCAACAAACAACTATTGTGACGAGTAAAGTTGGAGGCTACCTCAGTGACCTTATCACTGGTCTGAGGATGTAGTGTACATGACTTCACAGCCCCGGTCAACTTGGACACATACTCTCCTGAGTGTTGACCCGGCTCAATTATGTTGACAGTAATCATTGGAGAAGTTCATTCACAAGTCGATTCACCTATAAGAACTCATCAACAGAGCCACAGAAAGTTAACTGGCAATCACTGACCCAAGTTCACCTTTATTAATTAATACTGGTTTTCTTTACAAGTAGTGATATTTTCTCATGAAGTATTAATTCATTCTACTCTATCTATAGTCAAATATACTGTATACATATTTATTTACAACTAAAGATTCATAATATTTTATATACACTGCTTGACATAATTGATTTATCCTTTATGCAATTTGAAGTGATAATATAATCTACATCAAAGTGACAGCAAGACACTGCACCACTGTCTGTGTTCTAACAGGTCTATATATACATTACACACTGTCCTGTATCAAGGTGTGGGTGTCTGTGTGAGCTGTCATATTTTGTACAGGTGTAAAACTAACGATATTTGTTAAAAATGGGCCATGAGGCCCTGAAGTCCTTTGGAGTTTGGGGGGCCTTGGGGGGGGGGGTAGAATGATTCAATCAAATACAGATTTATTGTGTATACTGGCACTACTACATGAAATGTCTATGCAAAATCAGAGAAAAAGTTACTGAAATATTTGCACTATAACCAAAAGTTAGAAGAATTTAAACAGGGCACCCGTCAAGAATTAGTTATGGAGAAAAGTCCATTGTAACGTTGTGAGTAATTATTCATATGAAAACAAAATTCAAAATGGTGTAACAAGATATTCATTGCTATTAGTGTTACGTAGTCACTTGCTATGCAGTAACGCTGTATCATACAATAACAACGAAAGCATGGCATTGCAACCTGTGTAGTGTCTACTAGCGTTGCAGTCTTTTGGCAACCAGTTCAATGTGTGACAAACACACTACACTACACAACATCTCGTTTAATATATTGAATGGGGGGGTATGAAAATATTTATAGAAATATTATTTTCTCAGTTAAGAAAGATAGAAGCACCAGAGGACATAGAGTTACATTAGTAAAGGAGCAGTGTAGATTAGATATAAGAAAGTTCTCATTCTCACAAAGGACTGTAAATGAATGGAACAGATTATCTCCTGATTGTGTTGGTGCTAGTAGCATGAATACGTTTAAAAATAAAATCGACACACACCTTAAAAGGGTGGGATAAACGTAGATAAAAAAGTATTGAACTCTCGATAAACCAAAAGGCTTCCTTGTCCACCTGCCATCTAGAGTTAATTTTCTGGATGGCAATCTTATTAAATCTTGTTAAGGTGCCCTTAGAATGATTCAATCAAATACAGATTTCTTGTATATAGTGGCATTACCACATGAAATGTCTATACAAAATCAGGGAAAAAGTTCCTCAAAAGGTTTTGAAAAAATAGGCAAAATGTGAAAATTGACCAGTTTGGAGGGCCCTGGGGGTTTAGATTGATTCAATCAAATACAAATTTCTCGTCCATAGTGGCAGTACCCTAAGATATGTCTATGCTAAATGAGAGAAAAAGTTGCTGAACGGTTTCTGAGATATGGCTTTTTGGCAGCTCATGGCACACGGTGGACGCAGAGTAATGGCATAAGTCCGTTGGACCTTCGGCCCAAAGGACTAAAAACAGATGATGATACATAAACGGGTGAGACACAACATAGACAGTTGTTGTATTCAAATGTCCCTTATAGTTAGTTACATGCTGCGGAAAATACCATTCTGAAAACTCAACGAAACGTACCACTAAGATTCATAACAAACTAATGATCCTAGTTACATAACTGACCAACATTTGTCAAAAACAATGCAGGCTGGTTCCTCTTGATGTAACATTGTAGACGTGTACTTTGCTATTGAACCCAATTTTATATTTTGCGAAACGTCGCATTTGATTAGGCAGACTCAGATCAGACAGTAGCCCACAGTTCAGAAGCGTTGTATAACGCTTATGCTAGGTACACACCAGCCGATTTTCGGCACACACCAACCGACTAGTCGGCGTAAAAACCGTCGGCCGACGGCAGTCGGTTGGTGTGTGCCGAATTTAAGCCCGACGGTCGGCCTTATAGCGCCAACTAACGCCGATTCGAATGTTGAATCGGTGGCGGTCGGCGTTAATCGGCAGTCGGCGTTAGATAAGGAGGTATCCGGTGACAAGTCGGCGCATATCCGATGACGAGTCGGCTAGTGTGTGCAGATTTTTTGTCATAACATGACGATCGGCGGTAACTTGGCCAATAAAAAATCATAGCGCGATCATGTGATAGTCCTCGATACAAGTCAAGGCTAAGCCCAGCATCTTTTTTGAGTTTTCAAACCATTTCGGGCCACATGCTTTCATTTTTTACTGACCTGGCGGGTAACCAACGTTTCAGAAAGTGATAGATTATTTTTTATTCTACTGCCATTGACCAACATCATTTTTTTCGCTTGTTCTTAAAACAGGCACCACAAATAAACCTAATTTCCACCTGATTTTGTAAGTTTGTTTCACGCTTCCGACAGGAATCGCCATTTTGTTTTGTGAAAAACGCTACCTCTAGTGGTGCTGCTACCGGGCACATATATATTAAGCCTTAAAAATCCGCAAAGCGGCGCTAGAAGTAGAAAACGTTTTTGAGGAATTCGTTGGGTGCGACTGATTACACTTCAACATAACTGTTAACTGTAACGGCTAAATATAACGTTCTGCCTACTGTTATAAAACATAGCTCGACGCTATGCGTTTCTTTGCTGGAAGATATGCTAAATGCTCAAGCCACATCGTCGTGAAGGCTGACGGCGAAGCTCCGACTTACTATGTAACAAGTTTCTTTTTTCTGATAGCCGTTTTGGCCTAATTTTTACAAATGTTTCATGTGTTTATTGTAGGTGTATCGAAACACATTGTTAACTCCGTAGTAAACACGCGTATTTATAGTGGATTTTTTCCACAAGGATCAAGCCGAGCACCGATGGTCGGCGCGAGTCGATTGGTGTGTGCTGGCTGGTGTGTGCGGGCAGAAGTCGGCGCTAGTCGGTTGGTGTGTGCCTAGCATTACAATAACATGTGGACCCACCGCTTGGGGAAACGCGAGAATCAATACTTCTAATCTGACATCACGTTCAATGTGTATCGACACATACCGCCAGCACGCATCCATGATATGCGGCATGCGCACTCCAACAAATGTGTGCGCTCCAGATAATTTCCGCTGGATGCAACAAACCACAACACAAGTATTGATAAATTCCCACTCTAATTAACATCGAGGGATGCGCAATTAATCACAAAGCCCTTTGGGTGGGTTTCGGTGGATGGCATTCAGAAAGATGCTGATCCCATTTCAGTTTTTTAGCAGGAAATGATAAGAATATTGACAAAAAGTACACATGTTAATGATACCCTGAACAGTTGAACATAATTCTAATTGATGATAAGGCATACAGAGCGATATCAAATATAGAAACATAAATAACAGATCCCTATCACCAAGTACTGACAACCTAAAATGGTGAGAAACATTTAATAAAAATATGACATAAACAGTGTCGTTTGTGGCTTCTTCACACCCATATGCAGCAAGAAACATGTCTGCATACACTAGGAGGGACAGGCAAGTCTAGTAGCTGAGGATACAAGATTTGTTCACACCACAAACATTTAAAACCATACTGCATCACCGCTATTTGGCTATGCTATGGTGCACTAAACCATCAACACTTTTAACAAACTGGCATACATTTGATTAAAACTTCTATAGATTGTTGTGGGTGTTATGTGATGCAGTATTGTGTGCATGCATGATTCTTGATTTCATAACAAAAAAACTGTACCCTTTTACTCTTCTCTCATGACCGACCTGCAAAAACGTCTTTTGTCAAACTCTACAATTTTGTTAAAAACACCTGTGATTTGTTGCCCAAATTGATATGCATGTGACACACAAACAGCAACTAGAATTTAATCCTTTGTGCACCACAAGTGTCATAGTCGACAAACATTTCCCTTCCCTGTTCATAGCTATTATTCGCATGGTACAAAGAATCATTGAAAGGATGTACTATATCAAGGTCACAATAGCACCTGTCTACAGTGTTGCCTACTATTCTATTCCATGCCATGACTAGCTTGTTCTTTTATAGCAAACACACTATCAAATGCTTGCATTCTAACAAAGTATGGTGGAAGGTCTGGGTAAATTTGGCAGCATGAATACTGGTGATTTTTTAAAAGCACCTGTTAGCTATATGGCCAGCCAACCAGTAAACAACACGGAACTGCCCGTGTTGTTTAAGTCAAGCAGGAGCTTCAAAAGTATTTACTACAAGATAGTATGACATACCTCAAGTTATTACATATCTTACAGGAGAATGGTTGAGAGTCATGACACTTCATAGAAAAACTTTATTGTGGTTGACATATTACACACCATTAGACCTTGTTTATGTAAACAGAATACAATCCAGTTTATGCATAGAAATAGTAGCATATATGTTTGATTACATATATACTAATGTATTCTTAATATCTGATGTGACCTGTACACCAGATTTCTTCACCATCCTCCACCAGAGAAAATCCCTTTCCTGTCATGAAAAAATAAGCACTAAAAAGATTTAACAAGATTGCCATCCAGCGAATTAACTCTAGATGGCAGGTGGACAAGGAAGCCTTTTGGCTTAATGAGAGTCCAACCCTTTTTATGTATGTGTATCACACCCTTCTGAGGTATGTGTCAATTTTATTTTTAAACATATTCACGCTACTAGCACTCACACAATCAGCAGACAATCTGTTCCAATCAGTTGTAGTCCTTTGTGAAAATGAGAACTTTCTTATATCTAATCTACACTGCTCCTTTACTAATGTAACTCCATGTCCCCAAGTCATTCTATCTTTCTTAACTGAGAAAAAATATTTCTGTCAATGTTTTCATAACCATTCAATATTTTGTCATCTCATCTATCCACAAGACACCTGAACCACTGCACACTCAACTACACCACAAAAGTAAAGATTACGATCACTGTCAAATTGTCCGAGTATGATTACTGAGAAAATTGGTGTACAGCACTGTACATTGTAATCGATTATGATTACTTTTGCATGTAATGATAATTACAACAACAGCTTAGCCATTGTCTGTACATTGTTTACAACTTCTTGTTTTTTACCAGATATAGGATAACATACTAATGTCTGTCTCAAGAGACAATGTCTGGAACATATGCTAACAAATTAGTTTGTTTTAATGGAACTGACCCATATGTGAATTCTTGCTTGCCTTGTAGCTTAGACGAGGGTGACTTAAACAGGAAGAGCAAAATTGTAATCATGATTATAATCCTGACTCTCGATTACTTTGGCAATGTTATCTAGTATGACAACACTGCTATAATAAAACTGTCAACAATGACATGATCACTGAGTACAATTGTTCTCATCAGTGAATCACTGACCACCGACTCAATGACGCAGTTAACTGGACATCAACAACTACCGTTATTGTCCTGTTGGTCATACAAAATATGACACACAATGTGACGGTACAAGACGCTGTCACATCGACAGAGGGCGTTGCAAACCGCAATAACTAGTGGCTCATTCGGCGCTTTCTCCTCAGAAAGTGCAACCGGAAAAAATCTACTAAAAACTTTGATGGTTTCTTGCTGAAGAAAAGCGCGTAAATGTTCAATGCATCACATGGGAACTAACGACTGTTGACGTCAACGCGCTGATTAATTAGTGCTTTGTGGTTGGCAGTAGCGGCTCATATATTTGTTGTTTAATGTCAAATGGGCTTCTTTATAGGCGTTACCCCTTCATTGCAAATGTTGTTGTCTTTCTGAGTAAATAAAGTCACACATATAATTTTACATATATAAATAAATAGGAGCAAGCTGGCATTAACTGCAATAATGCAGGTATGAAGACAACATTTCTAATTCAAAAATTGAGTCAGGAGGCCCTGAAGTCCTTTGGACTATATTGTGAATTTATAAATATTAATCAAATGTTTTTTGGTGAATCACAGTTATAGATCATTAAGGGTTATGATGGAAATAAAATGTTGACATGTTTAGTGGAGACTATATGCATGCCAGTGAAGATAGACCTGGAAATAAAATATTTTTAACAAAACGGTGCTTACAGTACATCCAGGCTGCAAAATACCATTTTGAGATTGCGTGAGATAAAATAGTTCGTCCAGAAAAACACCAACTGACATACAAGAAATAAATAATTTCACTGTGATATATTCAATACCCAGCACAACATGGAAAGAATTTGTTAATCTCTATAAAATAGCATGTACAGTATTGTAATGTTATTGTTCTCTGAAACTCGCAAATGTCACTACGCCGTGCTCACAACTTCACTAGTTCTTTGATCTGCCACTAGCAGTGCTACATTCATAGTTTGCGCTGGGGACCCATTGTTGCCCACCAGATGGCACCTCCCGCACTTACATAACTTTACTATTTCTCAATCAATTTTTAAATGTGATATACCATTAGAAAGCTGATGAAATAAGCTATGCAGTTATATTGACAACTTAGTTATTTGATAACATTTACAATATGTGGCATATAGCAAAACATTTCCCATTAAAATTTGTGGTGTGTTTTGTTACCTTTCTTTTCACCAGACATTTTCTCCATGAAGGAGGCAACATCTCAAGGAGCAAGTTGATTATATTTTACACACCATTCTCCCCTGAAAACAATGGTATAAAACTGGTTCATGTATCTCCAATTCGAAGCCTTCAAAGCACATTTTCACGAACAAATATCACACCAGTTAGCATGCCCGTGCATATTATATCGCTTATCTGCTTGTCTGCCTCCTTGTTATCATCAGTACAAAGTAAATTAGCAGAGTTATCCTTCAAAAATTGTCGAAATTTGACGATGTTTGTGACTTGTCCGCCATCTTTGGTTTCGATTTACATGGGGGTAGCCGACTTCTACGTCGAATAACCAATGAACGGCACTGATTTAGTGATTCCTGCATGTTTCTCAATGATGACAAGATACTGACATCATTCACTGTTAATCAACCAATAGGGATCCATAACACTATGGCACGGAATTTCTGCACCAAGCGCAGACTACGAATAGAATCACATCCCGGATACAAAAGGTAACTACGACTAGAACTGTATCCCAGATAAAATGGGTTAAAGGTTGTTTAAAAAAATGTGCGCACATTTTCTGTTCAAACAATTATATATTTTTTGTGTATAGTGGCACTACCACATGGAATGTGTAAATTAGAGAAAAAGTTACTGAAGAGTTTTTGAGAAAATAGGCAAAATGTGAAAAATTTGCATTTTGGGGTGCCCTTAGAATGAATCAATCAAATACAGATTTCTTGTGCATAGTGGCATTACCACATGAAATGTCTATGCAAAGTCAGAGAAAAAGTTACTGAAGAATTTTTGTTAAATAGACAAAATGTGAAAATTTACTAGTTTGGGAGGCTTGGGGGTAGAATGATTCAATCAAATATAGATTTCTCATGCATAGTGACAGTACCATAAGACATGTCATACTCAATCACCTATGATTGTGTGGAGTGCGGTACTCTAAATGAGAGTGTGTTGCCATGGTACTTCAAACAACCATTGTAATCACAAGTACACCCAATTCAGACAAGCCACGTCTTATTACTATTATTTACTCTGGTCAATGTTAACGTAGAGCTCTGATATTACAACACTGACTGCTTGACCACTACTTTGGTATCTATAGAGCGCAACCTGCATTGTGCCAGTGTCTAATGGAAGCCAGTAATCTGTCACATTTACCTGGTTGGTTGATCACAATGATTTCGGTCATATCCCACTGTGTCACATTGTGAAAACTATGTCATAACTCATGCCAAATATAAATTTAATCAAGGTGATTTAGAAATAAGTGCCTAAGCTAAGATGTATAGCTGTTGAGAGTCTGTAAACACGCACATGTGTACGTGTACACTTCAGATGTTCATACATATAAATTGTAAATCCACATAAATTGGACAGCAGATAAATGTAAATCTAACAAAAAAATCAATTTAACAAATTAAATCAACCAGCACAAAGATATATTAGAATGTTTACAGATACTCAAACTACCTAGTACTGTACAACCAATATAAAAAGTGGACACCATGTGTATCGTGTCAGCAAGCACTAAGGTACTAGGAGTGGCAGAAAACAACAGGTTTGAGTATATAAACAAATAAGTTAACATTTTTGTTGTTCACGATCTACGCATACTCTGGCTGGTCACCTAAAACTATGACTAAGCACCAACTTATTCACCACTGAGGAACGGACCATAAACAAGACATGCCATTAGAAAAAGGGTACATTTGCAACTAATATTTCAAGACTGATCAAACGTTTTACAAAATTATTAATTTTTTCATAATTTCTCTGCAAAAATATTATATTATTATCACACTGCATACCACCACCTGCATCCATACGACGGTCTTGTAAACGCTCGCTGCAACAACTCGTAATTATCAAGTGCAGTTTATCCTTTAAGACTTGTTCTACAGCAGCGATAAGCCACCCATACATTAATGTTGAACAGTAATCATAAACCCCCACAAATTATCACTGGCGGCACTCTAATTATTGTTTTATGGATGACACAAAACTCTAGTAAACAGTTCACTGTTGCTCCAGATCCGCAGTTATTCTTATTTAAATTACCTAAATTACACTTTCACCATAGCCCACCAAATGCATGCATGTGCACATGTCACTAGAAGGCTTGCCTGGATGACAGAGGTGACAGATGAGTGGGTCTCACGTTACACCAGTGGGATAGGCCTGGGAAAGCTGTGTGGTCGTCATTACTGATGACAAAATATAATCTCCCACTTGCATGGCTTCCAAACTGTCTCCTTCAACTGTGATGAACTCTATTATTTTCTAAACTAGTCCTGCTAACGTCATTCACCCTTTTTAAATGTAAAGATGAACCGCAATGGTTTGACCCAAGACTAATTGAAATATGATGACCACCACCCCAATATGTCAATAATTACAAAATAAAATTCCCCTCAACAGCAAGTAATCCTATACATAAATATGTTCATTTTCAGTACGACTTACTTTAACCATTAGTCATTATTTACCATAGCCTGCTACAGTATACTACTATACATAGCTATTGACTGTATTCAGACAGGTACTTGGGTTATCGTTGTTACATTTTTTGGTATTCTACTGTATGAATAAGGTGATATTCTCTCAGGAAGATGCAACTCTTAAATGTAAAAAGGCGCCATTAATTTAAAACCCTTTAGACCTCAGCCAATTTGTGAAAGTCCCCATTTCCCAACTAATTTAAACCATAACAGAAGACGTGATGTCCGCACGTTCAAACATCGTTTCTAATGTGTTTTCAAACCTATCCGCTAGATGGTGCCACCACACAATATAGCTTTTCGTGGTTATTTTGAGCTGGGTTGGGTTGAATTGACTTTGGGCGGGTTTGGCCGACTTGAGGTCTAACGGGTTAAAATGAAATATGTTGCACATTTACGTCAACTGCCACCAATGTGTCACACAAATGTTGCCACCTAGTGATAACACTTTTCCTAAAACGGACACCATTATATAAACGACCATCGATCGGTTTGGCTAAACAGATGACGAATCGATTGTGAACATCAAACCAGTTCCCAACACGAGTCTTACTTTACAATATCTTTCAAAATGTTAATGACAATTGGTATGGATAAAGACTGCCTCCTCCCACTGACAAACTGGCACTGAAACGTCCTGGAAGAACGAAGGCGAAAAAACACTGCAGGTGTGACATGACATCATGATCCCTCCTCTTGGTCAGAGGCACGTAAACCATCCCACACAGGGGAGTAAATAGAGAGGCTAGCCTCAGGTGCAACACCCATATGGTGTCACCAGAGTGATAAAAAAGAACTACCTACAGGCAACAAGCATGTGAGAACACACAAATGCAGGCAAGCACACACACATGCATGCACACGTACACACACAAATGCAAGCAAGCATTACGTGCTATTGACGGAGACCCAGAAATAACCTAACTACAGGTTTGATGGCAGTGATCTCCTCCTGACTATGTGATCTCCTGACAGGAGTAGACAGAGCATCAAACAGAATAAGCTAGACATCATATGCATGGGCTGACAGCCGACTGACAACCCCAGTTAACTGGCAGGCAGTGCTACATAAAGCAGCCTCAGTAGTCTAACAAACCAATGTTGAATTATCCATGACATTTTGCCAGCAGTAATATACATATATAATATATATATATATGGTAAACAAATATAATTTTTTGCTTAATAAAAAGTATATATCATTCTGGCTTAGGGTTACTGCTCACTATTATGTCTATAATTATCTTCAAAACAATACTGACAATTATAATTACTATTATGGGCAAATGTTTTAGCTTTGTTAAAACAAATTTAGCAATACTGTATACCCGGTAATTATAATACACAAACTACCCAGTTGATGGTTTCAACGGACAATGGAAAATGACAATATCATTACAGCAAGGATTGTGTTCATAAGCTAACAGTAACAAGTACAACTCTCTCTGTTCACCCCTAAATAATTACATGTGTAACACCTGGCCCATCCCTTGTTTCAATGTGTAACACCTGGCCCATCCCTTGTTTCAATGTGTAACACCTGGCCCATCCCTTGTTTCAATGTGTAACACCTGGCCCATCTCTTGTTTCAATGTGCTGCTTTTGTACTGTTTTACACCTTCTTCTGATCTGTAGGCAAACACAATGTTACTTCTATACTTTCTTCTTCATGTGACACTTATTATGACTACCAAATGAACTCTGTATATGTTAATCGGTATATGTTATTAAAGTATTTATCTATATTTCATGTGAATTGTTTCTTAGCCAAAACTGTAACATTATTCCTGCACCTTTTTCCCGTGATTTTATTCCTGCCCACCAGTACGAGTAGAATATGCTCGTGCTTTGTTTGTATTCTGTCGGTGTTACACTCAACAACCTGTCGCAGACGTCCTGAATGACTCGTTTTTTAACCGATTAAGGTCCCGACAATATAGTCATGACCCACTATCTGCCTATCAGTGCCATCTATGTTGCTGATTTGACAACTGATCACATTCCACAGCCAACTTTATCATACAAAATAACAACCCTGAAGTACTTGAACCACAGGGCTGAACCTCCAGTGTACCTGACAATGGGCTATGATTACAAAATAGGTGTTTCCAAATACCACATAAGGACTGATGAGATTTACGAGTGAGTCAGTGTGGACACAGCCCACCCACACATACAAGTTTCTCATGACGAGGGCCTCAAAACCCAAGCATCACTCCAGTTCAACTGTTTCACTCAACCCTCTTTCAGTGGTCTCAATTCATTTACATAGCAAGAGCCCCTTCAAAAGCAACCAATCACCCCTGTCACAACCCCTCCAGTTGGAGGGGGGGTAATCAGTTGCAGTCAAGTGGCATAATTTTGCAGTAATGGCCATCCAACAACCTTATCAGGAGGCTGCATCAGGTCAGTTTGTCAACCATGGGGTACAACCCCAGATGTAAGTTGTCAGTTCACCCCAGGCCTGTGCTCACACAGGGAACATAATTCTACTGAACCCCATCTGGCCTGTCCATCTCTCTTCCCCTCACTGGCCAGAGTGGACCCCGGCTGACAGGGGCCTGGACTCTCCCATGACTATGGAGCAGGTGTGGAGAGAGTAAACCAGTCACCATTCACCCCTCCATCCTCACCTAGTCTCACACTTTGATGTTTTCATCTCAGAAAGATGCCTTTGAAACTCAGGAAGTTTGCATCACTTCTTACTGCCAAAGTATCAAACTGACATCTAAAGTGACCATATCTGTTCCATTTACCAGAATCATCCTCTCAAGCCAGGTTGTAATTATTAGCAGCAGGTTTGAGGAATCGCCTGTACTTTGTCCCACTTACATCACTGATTGTAGGACCCAGGCCAGTCGTACTCATCTTCGGATCTTGAGCGATTCCAGGAACAATCTGAATGTTTAAGTGGCGCAATATTAAATGAAAAAAGTTGGAATCTCCTTGTCCACTTGCCATCTGGAGTTAAAGGCCACACCCCAGGTGAGATGGTACTTTTTAACAAAAAAATTACCCAAGATGGTTTTCTGCCAGACAATGATAGTTTTGTATGTTTAGTATCAATAAAGTTAACTGTTATAACAATCACAGAACATACCTCTAAATGACTAGTCAGCGTTCGAAATAGCACTTGTCCGGGACAAGTGATTTTTGGCCCGGACAAGTAAAATGACTCTACATGGTTATCCGGTGGACAAGTGAAAATTTACATTAAATAGTGATGTGTGCAACATTGCAAACTTTTTATTTGAGGAAATTCAAACGTAAATGAAGTTCGCTAGCAATCGCGCACGTTCCAATTTTGTTAGTGTGTTGGCGTCTTGTCGTTCTGCCGCCAGTGTATTGTACGTCAGAGTTCGACCGAGTTTAGTGCCTGCGTTAACAGGGTCATCCGCTGAGCACACCAACTACGGCGGTCTACGCGCGGCAGCAATTGAATTGAAATCAATTCAATGCTTTATTTTAAACACAAATACGTACAGTGATACATAAATCAGTCCATATACCCCTACCACTGTTAAAGTGATAGTAGAAGCACGTTATATAATACATAAGGTATTAAATAAGAAAATATGAAAACACATCTACACAGTACCACTGCTCCTACAGAAGGTCGTTGTGTACGTACAGGGACTTAACCCATCGCCTTCTTTAGTTTAAGCAGTAATCTTTGATGTGGCACTTTGTCGAAAGGTTTTTGAAAATCTAACTAGATGATATCTACTGGTGATCCATCATCTACCCACTTAGTGATATCTTCCAAAAAACATAACACATTTGTTAACTTAAGCATGACCTCGCTTTTAGAAACCCATGTTGAGATGGGTTTATCAAGTTATGTTTAACAAGAAAATCCACCATGTGATCTTTAATTAGTCTTTCTAATAATTTACAAATCACCGATGTTAAACTCACTGGTCTATAATTATCTGACTTGTTTCTCGAACCTTTTTTAAATAACAGTATAATGTTTGCTTCTTTCCATTCTAAAGGAACCACTCCCTCTTCTAATGACAAGTTGAAAACTGTTGCAAGCGGTATGCAAATTTGTTCTACAATTTCCAATAGTAGTTTGGGTGGAATACCATCCACTCCAGGTGATTTATTATCCTTCATAGCCCTAATTTTCTTAGCTACCATTTCTGGGGTTACAATTAACTGTCTTCAATAGTCTGATTCTGCCCCCTTGAACTTAGCCTCTGGTACTGGCAGTGTACTAGTGTCTTCTCTGGTAAACACTGAACTAAAATACTCATTCATGTCTTCTGCCATTAAGAATCCTTCTGATATTATATTTCCAGCACTAACTTCTAGAGGACCGATCTTATCCTGAACTTTCTGTTTTCTTCGAACATACGCATAAAAAGTCTTGCTGTCATGTTTTATATTACAAGCTAATTTATGTTCATAGCTTCTCTTTGAATTTCTAATTTCACCTGTAGCTTGGTTTAGTGCTTCTTTATAAATGTTGTAGTCTTCGTCATTTCCAGTATGTCTATATGACTTCCACATCATTTGTTTATACTTAATTTTGTTAATGGCTTCTTTCGATAATTGTTTCTTTTTGGACCGTTTCCCGTGTTTTTTTAAGGGACCAAATTTGACGATGATGCATTCAATTTCACTCTAAGATATTCCAGCATTCTGTTGCTGTCTTATTCTTCAGTGTGTTATTCCAGTCTATCTTTGCTAAATATTTCCTCATGTCCTTTTACCTTCCTTTGTGGAAATTTCTCCTATTCTGCTTTTTACTATTCCTTTCTGATTTTACTTTGATGGTAAAATGTATCTGGTTGTGATCGCTACTCCCCAGTGGCTCACATATCTTGACATTGTCAACTAATTCATTCTGTGAGGACAAAACTATGTCTAACACATTCTCTCCCCTGGTTGGTTCTAGCACATGTTGAGAAAGGAAACTATCTTGTACTAAAACTAAGAACTTGTGGTCCTCACTACCCATACTCTGTAGAGATTTCCATTTTATATGCCCATGGTTAAAATCCCCCATAATAACAGTCCCGTTTGCTCACTTCCCTTATAGCGTTTTGTATTTTTTCATTCTCTTCTATGCTTATGTTTGGACTTCGATAAACTAATCCAACAGTTAACGTTGAGTTTCCTGTAACTATGTTACACTAAACAGCTTCTTCGCAGTCTGCTTCTCTGTCTAATTTCATTTCATAAGCCTGGATAGATTCTTTAATATATAAAATAACTCCACCTCCCCTTCTTCCTATTCTATCTTTCCTAAACATTACATATCCTGTCAGTCCCAATTCAGCATCTGATATATTGGTGGTTGCCCATGATTCGGTTATACCTATTATGTGAGGGTCAATATCTTCTACCATAATGTTTAGTAAATTTTTTTTTTTTACTATACTCCTTGCATTTAAACAAGCACATTTACATCCAGCTTCAGAACAGTTTTCCAGATTGTTCTTTGCTGAATTATTTTTGCTGTCCTTATCTATGCCTCCAGTTTCAGACTTCTCCGTGAGTCCCTCCTGCGAATTTAGTTTAAATAGATGCAACCTGTCCCACTGTCAACAGATTGCAGCAGATCCCCTTTCCACTTAAATGGAGGCCATCTCTCATGTACATATCTTCTCTCCCAACAAAATACCCCCCTAAATCTATGAATCCCACGCCCTCTTCTTCACACATCTGCTCAACTAGTGCGTTGATCGCCATCCTCTTACAGTTTCTGTATGTTGCCCCCTTCCTCCCATTACTGGCAAAATTCCTGAGAGAACAACCTGTTCCATTCTTGTCTTCTTTAGCTTCCTCACTAGATGTCTGTACTTCTGAACTATCCCAGTTGTTCCCTCCTTGTCTGCATTGTTTGTCGCTACGTGTACTAGTATAGACCCTCCCTTGCCATGCCCCAATACCTTCTCTACCTTTTCGGTCACATGCTGTATCCTAGCCCCCGGTAGACATACAACAACGTCCTTCCCATCACATATAGTCTTGTCTGTTTTTCTCAGAATTGAATCGCCCATAAACACTCTCTCTTTTCTCCTTGCCCCCTCAATTACTGCCTCGGAGTAGCTCCTCCGGTTTGCATATGTCTGGTTGTTGTCTTTTCCTCTTGCCGTCTTCTCTCCTGTCACATTCTCTTCCATTCCCTTCTTTCCTGTCACGTTTTCTCTTGTCCCTTTTCCTCCTGTCATCTTCTCTTCTAGCATATTTACTCTCACTTCCTTTCGTCCCTTCATCTTTCCTCCCATCACATTTTCTTCTCTCCTCTCCCGTCCCTTTTCCCCGGCTACCTCTTTCACTACGGTCACTTTCTCCCCTGTCACCTTCACGCCTGTCATGTTTTCAGTTTTTTGCTGAACAATCTGTCTTCTTCCACCAGTCTTCTGTCCCACAGTCTTACCAACTGCCTATGTGGTATCTACCTCTTCACCACCTGTATCGCTGTCGCGTCTTTCCTTGTTCTCTACAGTCTGACTACCTGACCCGTTTTCTTTTCCTCTGCCGAACACTTTTCCTCCGTCCCTCTGTCTTCTCAATTTCTTGTTTCTTCACACCGGTCACCTTCCCTCCTCTCAGTCTCCTTTCTTCAGTCTCCATGTCACAACTCTGCTCCTTCTGTGTTGTAGAATTCTCAACTCTCTCCGCGTCATCCCTCTCTGCTCCATCTATTTTTATGTTGGGTCTCACCTCCATCTCCTTCACTATATCCGTCAACTTACACACCTCCTTCATCAGACATTCCACCCTCATACACGGAAAGGTGAATCCGTCATCTTTGGTCTCTGCCCATGATTTTGGACAGCCAGACACCGCAAAATACACTCAGCTCTGGCAGTCGTTGCAAACTAAGTGTCGTTTTGCCCCGAGTTGCCGCTTGCAAGGTGCCATATCAGAATTTATTTATGTTCAAAATAGTTTTTATATAGTCTTTGAAAAGACTTTTCTGTGTACAATTTACACCAGATTGTTTAGGTTATAGTTAGTTATATTTGTTAACACACAGTGACACACCGTGCCTTACCTAGTTACGATGTTGATGACAATGTATTCAAGTTAGGCTTAGATACAAGGTAGTCTTTACAAAGACTGTTTCCTGTGTACTAATATGCACTTTAAAAGGTTGTTATTTCAGGTTTTAGTTACTCATCTAACTATAACGATTAGCTCAAATACCGCTATTCTATTGTCATTCACGTTACATTAACTTTGCCAGTGACCTACTTTGTAAGCAACGTTCCGATTACATTAACATCCCCAATTATCGCTCGCAAATCGCCTACTTTTAATCTACTCTAGATTACTCCCTCTAGCTAACTTTTAACAAAAAATATTGCTTAATATATATCTATAATTACGTTATGTATGCTATACACTCAATAATATCACTTATCTTTATCAAATATCCTTATATTTTTGCAAGTTTGCTGCACCAAATTCAAACCAATTCACTACCGGAAGTTCCCCTCGTTTCTCTTGAAGAAGTCTTCTGAACACATTGTTATAACAAACATGTAATGTGTGTATACTGTAAGCATTGTGATTCCACCATAGTTGAGATAAGTACATTGACGAGCAAAAGGTACTGAACAGCTTAATTTTTACATCATCAGTGCACATATAAAATTTCCTGAGTAAAACATTACCACTTGCATGTAACTGGCAACACTGACGCATTATATCTTTGTCAATATTATCTTCGTTTGTAAAATACAGAACTTTGTTAATATTGAAGTTCATAGAGGTTTAACAAAATAATATCAGATTATATTATAGTTTATTATGATTTTTGTGACAACATTTCCTGGCTTTGCATTGGTCGTGTTCCTGGATGAGTGGCATCTTCAATGACAAACTGATGCCAACATTTTACAGCAGTGTTATATGTTATATATATATATATATCTATATATATATTCCATATTAAACATAAACAGTTTTTGCAACATTATAAAAACAAATATCAAGGAAAACAATTGTCTCATTCCTATCATCGTAATAATTATTTGTTATTAATTTTATAAAAGTGTTCATATCAGCATCACTAAACTACTGGTATACAGCATGTAACATGTCTACTTTTAATATTCGTGATGAATAATAATGGACCGGAAAATAGTTGCAAATATAATTTTGCTATTTAAAAATTTGCAGATTAAATCAAATTGTGTCTTTGATCACAAGTCACTCAGCTGTACATGCAACAAAAAAGCAGGAACACTGTGTTGTTGTCATAAAATAAGAGACTTTTTACATTTTTTCCAAAGCTTCGATTCCCCTTCACAACCACTCGGACAAGTTAAAATTTTGGCGGACAAGTAGATTTCAAAACTTACTTGTCCAGCAGACAAGTCAATATTCTGGCTTATTTGTATCGCTGCTAGTACACCTTCAACACATATATATACATATATATACACATATATATACATATATATATATTCTAGTATATTGTATTATAATATAAATATTAATAAATGAGGAATGAATTTTGGGTGACAAAAAGAAATGGTATACAGGCATGTCTCGTTTATTAATTATAAACTGTGCCATAACTATCGGTAATAAACATGTAACATAACATTTATATTACTTTATTCTTTTATTGATCTCCATTAATGGCCATGACCTTGAACAAAGAACAAACATGTAACTGTGATGTAAAAACAACCAGAGACTATGAATTGTTTGATTTAGTGCATCTGACATTTGTAGTGTCCCTTGAACTAAACAAACAAACCGGTTGAGTGAATCCTATTACATTACATTACTATCCGTCTGATTGGTTCTGCAAAATGGTGCGTAGAAGCAGAAATGTGATAAAAACTGATTACTGAAACAATTTACTGTGGACATATCTAAAGTATAGATTACTGTAAAGCAGAATGATCAAAGAGTACGTAAACAAGACTTGACAATATTTACTGTGTGTCCTCTTCAAAGCCTCTTCAGTACCATTACTAACAAATGCTTCTGTTGTCTACACGCTAGTGTAATGAAAGAGCTAACTGGGCCTCTAGGCCCAACGACATTGAGATTCCACTAAGCCTTCGGGCCATAAAAAACACTGTATAAACGACACAAAAACATAGGCGACAAAAATCAACAATTCCGCGTGATAATTGAATTAGTGCACCTCGTCGTAACCAGGAGTGAAAAAATGGGCCAAGTGGCCCTGAAGTCCTTTGGACTAATACGTCTATATGTGACCCCGGCTGACCAAATGAGTGATAAGTCGGAAAAATTGTAACATTGTTTTCTTACATCCTTGTGAAGGTTTGGTAGGGTGCTTTACACGGTTTCAAAAAATATGACGGCTACAAAAATTGGCAAAGTTATGGAGCATTGAACATGGTAGGGATCAAAAAGTGAAAATGAAGAAAACGGCTGTTGAAGTTTTACATTATATATGCAAATGGATTGCATGGAAATATTACATGCACAACATTCAAATGTGGCACACAGTATGTAATATGTATGTTATGTTGCAATGATACACTGGAAGTACAAATGTGCTGCTATAAAGACTTATGAAGTTATGCCAGATTATGTCTTTATGTGTAAAGCTAAGAGGACAGATTATTTCAGAGCAAAAGGTAGACTCACTGTTTGACACAGTTTAAAACCTACAGGCAACTGTCCAGTTTAACAGGGGTCTAGTGGCTTAATGCTGTCTGTTGACACAAGCTACTGCCAGTGACCAATTACACATTAGTCACAGTTGCCATCAAACAATAGCAGGCAGAGAATCTTAGCTCCACAGCTGGGTGTAATACACAACCAGAGCCACCACTGATTCATGGTCAAGTAGATTAGCTCAATGCACCAACTAAGACAATACATAACACTGTGAGTGACAGTGTCCAGAGTGAGGCCTAAGCAGTGTCCTCATTGCTGAATAGATCAATTAAACCTGCCAAGTGGGTGACATTCTGCACAAGTGTTCATTAATCCTTAGTGATTGTTCAGAACACCAGACTGACCACATACCTAAACAAAGCGAATGTAATAGGTGAAGAACAGGCAGCGTTCAGATAGGGGTATTGGTTGAATTGTATTTGTCTTGATGCAAAAGGCTTTATTGTGCCTTCATCGATTATAAGAAAGCATTTGATTTAGTAGACCGGTCCTCACTGTGGTCTAAGATAATTTCATGCGATATTAATGGTAATGTGTTGAAAGTTGTATACATGTACAAAAATGCTAAATCATGTATAAATCAGGGTCAGACTGTGTCAGCCTTCTTCTCTTGTAATGTAGAGGTATGGCAAGGAGAAAACTTGTGTCCTTTGTTATTTGCTATTTACCTGAATAATTTTGAACACTGTTAGTCACAATTATAACGGACTTGACATGGCAGCTGGTGAAATTTACAACAACCTTAGTGATGATGATGTAGAAAATGTATGTTTTACTATATGCTGATGACACTAGAATGATTCAATCAAATACAGATTTCTTGCTTGTGTATAGCGGAACTATGTCAACTCTTCTAATGGTTGACATTTGGTTGTTTCAGGTGTCAACTATATTGTGAATCTGTAATTATTAGTCTATATTGATACAATATATTGATACAATCTACACAAGGCATGGCAAGAATAAACAGAACAGTAGAATGCATTTGATATCAATAAAGTGTAGGATATTTCACTCTATAGTTGTCCAGAATATAAATTTTCTATGTTTGTCACCTACAGGTGACAGAATATTAATTTTCTATGTTTGTCACCTACAGGTTTCTACAGACAATACATCTTTAACCAATAGACACCACAGTCACACCATTTTATAATAATTAAATGAACATCAAAATAAACACAACTTGCAATTATAGAAAATCAATAGTTTTGAAGATACAGTTTAAAAGTTTTGGTCCTTAAACGCTGTCTTAATATGGACCCTCAATTCAAAACAACGGGGAAGTCGTGCTGCCATTCACTTTCTGTATAAAATTTAAATCCACCAAATTAGTACACTGTACATGAATTTACACATCATATTCCAATGTCACGTTGTTTAAAATGGTGTGCTTCATACCTTTCTGAACTGTTCTTTATATTCTTAGCAACAAAGCAACAATTGACTACCACGGCTGCTTACACATACAAATGCATTTGTCTATACTTCTGTTTCAAGGAATTCTGTTTTGGTGACGAGTGCTGCCATCTACTGGGTTTCACAGATACTCTCTATACCTCGGGTGACAAACAACGTTGGTTTGCTTACATCACCAAATATCTGAGATATGTGTTCAGTTTTAATCACATAATGCAAAACACGTAGTATGTGTCAATTGGTCACTGGAAGATAGTCTTCAATATCTGCCAATGATTACGACTAACCAGCAACAAGAGATTGTGAAAAAGAAAGGTGGGTCGTATATCAAATAGAACAGATAGCACAAGTTGCTATTGTAATCCCTTTGATGCGATAACTCGCAGATTGCTGTTAACCCAATAGATCGTAGAATGGCCTCCACCAGCCCTAGAGCCGCAACCATCAGCTAGAAAATGGGGATTGTTTATCAAAATCCTGGCAAATAACCAATGAATTAAAACGTGATATAATTTTAACAGTACATATCAGAGATGTCTCGAAACAACCTCTACAGGTGTCATATTCAAAATTCTAATTGTCATATTCAAAATACCAATTATCACCGGTTTCCATCTACAAATCTCTTTTGGCTTTGTCATCACTCTGGAACCATTTATCGAACATTTTGAGCAAGGTCATCATTTGTATTGATGAGCACCAGTAGTGTTGAGCATGATTTGAGGGATGTGTTGTTGCACAGTACTGAGTACTACATCGACATTCATCAGCGACATAGAGGCTAACTAGCAAATTGCACACAAATCTTCCTTAGTACCCACGCAGACAATTTGTTATAATAAGACTAACAAATCGGCAACCTTGGAGGAAAGAACCAACAGTAAAAGAAAGTGGCTTGTTTATGATACCTCCAGTAGAATTCTAGACACAGATGGCAATGACTCAAATTAAATTAGCTTAACGATTACTTGCACCATAAAGCACAATGCTTCAGTGGCAAAGCTTCTCGGATCAAGAATGCATTTAATCATGGCTCGCAGATGTTATCAGTGTGTTTCGGTTTATTTTTTTAACGAAAGGCTTTGTTGTAATCCATATTCTGGCAACAAGCAAATGTGAAGTCTTATAAAAACAATATATCGCATCTACAATAAAGTAAAATACTGATTATAAACATCTATCAATTATAATTTATCTTATTAGGTTTTAACAAAAATAATATATAATAAAATCTTACTTAAATCATGCAAATATCATAATCAATCCATATAGTATGATTCATGTGTGAAAAGTCATTGAATCAACGATGTCTCATTATGTTTTTACTCATATTAGAGTACCCTGCACTTGGCTTTAATAAATAGAATAAAAAGGTACACATATGAGATGGGCACAGTCAAGTGTTATTCCCATATTGTTATCACGATTATACACAGTACACGTAACTGGGCATGAGAATCGTGCCAATGACAAGGGCCCTTGTACCTCGTTCCATGTGGCACCATTCACATGGTTGACCATAACACTTAGTGGTTGCCATGGCAACATCAATCAACAGATGGCAAGTTTAGTTCTGACATATGGACATAGTGATGTATACCATACACAATGAACAGGACAAAGTTTTTGTTGTACACACTTCAGATGTTTATGGTTGACTTCCGACAAATCGATTGATATGAAAAACAACATTTTTTGCACTTCAAAATTCAATTTAAATGTCACAGTGCATATTTTAAACTAGTCAAAAAGAAATCATGACAATCCACTAATCTTTCCTGTGGATATTTTCCTCATCGACTAGAAGCGAAAGCACCGACTCACTGGAGCTATGGCAGGATCAAAATGTAAATCATTCTGCAAAAAAATGCATGCTAAGTGTTATTATTTAACCCATTTTTATTAGTAATGAATCAGTAGCATTCAGTTGCATTTTCACAATTTTATCTATTATAAGATTTTTTTTACACAGAGTGTAACATTTGATAAACATGACCAGTAACACTAAGTCAGCAGTTCTTAACCATTTTTTGCTGTGATCCAAATTCTGGTTGAGTACTTGCTTGTCAACCCATGATTTGAAAAAAGTTCACTTGTGATTAAGGGTAAAATAAATAATTATAAAATAGGCATAATATTGTGGTAGGGTTCATTATATTGATTGGGTTATGAATGATCATTAGTGATTAGATGCTAGAGGAGTGAGTGATGACTTAAATGACATAACATGCAGGAGGCAGGGCTGCCCATCCACAGTAGCCCTTGTCCTCTGTGATAAACAAGATAAGAATAGTAATTACATTTCTCTAAGAAATGTTGAGTCTTGGAGAAACCACATGTTAAACCACATTATTAATTATCTGTAGTCTAGTAGATGGCTTTGTCTTTGGGTGTACTTGGAAGGAAAGATGAAGCCCCCCATTGGTTGGTTTAAATTCGGTAGTCCAGCTAGCTTAGATATAGAGAATTGTAGAGGGAAAATAAGGGTGTTGGTAGACAGGAGCAAGAGCCTGCAGGGTGTGTGTGTGTATGTGTGGTCACACCGTGTCGTAACAGGTCAGGAGTCTATGTGGATGTGATTTTACGGTGGGTTGTTAGCAAGTAATTTTATATATAGGGTAAGAGATAGAGAGTATAATAAATATTGATTCTAGTTTACTTGATCTTGTTGTGACTTATTTCATTGGTATCTCCCCCTTTATCTAGCAGGGACTGCTATTCTTATCTTGTTTATCACAGAGGACAAGGGCTACTGTGGGTGGGCAGCCCAGCCCCCTGCATGTTATGTCATTTAAGTCATCACTCACTCCTCTCTGGCATCTAATCACTAATGTTCATTCATAACCTAATCAATATAATGAGACCTACCACAATATAAATGAGTGAAAATAATGTGATTTATTAGATATGCTTATTGGATACCAAGTTACGAATCATCAAATCAACACCGTTCATTGTTTGTCAATGTTAAAAGAGGCCTCTCACTGCAACTCGAATACAAAGATTGTGGACGGAGTCGGAAAAGATTGTACGATTTTAACAATGTTGAAGGATATTATGCTAATTTATTTGATACTCATGATAATAATGAGGCAAACAATCTGACACACACTAATGTGGACAGACCTGCTTATTAAAGCGATATTTGTCTGTAAGTGTACTTTGAAGGCTTAAAATATGGAATGCATAGAAAACTGCACCAATTTTCGCCCAGTGCTTGCATGACACATTTTTGGAGACATGTAAATGGCTGTAAATGGCTTGGCTAGTGGCCATCCAATTTTGGGTCGTGACCCATGGGATAAGAACAGCTGCACTACGTCAAGCCGGCCCTGATTAATAGCATTAATAGTAGTTATGGATGAGAAGCTATAGTTTGTATCAGTCTCTCTAGCTGATGGAGATTCGTTGCACTCGGGCATGTATTCAAGTCAATACTATTTGTACTACTACTACTAGTGAAATGTTTGCACTTAAATGTGCCACTTCGCATAGTCAAGCAGTATTTACGAACAAAACACTCTTGTATTTAAGTTGGCATCACACATGGTTGTCATGGCAACCATATCAGATATGGATGACTGACATGGCAACCATATTATAAACTGATATTGGTGGTTGTCGTGGTAACCACATCAAATACTGGGTGTTGCCATAGCAACCACCATCCAACAGATTTAGACAACTGCATATTATCGCAATTCCTGGGTGAGAATTAGATCATTAAGTTAATTAAGTTATCAGTTAAAATAAGGGCTGAATGTGAAATCTCGGAAAGCATCATGCCGGACCTCCTCTGTGCTTTCTTACATCTACAGGTAGTTGTTTTGCGAGCGGCAAAAAGGGCGACATTTATGGATTTATTACAAACACGATCATTTACAAGCAATAAGCCGCCCAACCAGAAGCAATATATTGCTGGTGGGCTGGCATGCCGAGACTGCCTCGAGACTGCCTCGTGTGTACACGCCCACGTGGTCGCATTTTGGAGGCTCAAGCCATAAGGCAAGCAACTTATCACGTTATTACCCAGCCACGCAGCGCCTACACCTGCAGCTGTGCAGCGGACAGCTAATATAGTTAACAAGTTGATTATTTCATAAGCCAATTGGTAATAAAATGTTTCATCACACCAAAAGGCCATTATTTTGATTAAAGGAACATCAGCGACTGGTGGAGCTTTCTCATTAGTGTGATGTCAGTATAAAGCACTGCCCACCATTTCTATCATAACGTTGTATCTTCAGCTTCAATTACACTCTTGATACTGTCAATACCTGCACCATCAGTCGATTAAGAAAGGGTTTGTCCGGGCTCAGGGATAGTTTGTTGACTGGTGCAATTTGCCCAGGTAACATTCACTGTTCCTTGATAGCCATGAATTTTTCCCGACCAGTGGATTGACATTATTAACTTGGCAGTGTTTCAAGTTTCAACATTTTAGAAGTTTACTTTATTGTACACCATTAACAGTAAACTATTAGAATAAATTGGACTATTTGCATAAATTATAAAATAATCCTATCCACCTGCCATGTCTGGCCTTAATTATATAAAAGATCAATTGATACCTGAAAAAAATATCATATCTGTATGACACGTGCAGACGATCTGCTAAATGTACATTTCTTCTTATCATTCATCATCCGAGAACTACTCATGCCAGACATTTTACGGAATATTGGAAGACAACATTGTCTGTGTGCTTAAAACAATCACAGGCTATCATTGTTCTGACTAAAAACATACACGCACTCACACGTACAGATGGACACTCTCCCATTGGCAGTCGAAAACCCGAACAAATTACCCCTTGATTTCATTTGTTACCCCTTGTTTTCAACAGCATGGGGTAAATTACCCCTTTCTACAAACCCTAGCGAGGGCTCTGCTGGTATTATGGTATTCTAGTATTCCACACCAGAACACTGTAAATTGTAATGCACCAATGCGAAGGACTTCGTCCCGATATGACATGAGTTTGTTGTGAGTTGCACTGCATTCAGTCCAAACTTACACAATTTGTCAATGGCACTTCCCATCATGCATTGCATGGAACCATTAGGGCCCCTTGTGATAATTACATGGACTAACTACAGTAGCCATACATCTAAACATATTTTAATTTATTTTCACAGCTAGCACAGTTTACTGGAATGGCGCAATGTCTTGAAATCACCCACAATGACGACTGAAATTAAAATAGTTACCGGAGTGACCCCGGATCCATCTGAGTGTCTTAGTGTTTTTGTTAATATTTCACTTGCCTCAGTGAAGGATTAAAATAACAACAGCCACCCGTACACCTGACACGTATCAACCATCACTTCACATAAGAGCAGCCACGTAAGAGCTTGTCTTAAATATCTGTCACAAACACTTAATCAGCACCACAGAGTGCCGACAACATTCAATTTACTACTAACACGCATCTGAATTGTGACGGCTTCTAGCAGAGCCACTTGGCTTGAATGGTCATGTTGTCTTTAGCTTATTGTTGAAATATCTGGATTCTTTTATTACTGGTGTTTCTATTATGTAGACTGCCTACAGCCTCTACTGGTGCAATATGCTCCCTACTCTTGACTGCATGTACGGACAGCTTAACTGACATACAACTGTTTAGAATCTATGCTATGCTCAAAGAACACACTACATGACCTATAGTTAATGTGAACTATGTTATACATCACAGGACAAAAATTAAAATTAAATAAAAAACAAGCAATGCTGTAACATACACGGAAGACTAATTTCAAAATACATTCACGACACACGAGGGTCCATGAAGGAGATTGTTCAACTGGCTGTCATATGTCACATACGACACAAATAAATGATTATTCATCTACGGGATTAGCAGATCGATACCCCGAACCCTGTACAGCTCTAATTTACAATCAATCCACTATCCAATCGATGCCACTACTCATAGGTACCATGGCAACACATTCCAACCATCAAATTCAACCCATGTCGCCATGCCAAAATTTGTCAGGGCCATTTGTTTTATCCCTACAAAGTAAGTGCTCTTCTGCTGGATCAATATGGCTTCTATTAATAGCAGGATTATGATGTTCAAATAACACAGGCAGGTACGGGGGTCTTGAAGAGCAGAGCAGTGGCAACGTCACCCGAACATCCTTTGTGTCATCCTGATGGGTAATGGCAACATTAAACTACGTCTTATCTTCAGCTTGTTGTGTCTATAAAAAATACTGTGCTTTTTGTGATCAATGACAGCCATTTCAACATTGATCATCGTATTTCTAAAGTCTCGTTACAGGTAGTTTTTCGTTAATGTACTTTTTTGGTTCTTACAAAATAAATAGTGACAGACAAATGAAGTTGTGGTGCACGCGTTAGTTTCCAAGGAACCTCACAAGAACACTAAATGTACCTGACGTGTATGGTATCAATAATTGACCATCATACACAAAAACGTTTGCATAAATAATAACACAGATGCGCTCTCAGTTATTTTACTATTGTGCCATCTTATCTGGGTCAACATTCTCTAAACAGAAGCTGTGCGATTCTGATGGAAGCATAGTTTTATGTGACGCGCTAATCCAAACATAAGTAAATAAATATTCATTCAAAATGATAAAGAAAACACTGCCAAGTCATGGCCCTGCAACCAACATCTTAAATTAAGTACAGTTATAAAAACCAAACCAGCTGGTAGTGAGATATCGAACTCTGGGCATTTTATGACATGTGGACATATCGCGACTCAACAGAATCCTGGAAGGCTGTGATGACGGTGCTTACAACATGCGAGGGAAACATTAGCCACGCCAGCGATGCATGACAAGGCAGCATCAGTCAGCGCGACAGCTCACAACATGTTTACTGTGCGCAAGCAGACACACATGGTTCATAAAAAACAACCACGATGTAATCCATATCACTGTGGAAGATAAGTCATCCCCCATGACCTTCATGCACCCAGTAACCTAACATATGTCCGCCAACAGACTACAGGTGATCCCACGTACACAGCAATATGGCGTAATGTCTTCACCACGAGGTTCGGCTAAGTTTCTCTCAAACTATGCTTAATGCAAAGTTCAGCGAGTAAAGACTAAAGGTGCTATATATTGTATGTGTACTTGTAAGTTGTAACACAGACCTCGACATTAACACTGGCCCGGTGCCTTTTTTGAAGCTGTCAGGCCAGTTCGGGCTACCAGTTTTTATATTTTACTGGCCCGACGGGCTACTGGTTTCCGGTTCTTGAACGCCGCTGAGATGAAGCGGCAGTCACAGCAAGACCGCATCGGGAATCAGATGCACAGTTCGCCAAAATTCTTAGACACGACTCAGTTATAGGATACCGTATATATAACATAGATACTAATTCTGATCAATAATGATACCAAACTCCAACACTTATCATGCGGATGACGGCATTCAAATATTTTTAGATGTATGGCTACTGTAGTTAGTCCATGTCATTATCACAAGGGGCCCTACATTTTTTAAGTCCTGCCGCATCCCTTGGACACACTTTGTGCGGTGGTTGGAAGCTGCCTCGAGTTTAGAATTAGGCACGCTTTTTCTTCTCTAGATATATGAAAGGAATACACCTTAAATCCAAATTTAACTAGTGGCTAAAGTGACAGAAACCAAACGTAACGCTGCATCAGCAAGGTCAAGGTGAAGGCCACCTAGTTTAGATGGTGCCACCTAGCGAATAACCGTGAAATAGTCTAATGCCTTGAATGATCTGTACATGAAAACAGTATCAACTCAACTAGTGACTGACTAGCTGTCGTCTCACTGGACACAAACTTAAGTTAGACTTGACAAATACCATATACATGCATCTGAGTACACACTTGAACAATAATACAATATTATTAGCATCGGACATCTCACTTTGAACGATCAATGTGCATATAAACTTACAACAATTTTGTTGGTAAATAAAAAAGACTAATAATGTTTTACACCTCAGTATCAGCATATTTTTACGGTAACGCAAAATCCGGGCCAGTAACTTTTACAGGCTAGCCAGTAATTTTCTACTGGCCAGTGGATTCAAAACCTTAATGTCAAGGCCTGCAACAATTGTGAGCAATCTTGCTGACTTATCAACTGCATTATGATTAAATCAGAATACTTTTAAAATTAATATTTCAATGCTTAGAATTACCTTGAGTTCAGTCATTTTGAGGTGAAAATTCAATCAAATACTTTATTTAACCTTCACAAACTGTAACATATTAGAATGATCACACCTGGGTACAGTCAAGTAACCGCCTATCGCACGACTTTGTTTCATATTTTACCAAAACTGTTTGTTCAATTTGAATAAAATAAGTGTTAGAGAATTATAATATAGTCTACTTTGCAAACATTTCTTCTGATATCTGTAAAAAGCCCCAGCATATTTTGATTAATGTACCTGCTACGTAGGAGAGCCTGTATATGTTCGTGACACATACAAATGTTTCCATGTTTAGACGTGTATATAAAAATCATGTGCAATATGACAGTTATAAATATTTCTAATTGGTGTTTTTAAAATTTTTTTTGAAGTAATATGAAACTGGCTAGTAGATATCTTGACAATTACCAACCCATGTTAACACCAGCACCTCTACGTGTGATCAGTTGTGTTTCTACAAACAATTCTGTATAGTACATGCATGTATAGGTAGTCGACTCAGTGAGTGATTGTCTGAAGCCAATGAAGCTATACCGCAGCAGTTTATATTTGGCTATGACTATTACACATCACAGACTTTAATCTTGATAGTACTGTCAATGGAGTAAAGGTAAGTTCTTATCTAGCGCCGTATCCAGTCCTCAGGACTGCTCAAAGCACTTTATACTTTACTCCCTGGCAGACCTGTTCAACCAAACACCATATTGACTTCTCTAGGAAGCATTCGGCCATGCTGCAATTTATGCGCGAAGACACTATTCACACACAATATCTACCACTGACAGTACTCACTCGTAGAGCTGAGTGAACTGAAACAACGTAGAGTAAACAAACTTGCCCAAGGTTCAATACCACCAGACAGGATTCGAACACGGATTCTGTCAGTCGAGAGTCCAAAGTTCTTACCGCTGCGCTACTGCGCTCAATCAGCATTCAAGTTCATTAGTGCATTATTGATCTCACTGAAAGATGTAGACATGGCAATTTCCCTACCCTTAACAAGTCAAACTGCAAGTGATTCTGTCTGAGCGATTAGGCAGCTGCCTATGTACAGCGTTTCTCCTGGTGATTGATCACTGGGCATAATAAGCGGGGACATAACATAACCTGACCCACAGAGGATGTAAATGTTCTAGTGTCTCTCCTCAACCCTCTGCCAAAACTGGCCATGCTCTCCCTGCTATGTCTTATGTCTATCACAAATGATTGCCGCAGAAGCAAATCTACGATTTCTACGTTTTAACAATTAATATGAAAATAAAGTTGTCAGTATTGTTTCTTATTTTAAAATTATATTACACCATTTTGGTTGGCCAGGGCTGACTATCCAAGTACATTTGTACATGGATCATACTTGTATACAACAACATAACAGCTTTTTGTGAATTCATGCCATTTTCAACGATCTTAGTGTTTTGCCGTTGCAAATATGTTTGTAACATATAAGGTTTCCAAATTGCTTCTTCGTCACTGCCACACTGGAATTACTGCCAGAAAAATCCCACAGTATCTAGTGACATATTACATCTATATTAAACAGCTAAAACTACAGACGATATACAATTGTAGTTATATTTATTTATTCTGCGATTGGTTGCTATATCTTAACTTACACGTAACAATTAATTACAGAGTGCATAACATATACAACTGTTTATAATAACATTGCTTGCACCTTTATTGTTAATAATAATGATACAAGTGGTCATCAGAAAAGGGGAAGTTGGATAAAAGTGGCCGTAACAATGAAGTATTGATTTGACTGAGTAAAGACATTGAGTAGTTCTAGTTGTTTCCAGCACTCGGCAACGTTCTATTAACTGACTAGTCTGTATATATTGTGGTTATACGTTATGATCTTATGAGGTCTCATTCAACTAGTCAGCCTTTTTCAGAACATTATCGCCAAGCCGACCTTTCTATACGCTGGCACTGAGGGTGGTCACTGCCAGGGTGCTTGTCATCCTCAGTGGTTCTTTTACGTCCCAAATCGAGACGGGACCGACATTAACGTGATCTCTGAGTCACGAGGGATACACAATCCCCAATGTTGAGAGCCAGGTTTTTACACCAAATATTCCATACCTGCCGGGTCCGGGTATTGAACTCGGGACGCCGGCATTTCAGGCGGATGTGCTAACCATTACACTATCGCGCGCCCCCAATGTACACAATGAATAAACACCATGAATAGTCTTGGATGTAATCCCCACCTGCATAGAATAACTGAAAACAATTCAAGCGAACTTGCCGTTGTATTATGGCACATCTCCATGGCAATACAACATAACGTACAGCGCAGCAGTAAAGTTGAGAGCTAACATCCGTGCCATTCCGACATATGCTGCCAAATTGCACAATTCGTAAAAGCAGCGAGCACAAAGGAGATTGAAAACTCTACGAGTGTGGATTGTAAATGTGCAATGAACGGTAGAAGTCATCAATATGCCCTTTACATTGGCTTCTTTATGGATGCCTGGCTCGTGGGCTTTCACCTCCAAATAAATCTACATCTGTATTACAAAACATCTGTATTACAAAACATGTCTGTCCCACAAAGCTACGTCTATGAGTGAATAATAAAACAAGCGGCCAGCTATGGCTCTACAAAGAAACGTGGGTGAAATAACCGCAACTTTTTTAATTGGTCTAGTAATGCCATACTTTTGTTATTATATGGTTTACGGGCAGAACTGTCCAGAAAGCAGTGACGGGAATCGAAATAAAAATAAAATTAAAATGTCAGGAAAAAAGATCATAGTGCATGTTCAAATACATTATAACATTTAAATAATAAGATCTGTGGCTACATGAAAATTAATAAACAATTCTGTGTTACTTGTAATTATTAATGACAGACACGACATTGTGAAATGCATCAACAATTATTTTTATGAAAGTTGTTTTGTTCAGTTTCTGACCCTGACCGACTGTCTACTTCACAATTAAGATAATTTTTTTAGCAGTTACTCATCGCTAAGTCACCATTTTAACACTAACTTAAAAGGCCAATCAAATGTGAAATGACAATAAAAATATGAATTGATGAAACACCCCACAAGTAGTCCATGTTTATGCCTTGACAACGATCACGTTCGATCATGGTATGCCAATTTGTTTGGTATCAAAAGAACTGCCGTCTTCTTGGCTATCTGTCAGTTCTGTCAGTAGACACACTCTTTTTTTCCATTGAATTTTCGCACGTTGAAACCAGGCCCCAAACCCTGACAATCTCCTTATTTAGCTTTAAACTTATGCAAATGCGACACGGAACTGGCTGTAGTTCTCAAAACGAGGCACGGAACAAGTTCAGGGGTCATACAGCTTCCTGGTCGCAGCTAATGCGTTTTGTCTAAAAATGAGGCAAATCAATCCCATGATGCTATGCATTGTTAAATTTCTTGTTTATATTATTCAAAGTTGTTGCTACGGAGAATAGTTTCACAGCCAATAAACGAATGATATAATTTGTGAAAAAGAGAGTTTAATCGAGATGCCACCGGAAAAAAATCAAAAATTGTACAGAAGCATCTGCTTGAATGAAATGCAGAAATATGCCGATAGCCCAACGTCACTAAACGCCACCGCCATCTTTTGGTGGTGACGTTCGATGACGTTGGGCTATTGGATGCATTGTGGGAACTCCTATGGACCGAAGCTGGTCACAGTGTACTGCTGATAGGCTATTATTTCGCACAGAGGTGGAAGTATTTAATGCAATAGTTGTTAACATCATACTCAAAGAAAAGCATGCACGCCCGGTAGCAACAATTGTTAAAAAGTCACATGAACAAAACTGTTCGATTCAAACCCCATACATTAGGAGGACATTTTCTCTCATGAATAGCAAGATATTTTATTTATGATTTAACATGTTCAGTTAATAACTAATGACATCAGCGGCAAACTGTGAATTTTATTTTTTTATTCTAAATCCTGGAAATTCATGTTGGCGTACCTGTAAAACATGTAATATAAAAAGTCTGGCCTAAGCAGAAGTTATGTGTCAGTTATGACAGGTGTTCAGGGTATATTAATCATTCTTTTGTTTCTTTTTATAATAAAGAAAATATTCATCGGTGCTTGATACACCAGCAAAAGCTCTGGTTTAAAGAGATAGAAATGAGAGCATGAATTTGCTGAAAAAGAGATACATTCAGATATCACTCCTACAAAACTGCATTGCCAATAACGTATATTTCCATATCGTATTGGTTTGTCAATACTGACATACCGCAGCAGAGACAATATCTGTTATTTAGAAATTCTGACATGTTATTGCTGGCATCCCTGTTCAGAATCCTGTATATAAATAATATTGACTTACGGCAGGTTTATTGCACATTGTGGACTACCAAGGAAACGTAATAATGTAAAGAAGCAAGTTATTAAAGATAATTTGTACAACGGTACTTGTGGTGTGGAGGTTAAGCACCGAGCACTCCTAATACAGCTTTGTTCACCTGCAAAGGAAGCTGCTAACATCACAGTGCTGTCTGTGCAAGACAAATGGTTTAGCTAAACAAGGCAGTATGTGGGTCTGGATCAACATGGAAAGGAATGTACACAAGGTAAACACTGCTTGAAGCCAGACACTGTCGGTGGTAGGAGTACAGCCACACATGGCTCAACTCAGACACCTGTGCGTCTTGTATCAGTAACACATGCTGGCGCCACCTACTGGCACACATGACAACAATCTTAACACGTGCTGCCACCCGGTGACCACAACAAACACCACATACACATTCACCACCCAGGCATACTATTCACAGAAATGACCACAACTTACCTGAAGCTGAAAGGAACATCACAGATGAAGTTGTACGCTGTTGACATCCACTTTTAAAGCAATTTCCTTAGCGCTGCTCAATAAACCTCCCACAAAAAATTGTTCAGTCTGAATCCGTATGGAACTTCAGGATGAGGTGATTAAGTCAACCAGAATGACCTCCCACAGGCTTTCAGGAGGTCATTCTGGACTGGCTGTTGGGAGATGTTTACACAGGGATATAAGATTCTACACAACATTGACAACAATGACTTGCAGTGCTGGAGGACATCACAGCCATAGTAAAAGCTTTATTTCACAATCTACTCTAGCAGGAGGTTAACCCATAACATGAAGGAATTAGCAAGCATGCCTGAACTACCAGTATGTTGTAATTCCTACAAACTGCTTCATGATTATTCTTATCTGCTGCGAGTTAAATTCCCCCTGCATGGTATCCCCATCAGACCTGTCACATCACATGGACCCACTGTATAAAAAATCGAGTTCTGGAATGCTTGGAAGAATATGTACCCCATTTTGATTTAATATGGATCAAATGGATTTTTTTAATAAAGTACATATCTTCTTGTAATCATCACAAAAGTATAAAGTTTACAAACTTACAAAGCGATCAAACATAAATTATTTTGATGCTAGGCATATTTTTGACAAAACCTGGTGGATTCTTTTTATGTTGGACATATTTTGTAGCTTTGTATATATGGAATACTCAATTGGAATATGAATGTTTTTACACTGGACACAGCATTTCAAGAACAAAATATGAATTTTCAACAAAAAAAGCGACATGTCTGCACCACAATCTGCTCGTGTGTGACATCCGCCAGCACAGCACCACCTAGAGGAAGGTGTACTCACAAGTGAGATTGTCAAGCAGGTACATGAGCAACTTCTGCGTGCCGCTGGGCTCACTGAGCAGGTCAAGGAGAGGCATGACGAGAGGGTTGCCCTTCAGACCTGCAGGAGCAGTCAGGCGTACAGTTACATTTTCAGGAAAACATCTCACTCACCGTTAACATACAAACTAGAACATTACACACACAAAACTCGTGACCACTGTGGTATTTTTACTACAAAACACATTCGTGTGTTGTCTCTTAAAGCTGCTTCCTCAACTGATTTAGCCCAATACAAATCTGTTTTTTTGTGTCCAAGTGTGTAACGGATGAATAGATTAAACATTATCTGCACATATCATCGAGGTACTCTATCGCTAAACATTACAGTGGTGCCACCTACTGAGTGGAACATTACATTACCGCACATTAACTTTATTTCTGATATCGGAACCAGACAGCATGGTGCGCAATGTCTTGGCAACCACGCCGCATCAGTTGAATCCAGTGCTACAGGCTGTGGTTTTTATGCCATTTTAGATCACTCAATATCCAATGTCCAACCCCATGTAGTGGTGTGGTGGGTTTCAACCAGCACAAAACATTACACGGTTTTTCGACTTTGCTAACTTATGAGACAACCCCTTACCGCCCTGGTTCCCACCCCCCAAACAATGTTGGCCCACCAACCTAGTGTCTGTAGTTGGAAGAGTTTGCCGAGCTCGAAGGGCAGTTCCCGCAGGTGGTTATGACTTAGCAGCAGTTCCCTCAGTAGCACCATCTCCCCTATCTCGGCGGGCAGGTACTGCAGCCGATTGTGCGAGAGATCGAGGTAGACGAGGTTCGTCAGCTGCTCCACCTCGGCTGGCAACTCGACAAGGTTGTTGTCGTTGAGGTAAAGCGACGTTAGATGCCGCAGCTGCCATAGCTGAGGACTCACGTTGCGGATCGGCCCTGCAATGGTTGACTACACGTCACTTCCACGCAAAATGCACAATACACAGGGCTCCACAGCACGGTTATCTGATGCACTACAAGGGTTTGTGTGAAAACATGCCCACCACATTGTAATAAAAGATACCAAACAAACATACATTCAAAATAGAAATGCAAACTTTGGTAATGAATGTTATTATTATACCCTCAAAACATGTTTTAAATAAAACCACTAGCTTGGCAAATGAATGCCAACAAATAGTTTATTCTTGGAAAATAAAAAGTGAGTCACAATATGTTTGTTATCATTCAGAGCTCTGGGAATCAATAATGTTCTATTATGAATTTATGACCTGTTTATTTAGCTTGTTATGTACAGCGGTGATCTATAATTCACTTGAAAAACATTAATAATTTGGCAAAAAAATTATCTTAATCACATTCTTTGATTAGTCAGCATATCATGCCAATGCTGGTTTGGGAGAGTAAATCTTCATGCTATGGACCAGAATCTTTTGAAAGAGCACAATGAGTAATCCACAATGTACAAAGCATCGTTGTCAAACTGTAAAGAACTTGCAAACAAGTTTTAATTTTTAATGTTAGTCTTAACAAGTAGAATAAATATGTTGACATACTCCTCACCAAATTTCAAAACAGTGTTCCCAATTTGAATGTTGCATTCCTGTGTTTCCCCTGGGTAAAATGATGGGTGAGGTGGTAGGGGCAGGGCCTCACCCAGAGACCCGTCCACCCGTCCTGTGGACGGGTATATTCATTAATTGAGTTTTTTGGATGGGGTCAGATTGATTGTGGACGGGACACCCATGTCGGTTTTTTTGCGCGGGCCAGCCCATCCATGCCATTTTTATGACATCATTGAAACTACCGCGAAGCCAGTTACAAAATCTACGGAGACTGGTTTTAAAAATTCGCTAACCGGATCGCCTGGCCAGCTCCTCGACACACGCCAGGCCTCGACATGCTAAGATAATTGTCACCTACCCACTAGAGGCGACTTGCTAGGGTAATTGTTACATACCCGCTAGTGGTGACTTGCTAGGGTAATTGTCACCTACCCGCTAGTGGTGACTTGCTAGGGTAATTGTTACCTACCCGCTAGTGGTGACTTGCTAGGGTAATTGTTACCTACCCGCTAGTGGTGACTTGCTAGGGTAATTGTTACCTACCCGTTAGTGGTGACTTGCTAGGGTAATTGTTACCTACCCGCTAGCGGTGATTTGCTAGGGTAATTGTTACCTACCCGCTAGTGGTGACTTGCTAGGGTAATTGTCACCTACCCCCTAGCGGTGACTTGCTAGGGTAATTGTCACCTACCCGCTAGCGGTGACTTGCTAGGGTAATTGTCACCTACCCACTAGCGGTGACTTGCTAGGGTAATTGTTACCTACCCGCTAGCGGTGACTTGCTAGGGTAATTGTCACCTACCCGCTAGCGGTGACTTGCTAGGGTAATTGTCACCTACCCGCTAGCGGTGACTTGCTAGGGTAATTGTCACCTACTCGCTAGCGGTGACTTGCTAGGGTAATTGTCACCTACCCGCTAGCGGTGACTTGCTAGGGTAATTGTCACCTACCCGCTAGCGGTGACTTGCTAGGGTAATTGTCACCTACCCGCTAGCGGTGACTTGCTAGGGTAATTGTCACCTACCCCCTAGCGGTGACTTGCTAGGTTAATTGTCACCTACCCCCTAGCGGTGACTTGCTAGGGTAATTGTCACCTACCCGCTAGCGGTGACTTGCTAGGGTAATTGTTACCTACCCGCTAGCGGTGACTTGCTAGGGTAATTGTCACCTACCCGCTAGCGGTGACTTGCTAGGGTAATTGTCCCCTACCCACTAGCGGTGACTTGCTAGGGTAATTGTCACCTACCCGCTAGCGGTGACTTGCTAGGGTAATTGTCACCTACCCACTAGCAGTGACTTGCTAGGATAATTGTTACCTACCCGCTAGCGGTGACTTGCTAGGATAATTGTTACCTACCCGCTAGCGGTGACTTGCTAGGGTAATTGTCACCTACCCTCTAGCGGTGACTTGCTAGGGTAATTGTCACCTACCCGCTAGCGGCGACTTGCTAGGGTAATTGTCACCTACCCACTAGTGGTGACTTGCTAGGGTAATTGTTACCTACCCACTAGCCCTGGCTCCTTGAAAGGCACCCGACACTTGCCTATGTAGACTAAATAATCCTATGTGAAGTCAACATCAGGGCAGGGAGATACAATAACTACTTGCCGATTATGACGCGTTCTTGGAAAACTAATGAAATTCCGCGTAATTGACATTTCGAAACAGGATTGGTGTTTTTGAATGGAAACTCAGTAAACGCTAAAAGAGTAGAATCACCAACACCGTAAACGATACTGACTTTATTGGCGATATTTTGAAACAAACATGATTACTATGCAACGGCATTCGTTTATTTTGGTGAATTCATGACGATTTTTAAAACGCGCATGGCAAATATTTACAAGTGTGATGGCGCCGGTGCTACCTCGTGAGTGTGATGGCGCCGGTGCTACCTCGTGAGTGTGATGGCACCGGTGCTACCTCGTGAGTCATGTCAACCAAAGGCAAAGACCATGTATCAATACAAGACGATGCAGCATGCGCTATTTCCATTCTTCAAAGTACGTAAGTGGAGTAATCATGATTAATAAAAGTCAGTAATCATGATTGTTTCATCGTGTTGAGATGTGTTTTCCATTTTACCACTGGTACTCAGTAGAGGTGTGGTTTCCACTTGACCACTGGTACTTGGTTGTGGTGATGTTTTTCTTGCCCTAGCCCTAGGCCTTGTTACCCCGCTGACAGAGTCAGTAAAAGATAAGTTCTTATATAGCGCAGTATCCAGTCCTGAGGACCTCTCAAAGCGCTTTACACTTTACTCCCTGGCAGACCTGTTCAGTTGAACACCATCTCGACTTCTCTGGGAAGCATCCAGTGGTATCATCTGACGACTCTTTCATCATCAAATTGGTGGTTTATCTTCCAAAGATTATATTTTATTTGTTGTTAGCATGTTATGCATTTAATTAAACAGTAATTTTTGGAATGCAACAAAAGTATGTTTCTATTAATTTCTCAAATTGAGTCCTTTTTTATAAAAAATATATAAGTTATTTAGTATATCCAATTTCTGTGTAAACATATCATTGTTTAGCCCAAGTTATCGATAACCTGTTAGTATACACGGTTTTGGGCAATAGGCTATTTTGGGGAGATGTGAACTTTGGTGTTTATATTCATAAATACTTCATTCAAATCAACTTTCCTAAAAGTTTGTTTGCACAACTTTGTCGGAATATGTATTATATATTTAGCAAAGATATTTCCAAAAAAAATGGCATAAAACATTAGTTGAATAGACTTGTGGGCATTTGTGTAGAATCCGGACCCACCTCGATTTTGCAGTTATAACTTGAGTTTTGCCTAACTTTGATACCTCAGTGAGATAGTTCCATCATTCAACACTATCCTAGGCATATTTATCTTTAAGAATATTGCGTCTCATGCCCATTTGAGGCGTAAATAGTGCCCCGGTTTGTATCAACATATGCTACTATATCGCTCATTTTACGCGCTGTGAGGTAACGCATGGCCGCAGTGGCGCAGACTAGCGCAAACCGGGTCGCAAAAGGGTCCGGATTGGATACAAGTGCCGACTAGTGAATAGGATGCACGGTTTTTATTTGGGTTCAAAAGGTTCCCGATTCGACACAAGTGCCGACTAGTGACGTAGTGTCATCAGCTTGCACGTTTTTACTCCCACCACCATCATAAACCAGAAATTCAACATCAGCTACACCAGCATTCTGATTTAATGTGGGCACATACTGTAATAGTAAAATTGAGTGCAAAAGACAAATTCTTTCAGCTACTGTTTTTTTTTTCTTCTCTGAGTTCCACATGGCTCCCAAACGCAGTAACCATTTGGGCGCCATGTTACATGAATGTCTAGATTTCTAGTATGTCGAAACTCCGCAAGGTGTCACCATTGGAGACACCGGGGATCCCATGGGAATATTCGGTGATTGGACAACTGATTCACGTTGTCCAATGGAGTTAATTCCAAGAGGTAAATCCTAGACGAGTAAACGATGTTGCTACATATCTGCGATTTTGCAGGAATATAAGTGACTTTATGGTGTCATTTCATGCCGCTCGCCGACGCTGAATATATCGCGAAAGAACTAAAAAGATGGGCCAAGTGGCCCTGAAGTCCTTTGGACTAATACGTCTATATGTGACCCCGGCTGACCAAATGAGTGATAAGTCGGAAAAATTGTAACATTGTTTTCTTACATCCTTGTAAAGGATTGGTAGGGTGCTTTACACGGTTTCAAAAAATGACTGCTACAAAAATTGGCAAAGTTATGGAGCATTGAACATGGTAGGGATCAAAAAGTGAAAATGAAGAAAACGGCTGTTGAAGTTTTACATTATATATGCAAATGGATTGCATGGAAATATTACATGCACAACATTCAAATGTGGCACACAGTATGTAATATGTATGTTATGTTGCAATGATACACTGGAAGTACAAATGTGCTGCTACAAAGACTTATCATGTTATGCCAGATTATGTCTATGTGTAAAACTAAGAGGACAGATTATTTGAGAGCAAAAGGTAGACTCACTGTTTGACACAGTTTAAAACCTACAGGTAACTGTCCAGTTTAACAGGGGTCTAGTGGCTTAATGCTGTCTGTTGACACAAGCTACTGCCAGTGACCAATTACAGATTAGTCACAGTTTCCATCAAACAATAGCAGGCAGAGAATCTTAGCTCCACAGCTGGGTGTAATACACAACCAGAGCCACCACTGATTCATGTTCAAGTAGATTAGCTCAATGCACCAACTAAAACAATACACAACACTGTGAGTGACAGTGTCCAGAGTGAGGCATAAGCAGTGTCCTCATTGCTGAATAGATCAATTAAACCTGCCAAGTGGGTGACATTCTGCACAGGGGTTCATTAATCCTTAGTGATTGTTCAGAACACCAGACTGACCACATACCTAAACAAAGCAAATGTAATAGGTGAAGAACAGGCAGTGTTCAAATAGGGGTATTGGTTGAATTGTATTTGTCTCAACGCAAAAGCCTTTATTGTGTGCCTTCATCGATTATAAGAAAGCATTTGATTTAGTAGACAGGTCCTCCCTGTGGTCTAAGATAATTTCATATGGTATTAATGGTATTGTGTTGAAAGTTGTATACAACATATACAAAAATGGGTCAGCTGGACAGTGATAGACCGTTTGAAATTGAAGCCTTTGTAAAACTTTTGTCTCGACTTCACCGAAGGCGGTGGGTGTCCTGCTGTCAGAACTTCGAAGATGTTACTCACCTAACTTACAAATATATAGGGAGCTAATGGAGAGGCCCATCATAATCCATAGCACTACAAAATGAAGAATCTGAAAGTCACACTTCATATACTGAGTGACACATCTCGTACTGTCTCTCTGCACTGTCGCAATGTCCAATAGTTTCCTATCACAACCCTCGTGTACAATATACCAAAGCTATATATTTCAAACACCACAACATATGCATTATCATTGGATAGGTAATTGAATAATCTTTCAGATGAATGCAACTTGTAGCAGCAGAAAATGAAGCATACAAAAGTTACACTGCAAACAATGACATGCATTCTCAAAATGTGATTCATTCAAAAATTAGTGCTATATAATAGTAGTTTGTCAAAATGTAAACAAACTCAAAGACAGTTGCAGCTTACTGTTCACCAAGCAGTAGCAGAGCAGTTTTATAATAATAATAATAATCCACAAGTTAAGTGGCAGTGATCTTCCTTTTATCATTCATGTGATGTTTATTGTGAGCAGGGCGGACAAATGGTTATCATACGTAGACAGGTACAGAAAGAAACTGAAATTTTCTATAAAAAGAACACTGTAGGTAATTATTAATCAAATGTTTTTTGGTGAATAATAGTTACAGATCATTAAGGGTTATGATGGAAGTAAAATGTTTACACGTTTACTGTTCACTGAAAAAAACAGCTCCACAGAACTAATTATAGTTATTGTTAAGATGTTTAACCTAGTTCCATTATCTGACATTGTGCCAACAGATTGGTGTATTGGGATCATTAAGCCTATATCATTATTATATAAACATAGCAGCAGACACTGGGACAGTGTGACTGCTGCCTGGCTAAATGGATGCAATGGTGCTTTGAAGTTAGTTCTTCTGCCAACTATCCTTTTCACACAAGCCTATAGGTTTAGTAGCTGCCAGCACACTACTGAGCCTAAACTACCATGCAGGTGTGAAAAACGTGCTGATGTATTTGAACTTGACAGTGTTCAGATAGGGGTATTGGTTGAATTGTATTTGTCTTGACACAAAAGGCTTTATTGTGCCATAACTATGTCAACTCTTCTAATGGTTGACATTTGGTTGTTTCAGGTGTCAACTATATTGTGAATCTGTAATTATTAGTCTATATTGATACCATTGATTTACACAGTACGGTGACTGTACCATGTCTACACAAGGCATAGCAAGCGTAAACAGAACAGTAGAATGCATTTGATATCAATAAAGTGTAGGATATTTCACTCTATAGTTGTCCAGAATATTAATTTTCTATGTTTGTCACCTACAGGTGACAGAATATTAATTTCCTATGTTTGTCACCTACATGTTTATACAGACAATACATCTTTAACCAATAGACACCACAGTCACACCATTTTATAATAATTAAATGAACATCAAAATAAACACAACTTGCAATTATAGAAAATCAATAGTTTTGAAGATACAGTTTAAAAGTGTTAGGCAACTGTTCAGTCTAACAGGGGTCAAGTGTGTCTACTCTGCCTTTGATTTTGCACTTTGGGGGCCCCTTAGGTGCCCTTAGAATGATTCAATCAAATACAGATTTCTTGTATATAGTGGCAGCACCCTAAGATACATTTATGCAAAATAAAAATAAAAGTTGCTGAACAGTTTTTGAAAAAATAGGCCAAATGTTACATTTTTACCAGTTTTGGGGTCCTTGGAGGCCCTAGGGAGCTCTTAAAATGATTCAATCAGATACAGATTTCTCGTGCATAGTGACAGTGCCCCAAGATATGTCTATGCAAAATTAGAGAAAAATTTGCTGAACAGTTTCTGAGATGCAGCAGCTAACGGCGGACGGAGGACAGCAGATGGCGGACGCAGAGTGATGGCAATAGTCCCTTGGACCTTCGGCCAAAGGACTAAAAATGGGCCAAGTGGCCCTGAAGTCCTTTCGACTAATACGTCTATATGTGACCCCGGCTGACCAAATGAGTGATAAGTCGGAAAAATTGTAACATGGTATTCTTGTGTTATGGGGGAAGGACATAGAGGAATGAATGGGAGCAGACGTCTGGCGAGTGGGGAGACTGGCAAACGAAAGAGCTGTCTATAGACAATCCATCAAGGCTGCAATGTCCGGAAATGGATAAACAAACCCAAGGCAAGGTGTGTTATGTTGCAATGATACATTGGAAGTACAAATGTGCTGCTACAAAAACTTATCAAGTTAAACTAAGAGGACAGATTATTTGAGAACAAAAGGTAGACTCAAGAAAATTAACTAGGCTACACCAATACACAGATTTATAGCTGGCCACTCCATTCAGAGCCTACCAAGTGATCAGGGCAAAGTCCAGTATCCAGTTACATCAGTAGGGTGGCTCCCATGATAGCTGCATATAATTGTCTTAATGGGAGCCTCCCTGACCTTACAGTGAATATTATATAGTAGTTTATGTGCTTATGATGGTCACAAAAATACTGCCTGTCTGTCTGTTATAAATAGAGATCAGTGGGCCTGCAGGAGGGAGCAGTAGAGAAACAGGAGGACAATTTTGGAATTTTGGGGGCCCTGAGGTGCCCTTAGAGTGATTCCATCAAATACAGATTTCTTGTGTACGGTGGCAGTACCCTAAGATACATCTATGCAAAATTTGAAAAAAGTTACTGAACAGTTTTTGAAAATATAGAGCTTTGGAGACTGGTAGGTGGTAATCTACCCTCTCAGCACTAGTGTTCACTGCCAACAACTGGATTCATCCTCCATCCTCTAAAGTTACTAGAGCCACAACTGATTCATGGTCAAGTTGATTAGCTCAACTCACCAACTAAGACAATACACAACACTGTGAGTGACAGTGTTCAGAGTGAGGCCTAAGCAGTGTCCTCGAATTGCTGAATAGATCAATTAAACCTGCCAAGTGGGTGACATTGTGTACAAGTGTTCATTAATCCTTAGTGATTGCTCAGAATGCCAAACTGACCACATACCTAAACAAAGCGAAAGTAATAGGTAAAGAACAGGCAGTGTTCAGATAGGGGTATTCCACTCTTGATCATATATTTGTTTTGCACTCGTTGGTTGAATTGTTTTTGTCTCGACGCAAAAGGCTTTATTGTGCCTTCATCGATTATAAGAAAGCATTTGATTTAGTAGACTGGTCCTCACTCTGGTCTAAGATAATTTCATGCGGTATTAATGGTAATGTGTTGAAAGTTGTATACAACATGTGCAAAAATGCTAAATTATGTATAAAACAGGGCCAGGCTGTGTCAGCCTTCTTCTCATGTGATGTAGAGGTACGGCAAGGAGAAAACTTGTCCTTTGTTATTTGCTATTTACCTGAATAATTTTGAACACTGTTAGTCATAATTATAAGGGACTTGACATGGCAGCTGGTGAAATTACAACAATCTTAGTGATGATGATGTAGACATTTTCTTGAAAATGGTTCTATTATATGCTGATGACACTAGAATGATTCAATCAAATACAGATTTCTTGTATATAGTGGAACTATGTGAACTCTTCTAATGGTTGACATTTGGTTGTTTCAGGTGTCAACTATATTGTGAATCTGTAATTATTAGTCTATATTGATACAATTGATTTACACAGTACCATGTCTACACAAGGCATGGCAAGTGTAAACAGAACAGTAGAATGCATTTGGTATCAATAAAGTGTAGGATATTTCACTCTATAGTTGCCCAGAATATTAATTTTCTATGTTTGTTACCTACAGGTGACAATACATCTTTAACCAATAGACACCACAGTCACACCATTTTATAATAATTAAATGAACATCAAAATAAACACAACTTGCAATTATAGAAAATCAATAGTTTAGAAGATACAGTTTAAAAGTTTCAGGCAACTCTTCAGTCTAACAGGGATCAAGTGTGTCTGCTCTGCTTGTGACCAATTAAAGATTAGTCAAGGTCTCAATGGAACAATAACACTAGGCTGCAGAGTGGAGTGAGGCTGCGGGCTGTTTCTGGCACATTACACAAAAGCTACTGTTGGGGGTGTTTTCAAGGGCCCTTCTCAAAACCACATCACTAGATAATGTAAAACTTGTGCACTTTGGGGGCCCCTTAGGTGCCCTTTGAATGATTCAATTAAATACAGATTTCTTGTGTATAGTGGCAACACCTTAAGATACATCTATCCAAAATAAAATAAAAGTTGCTGAACAGTTTTTAAAAAAATAGGCAAAATGTGATAAATTACCAGCTTTTTGGGCCCTTGGGGCCGTACAGGGTCCTTAGAATGATTCAATCAAATACAGATTTCTCGTGCATAGTGGCAGTACCCTAAGATACGTCTACGCAAAATTAGAAAAAAAGTTGCTGAACAGTTTCTGAGATACGGCAGCTAATGGCGGACACAGAGTGATGGCAATAGTCCCTTGGACCTTCGGCCCAAAGGACTAAAAATGGGCGCACGAAATAGCTATGAAGCAGCAATTTTGGCATATTTGGGTGAAGCGGCATAGAAAAATGGCAAGGTAGCCCGCCTCGTTTGTCATATAGCAGGGGAAACACTGCACTCACAAATGTTCAAATTGTAAACCAAACATTCAATTTGTATACAATCGTTACTGGCACTTATTGCAGACACTGATCCCTCTCTTGCCTTTGAAGTTAGATGGTTACACATTTCTAACCACAAATTGGGATATAGAGTACAACTGGGATAGACCTCGCTTTTAATACAAGACCAACATTTCAGTTAGAATATGGTCAAAATCATGTTGTGTCCGTCTATCAAACAATGGTCAGAGAAAATAAATAAATGTTGACTTCAGCAACTAGGACTAGTGTACACAATGATGTAGAAAGTGATAACCAAGTACCTGTGATCTCCAGCTCATACCAGCGCGACTTCTTGCCTGCCGCTATGTCATCAGCCGACATAATTGTATGTGTGCGGCGAGGGTTTGGCGACTCATATTTCTCTTTCTGTGACTTCGCCTGTATGCCTGCAACCAGACACACCTAGTTCAGCACAACTGTAGCAACAACTACAATATGACACACACTCAATGCACAGCCTTTAGGGGGCATCCTTTAAACAAATTATTATTGACCATTCACATTTGAAAGAGGGCACGAGTTGTTGTTATTCTGTAGGTAGCACACTTGACTAGCTACAACTTTATATAAATTTGCTTACAAACTATTTCGACTATTTTGGTCATATGTACATATTTAATTAAAATTAAAACCGCCTCTTAAGATCAATAATCACACTGGGTCAAAGTTGATTAATAAAATGGTAGCCATACTGTGAGGAGTGTCGCCGTACCCATGACTATCTAGAAAATTTGGACTGCCAAAAATTTGATCCTGGGTGAGGCCCTGCCACCTGAAGACCTTCAAAAATGGCGGCGCCTTGGACATCGTAGTTGTTTACTAATGACGAAGTTTGCGTCATTATTTCGTAGGATGGGACATTTCTGACACTGAACTAAAGGTAAGTTGACGTTACATTCGAAATGCAACTGAATGAGTGATAACATGGATGACTTGGCCTTGGGTTTTGTTTATGTTTCGTTGTCCAAGTTTGGTCACCGTCAGTTGGGTTTTCGGCACGGAGACTGCTGTTTATATGTTACTACATGAAAATTATGTCTTTTATTATAATGAATTATTAGGGTATGTATTCTAACACTGTGAGTTGTTCTAATGGTTGACATTTGGTTGTTTCAGGTGTCAATATGCTAGTGATCACAATGTCAACACTGACGTTGACAAGACAAAGAAGCCATATGTAGGATAACAGCAACCAAGATAGAACACTTATAAAGCTGTGTTTGCTGTCTATATTTATACAAAGTGAATTGATTTACATTGTCTCATGTCTAAGCAAGGCATGGCAAGTGTAAATTCACAGCAGAATGCATTTGATGTCAATAAAATGTATGATATTCCACTCTATAGTTGTTCAGAATATAATTTTTTTATGTTTGTCACCTATAACTAACAACATATATTTAACCAATCAACACCACAATCACATCATTTTAAAGATAATTCAATGGACATCAACATAAACATAACTTGCAATTATAGAAAATCAACAGTTTTGAAGATACAGCTTAAAAACTGCAGACACCCATAAATGTCGAGATCTGTGGCAGCAGCCTGGGGAACAGGGACACATGCCAATATAACTGGCTGGGGTCTAATGGGTTAATTACTTGGTGAGGTTGCAGTGTACACAGGGTGCTTGCACTCACCTGTAGCATACATGTGCAAGAATCTAATATATCCGTAGGCTCATCAAACTGAACAAAACAATCCAGCGGTTTCTGAAAAGTAAAGCCAACCATTCATCCTGTAACACTACTAGCTAGCCAAGTACCAACAGTACCAACTAGTCCCAAAAATATGTGCCTTGCATGAAAATGTTACTGATTTGGTGAAAATTACAGTAAGAATAATATGACATACCAAAGCAATGACAAACTGTGTTATGACTTAATAACAAATATGTTTACAATTTTGCTATTTTCGGCACACCAGTAGGTAGTCTTGATATTGATAAAATAAATTATCATTAATGCAACTGGTAGATTGAACCAAATCAATTTTTCATTGAATAACAGGATAGTTTTTATTAGCATTAATTTCATTAAAAATATGACACAAACCAGCATTTATCTGCAATTTATGGTAATACCAGAAAGGCAAGGCCATGTGCATCAATATACTGGCACTCCTGGCATCCATGTTTGTTTGTGTGATAAATGCTAAATTAATCAGTACTACCGATATTACTAGCTGTTTTATACATGCACAGAACCACTGCATTAATTTTGAATTTGCGATACACCTGGAATATTTCCATGTTTTCTACTTACATGAAGAATCTGGTTTTTGATCCTTAAAAATCAGATCTGCAGTATGCTATAGCTTTTGTCAACTCTGGGAGTAAGTACACTTTAAAAGCTATAACTTTACATTCTAAAAAATACAACAAAACAATTTGTTTAATGTCCAGTTTCTTACCGAGTTGGTTCACACATAAGTGTAACTGGGTGTGATGAGTTAAATCTTCATCGCCAATTAAATTAATGAATAAATCATAGTTATTACCATGCACCAACAATAAATTAAATCTCTCACTCAGTCTGAGCTTACAACTTACAATGAAGTAACTCCTTGAAACTTGGGAGGATTCACATCATATTTTACAGCCTTCTGGACCAACCTACAAATTCACAAAAAAACTTTAGGGTCAACAAAACAATGAGTTGATTACACTGTACAAGACACGACTGGTGAAATCTACACTGTTGACTAGCAGGCCTCGACATTACACTGGCCTGGCACGTTTTTTTGGGCTGTCGGGCGACCAGTTTTTATATTTTACTGGTCCGCCGGGCCACTTTTTTCAATCCAATTGACCACCATCGTGTTTCTAGTAACCCAACCCTACCTAGAAAAATAGGACAACCCTAAAGCTTAATCTTTTTATTTGTTATGTAAATCAATATTTGTTTTGATACATTGTTGTTGTAACTAATTAAATAACAGCAAACTCAGTCATGCATATACAATGACTTGTGTGCACTGCCAAACTCATTTGTATCTGCCTGTGTGATTGGCGAATGGCGGGGGTCATTAATTATTCACCCAATATGTGGTCTTGTTACACGTTGGCTACGGATGGCAGGCAATCTCAACTGTCTGCATGATCAAATGCCAGTGCATGTAATATTCCATAATAGAAAGGCATCAAGGAAATTTGTTATACTGTCAAACATTTTATAGCATTGCTAAAAACCATGGCTGCAGCGGTGGATCTTGTAATACAGCTGTTTACATCAGCATGGGTCATCGCCAGTAATAACGATAACGTGATACACATGGTATTGGCATTCAGATACATATTTATCATGGTATGTGCCTGATCGTGGCAATACCGGCCTTAGCATTGAGCTTCAGGCACAGCCAAAGCCAAGAAATGCTTTTGATGGACAGCCACCTAAAGTATCAAACCGCAAAATGAAAATAAGTCTGTGACATCTCAGATTTTGCATTAATAGCAGACTGCAGTGATACTACGATTAAAAATCTTCATTTCACTTTGCATTATCACTTCTTATAGTCGCTATCTTAATTTTGTAAACGATGTGCACAAATAATTAAGAACTTCAAAAAGTCAGCATTATGTCGCTCCAGGCGAACCTTAAGACTTTGTGGACTACTTCAGTGAAGTGACCAACAGGCACCTTGGTATCAACATATTTTTTTTACAAAATCATGGCCAGTAACTTTTTAAATCTACTTGCCCCCTGGGCCAGTGGATACGAAACGTTAATGTCAAGGTCTGATTAGTACGATTGCTTTGTGAACTGACATGTGGTTTATTTATTATTATATACACCATAAAAAATAAACAAATACAACATTAAGTTAAATATTTTTACATCAATTCACAACTAGGTTGTCACATTAACTGTTCTAAAAATGTTAAATAACTGCATGCCAAAATTGCAAGCAAGTACAACAAAAAGCTCACAATAAGAATCCATTAGTGATGTTTACTAGCTATTAATTTTATACAAAAATCGAACATGTTAAAAAGCTGTCAGAGCCTGAAAGTTAATCAGCTGACAAGTACAAATTTTATTTTATTTGCGGCCCAAGATTTACTAAATGTAAGTCGAGTGGCACAAATCAAAACATTATATATACATATCAGGAAAAGGAATGTTACACACGTACAAATACTTGTACATACATCACGGCAACCTCCCAACTGTTAACAACGTTATCACAATAATAAAGTTTATTTGAGGACAACAAACCCGCCATATTATGAAAACAACAGCAGTTGAACGGCTTCCCGATCTTGACACGATAATGGCATATTTATGTGGTTTTACATACAGCAAACAATAGTAATGGATTCATGTTATATGCTTTTCATTTGGTATATGGTGCATTAGCTACCTACATAAGTTACTGGAAAGGTGCATCCGATTTGAGTTACAAAATAGCCATAAACGTTCTAGAACTCGGAACAAAATTCAATCGAACGAATCAATCATGGCTGCTCTCGCAGCGATTGGTCTCGAGAGTCGTTCGGTCATTTCCGTGACCGTTATATATGTTATATTTAATATATTTAGATTATTTTTCAATTTAGTCTTATGTCTAGCATTATATTCCAATCAAAAATAATGAAGTAGCTATTAAAAATGTATTATTAAATTGTCAGTGTGGTTACGGAAATAACCGAACGAGAAATGGGTCATCGGATGCAAAATGGCGGCGCCCAGGACATTGCAAGGTTTGTTTTGGCTGTTGTCAAACATATTTATTTTCCTGTATTGTTTTACATGCGCATTCACACGTTTATGTAGCGGTTCTAAGAATGTATATCATCTTTTATTTATGCGTGTCATATTTAAAAAATTAACATTTGAATAAATCGTGACAGTTGTACCACTGCTCGAAGTCAGACTTGTGCCGTCCCGTGGACGTGGTCACGGCGGTGGAACTTGTCTTGAAGTTGAAGGAAGGAGAATTCCGGACATCGTAACAAGCCACCCTAGTGTCGTGCAATCCTGTCTGTTTGTGTTCACCATATAAGTACGAACACATACATGTGGATATATACACACTTAATGATATATACATTATTTAAATTTATGTGTTTGTTGTTTGGACTATTTTGGCATATTGTCGATTATTTATATTCTAGTAGTTATAATTAAATAAATATTTATTTAAATATAAATTGTGATTTATGAACGATACTGTTCAGCACAACAGTCCAAATTAATCGTGTGTCAGGAGTATGTTTTTGCTTACTGCGTAAATGAAGTGAACAGTGACCTGCCCATATGACCTTGTGACCCCAAATAGTACTGCCAAATCAAGTCCCTGAGATTCTTTGTTTTCTTGTTTTTATTATTTTCTTGCAAATAATTGCACAAGTTATTACATTTAATTATGTTTAAAATACACATTATATTCTAACAATTGTAATGTGCATTGTGCACTATTTGTAAAACCACCTTAGTTGCAGCGCCTATTTCTGACACTACTAGTAGATGCCTACTCCTAGCATGGGACTACAGTGATAGCAATAATCCCAAAACTGTACTTGTCCATCAGAGAAGTCAGTCTTGAAATATATACATGTCAGCTAAAATTTGTACTTCCCCGAATAATTGCAGAGGGAAAGCAAGTTAATTTTAGATGAAACCAAACAAAATGTGTCTGCTGTTTTGTGCTTGTACATCTACTCTTGATCCATTATATTGCCACAGGCTATGTACGGTAATTTAACTTTAAATTTTAAACTTAATTTGGTTGTGTCTTATGTACAGTGACTCAGTAAAAGGAACATCTGCTTAATGCCTTAAAATGAACAACATTGAAATCCTTTTGTGGCCTCAGTGGTCTGTGTTTACATACCCATGACTATTCAATGTCTGGTAATATCAAACAGTACATGTATGTATTTTAGTTCTGTAGCGTTCCTATAAAGTGGGCCATTTTCCAATACTAACCTTTTTTGAAAATCACACCTATTGTTCAGAACTCCAGAAACAGTGTTGATCTTGGAGTTACATTTTCATGGATAATTTTTCATGACACTGGAATTTTTCTTCGTCAAACGAAACGATCAGACAGATATGAAGATTACTGTAAACTGCATATCCAGAAAAGCAAAGATCTTTTCCTTTACTAGTGTTCCTGTTGGCCAGGTTACGTTCCTCTCATTTGGTGCTGGAATTACTTATGTTATTGCAGTGCTCCAGTTACGAACAGCATTCAGTCGACTGACTACAACACGGCCATGTGTTTGTGCCATCCAGTATCAGCAGGTTCGACACAAGAAGGGTGCCGGTCGCTTCAAGGCGCCAACAGTCGGCAAAGAAAAAGATAAATGGGTCCCTCGGCTGAGAAAGTAAAGTTTTGTTTCTTATTAATTAATTGAAAGCAATAGCTTGTAAACATTAGCTAAACTAGAACTTTGCAATTTGTTGATAAACAATGTTCATTTGTTATTGGTAAACGTTTACTGTATTTATGTAAGATTGGGTAGCTGTATTTGATGGAGTTTATTGACATGTATAGCAGTTAGTATTTATAAATTCTAGTAATAATAATAATAACACTAAATATATTTATGCAAGCACCAACACAAGTCATTAATAGTGATAAAAGATGGCCAAATGAATGACATTTATTAGAGATTAAGTTAAAGAGAGAGAAATGTGGGCTCTACATACCAAGGCCAGGCCTGTGACTGAGCCCATACTAGTCTCCTGTCCCTCAGGTTGACAGAGCCCACATTTTGGCATATACAACATTAGCAGTATTGTTATAGATATATAAAACAACAGCATTACTACTGTAATCACAGTAGACCTTAGGCACTGTACCATACTAACCAAGCACACCATTCATTCACACTAACTATAATCCCAACTACCTGCTGAAGAGTTACACTTTATCAAGATTTAGCCTAAACCTATAAGTGGGGCCATTACGCCCAACTTACTAAAATCACCGGTGGAAGAGAAGCAAGCTGTCTCGGCATCAAAACCCCGTGAACACATTGTCCACCTGCACTAAGAAAATGGGGAAAGCGTTGAGATTTGCTATCAACCCCTCTTCCACCAATGATGTACATGCTATGTCCCTAACGCTATCAAAAATTTGGGAGGGATGGGAGGGCCAAAATTTGTTGATGCGACCACTCCGTCTACTTCCACAAAACAAAGTGACCAAGAGCTCGTTGCAATCTGTGACCGCACGCCACTACCGCGCGGTGATTGGCTCCTTGCGCCAAGTACAAAGGGTAATTAGCATAATAATTAGCATCAGACATTAGGTCAATCATCACTTGTCCTGCGTTGTTGCCAGCACAAAAACCCATATGCAGCATGGTGCCGCGGCCGCATATTCTCATTTATGCAAGCACCAACACAAGTCATGAATAGTGATGAAAGACGGCCAAATGAATGACGTTTATTAGAGCATATGCAGCTGTACAGTTTCAACATTTCCTCTCTCTAACAAGTTCAGTTGTCCTGTCTACCAGACAATATTTTTCACTAAGTGAAAGTCAATAATTCAATTATTGTTATAAAATAGTATTTAAATTTAACAAGATTTAACAAGATTGCCATCCAGAGAATTAACTCTAGATGGCAGGTGGACAAGGAAGCCCTTTGGCTTATCGAGAGTCCAACCCTTTTATCTACATATATCCAGCCCTTCTGAGGTATGTGTCGATTTTATTTTTAAACATATTCACACTACTAGCACCCACACAATCATCAGATAATCTGTTCCATACATTCACAGTCCTTTTTTGAAAATGAAAACTTTCTTACGTCTAATTTACACTGTTCCTTTACTAATGTAACTTCGTGTCCTCTAGTCTTTCTATCTTTCTTAACTGAAAAAAACATATTTCTATCAATATTTTCATAACCATTCAATATTTTAAACACTTCTATCTGATCTCCTCTCAATCTCCTGGTCTCTAGTGTTGTTAAACCACATTCTTTTAGGCGTTTTTCATAACTAAGATCCTTCAGTTTTGGTATCATTTTAGTCGCTCTCCTCTGTACTCTTTCTAGCATATCTATGTCCTTCTTGCGGTATGGCCTCCACGCTTGTATACAATATTCTAAATGAGGCCTAACTATTGTTTTGTACAGCGGTATTATTAGTTCTTTTTCTTTATATGCTATATTTCGCCTAATCAATCCAAGGATTTTATTTCCTTTTGAAGCTGCAATTCCACACTGCTCTGAAACCTTCATGTCAGCACTAATTGTCAACCCTAAGTCTTTCTTTTACAGTAGTATTTAGTACAGTTCCCCCCATTGTATATTCTACATATTCGTTCCCATGTCCTAATAATAGTTTAAATGTTTACCAGTAAATATTCTTAAGTTATCTACTGATAATAGCACAATAGGTAAGCCACTCAGATGCACATGTCCCAAATACAGACCCCTCAAATCAGCCACAATTCATTCACCAAACTGACTGATCTATTTCTAGTGGAGTTGCTTAAAGCACAGATAGTTTAAAGGAAATAAAAATAAGGCATTAGCTAAAATCCTTTTTCCATATGTACACAAAGTTTTTTTACAATATATGTAACATTTGACAACATTAAACAAATACAGAAAAATACATTTGTAGCATAAATTCAATTTTAAGCCCGTCTGTGAAGCGATTCCCGCGGAAAATTAAATTTTAATGAGCTAGGCAATCACGTGGTATCGTGACGTCACTTATGACACACACTCGCATCAGGCCAACCCTTTCCATGCATTCAGAGCATGTTTACAAGGATAGCTTTTGGGTCGAAACGAGCGTCAGAATGAGTTATTGTGCAATATTCCGACATAATACAAACACTAGTCATCATAGAGGAACAAGCAGTTATCTTACAGTTCCACATGAATCTAATTTTATTCAAAACAACGAATGCGAATGGGCCTACAAGTCGACTAGGTTTCGCCGAGCTTGGGCTCGTTTTCAGAATAATTATATCGAATGAACCAACGGGAATTTCTAATTCGTTGAATTTTTTTATTTTTAGTCCTTTGGCCGAAGGTCCAAGGGACTATTGCCATCACTCTGCGTCCGCCGTTAGCTGCCGTATCTCAGAAACCGTTCAGGAACTTGTTCTCTAATTTTGCATAGACATCTTAGGGCACTGCCACTATGCACGAGAAATCTATATTTGATTGAATCATTTTAAGGGCTCCCTAGGGCCTCCAAGAATCCCATAACTGGTAAAAATGTAACATTTGGCCTATTTTCTCAAAAACTGTTCAGCAACTTTTTTTCTAATTTTGCATAGTTGTATCTTAGGGTGCTGCCACTATATACAAAAAATATGTATTTGATTGAATCATTCTAAGGGTACCTAAGGGGCCCCCCAAAGTGCAAAAGGTTTACATTATCTAGTGATGTGGTTTTGAGAAGGGCCCTTGAGACCACCCCCAAAATTAGATGTTGTGTATTGTTCCACAAAATCAACAGCTGTGACTAATCTCTACAGCCCAGTCCATTGAGACATTGACTAATCTTTAATTGGTCACAGCACCCAGGCAGAGTAGACACACTTGACCCATGTTAGACTGAACAGTTGCCTAACACTTTTAAACTGTATCTTCAAAACTATTGATTTTCTATAATTGCAAGTTGTGTTTATTTTGATGTTCATTTAATTATTATAAAATGGTGTGACTGTGGTGTCTTGTCTCCTGTTAGACTGAACAGTTGCCTAACACTTTTAAACTGTATCTTCAAAACTATTGATTTTCTATAATTGCAAGTTGTGTTTATTTTGATGTTCATTTAATTATTATAAAATGGTGTGACTGTGGTGTCTATTGGTTAAAGATGTATTGTCTATAGAAACCTGTAGGGGACAAACATAGAAAATTAATATTCTGTCACCTGTAGGTGACAAACATAAAAAATTAATATTCTGGACAACTATAGAGTGAAATATCCTACACTTTATTGATATCAAATGCATTCTACTGTTCTGTTTACGCTTGCCATGCCTTGTGTAGACATGGTACTGTGTAAATCAATTGTATCAATATAGACTAATAATTACAGATTCACAGTATAGTTGACACCTGAAACAACCAAATGTCAACCATTAGAAGAGTTGACATTGTTAAGGCACAATAAAGCCTTTTGTGTCAAGACAAATACAATTCAACCAATACCCCTATATGAACACTGCCTGTTCTTCGCCTATTACATTCGCTTTGTTTAGGTATGTGGTTCGTTTTATACAAAATTTTAGTTTCTTTCTGTACCTGTCTACGTATGATAACCATTTGTCCGCCCTGCTCACAGTAAACATCACATGAATGATAAAAGGAAGATCACTACCACTTAACTTGTGGATTATTATTATTATAAAACTGCTCTGCTACTGCTTGGTGGACAGTTAATTAGTGGATCAAGTTCAAATACATCAGCACGTTTTTCACACCTGCATGGTAGTTTAGGCTCAGTAGTGTGCTGGCAGCTACTAAACCTATAGGCTTGTGTGAAAAGGATAGTTGGCAGAAGAACTAACTTCAAAACACCATTGCATCCATTTAGCCAGGCAGCAGTCACACTGTCCCAGTGTCTGCTGCTATGTTTATATAATAATTATATAGGCTTAATGATCCCAATACACCAATCTGTTGGCACAATGTCAGATAATGGAACTAGGTTAAACATCTTAACTATAACTATAATTAGTTCTGTGGAGCTGTTTTTTTCAGTGAACAGTAAACATGTAAACATTTTACTTCCATCATAACCCTTAATGATCTGTAACTATGATTCACCAAAAAACATTTGATTAATAATTACCTACAGGGTTGTTTGATTTATGCTGGGCAGAAACTGTTTCTGCCTGGCAGAAACAGCAACAATAGGAAATACATGCCATTGATAGGCAAACGTGTTCTTTTTATAGAAAATTTCAGTTTCTTTCTGTACCTGTCTACGTATGATAACCATTTGTCTGCCCTGCTCACAATAAACATCACATGAATGATAAAAGGAAGATCACTGCCACTTAACTTGTGGATTATTATTATTATAAAACTGCTCTGCTACTGCTTGGTGGACAGTAAGCTGCAACTGTCTTTGAGTTTGTTTACATTTTAACAAACTACTATTATATAGCACTAATTTTTGAATGAATCACATTTTGAGAATGCATGTCATTGTTTGCGGTGTAACTTTTGTATGCTTCATTTTCTGCTGCTACAAGTTGCATTCATCTGAAAGATTATTCAATTACCTATCCAATGATAATACATATGTTGTGGTGTTGGATATATAGCTTTGGTATATTGTACACGAGGGTTGTGATAGGAAACTATTGGACATTGCGACAGTGCAGAGAGACAGTATGAGATGTGTCACTCAGTATATGGAGTGTGACTTTCAGATACTTCATTTTGTAGTGCTATGGATTATGATGGGCCTCTCCATTAGCTCCCTATATATTTGTAAGTTAGGTGAGTAACATCTTCGAAGTTCTGACAGCAGGACACCGCCTTCGGTGAAGTCGAGACAAAAGTTTTACAAAGGCTTCAATTTCAAACGGTCTATCACCGTCCAGCTGACCCATTTTTGTATATGTAGTATACAACTTTCAACACAATACCATTAATACCGTATGAAATTATCTTAGACCACAGGGAGGACCAGTCTACTAAATCAAATGCTTTCTTGTAATTGATGAAGGCACAATAAAGCCTTTTGTGTTGAGACAAATACAATTCAACCAATACCCCTATTTGAACACTGCCTGTTCTTCACCTATTACATTCGCTTTGTTTAGGTATGTGGTCAGTCTGGTGTTCTGAACAATCACTAAGGATTAATGAACACTTGTGCAGAATGTCACCCACTTGGCAGGTTTAATTGATCTATTCAGCAATGAGGACACTGCTTAGGCCTCACTCTGGACACTGTCACTCACAGTGTTGTGTATTGTTTTAGTTGGTGCATTGAGCTAATCTTCTTGACCATGAATCAGTGGTGGCTCTGGTTGTGTATTACACCCAGCTGTGGAGCTAAGATTCTCTGCCTGCTATTGTTTGATGGAAACTGTGACTAATCTGTAATTGGTCACTGGCAGTAGCTTGTGTCAACAGACAGCATTAAGCCACTAGACCCCTGTTAAACTGGACAGTTGCCTGTAGGTTTTAAACTGTGTCAAACAGTGAGTCTACCTTTTGCTCTCAAATAATCTGTCCTCTTAGTTTTACACATAAAGACAATCTGGCATAACTTGATAAGTCTTTGTAGCAGCACATTTGTACTTCCAGTGTATCATTGCAACATAACATACATATTACATACTGTGTGCCACATTTGAATGTTGTGCATGTAATATTTCCATGCAATCCATTTGCATATATAATTTCAACAGCCGTTTTCTTCATTTTCACTTTTTGACCCCTACCATGTTCAATGCTCCATAACTTCGCCAATTTTTGTAGCAGTCATATAATTTTTGAAACTGTGTAAAGCACCCTACCAAACCTTTACAAGGATGTAAGAAAACAATGTTACAATTTTTCCGACTTATAATAATCTGTCCTCTTAGTTTTACACATAAAGACAATCTGGCATAACAATTGGTCAGCCGGGGTCACATATAGACGTATTAGTCCAAAGGACTTCAGGGCCACTTGGCCCATTTTTTTGCTTGGTGGACGTGGAAATAGATAGCAGGATGTAATATAACATGAATTCAAGCAATATATGTTTTTATTCCCTTTAACTAGAATGCAGGGTTTCTGCCAAAAAAAATAATTTGGGTACGGAGTTAGTCAATTGTGAGACCGCGTAACTGGCAGGCTAAGCCTACCATGGGTGCCGTAGGTGCCCTGATAGGCGGGTGGTGTGGGGGCCTCCCCCAAAATTTTTTTTTATTTCTAGATGCTCGGAGAAGTGATTTCCCGGCATTTGGAGCCGGAAATCCCGCCCGGCTCATGGTGATCATTTCCATGTTTCGTAGGAGAATGAATAATAAATGTAACAGTCAGCAGGAATATTGTAAACTGTAGTATGGTATGTTGTTGGGTTATTTTTCTTCACTAAGAAACAACGAATACTCGAAAACATCGCGAAAAATGTACAGCCATGACAGCACGCCGTATTCTTTACACTAAGCCTACCAATATACCTGTATGCCATGTTCTATCCTGAGGTGAAGGCTTTAATCCCGCAGTGAATACCACGTTTAGCCAATCACAGAATAGCTAGCATAAATGTGTTGGCACGGGCTCATTCTTCACCTTAAAAACATCATCAAGTATGAGTTTCATTGCACAGAATATTTAAAAAATTTAATCTGGATTTATTTTGGGTACGTATCTGTACCCTAGAATTATTTTTGGGTACGTAATTTTACCCTTTTACCCTGCTTGCGGAAACACTGGAATGTGATTCATTTTTTATGTAAGTCTTTGCTAAAAGTTAATCTTTTTTAGTTTTATGGACTATGTTGTTGCACAACATGCTTGTATCTGTTTTCCCTAAAGTTGAATTTACTACTACAGTTGTGTGCATAATGTAAAACCATGACTATTGGCTGTCCTGTACAGATTACAACAAAAGATAAAAGTGATGCCAAAGAGTTGGAACGAGTTCCTGGCACGCACTCCACAGGACGATGTGTGGATTCGCACATACTACCCAAAGCCCATGTTCCCATTCAGCGAGTGTATAGAGATGCATCGTGAGTTCGCTGCCCCGGAGATGACCAACAATGTGAACGGCCTCGTCTGTATGGAGGCAATTCTTGACATGACTGCCAAGAAAAAGGTAAACTAGTAATGCAACAGATGCAACACTATTGCAGATATAAGTTTATATATGCAAAGTCTCATAATTGTTTTCGTAAAATCATAAATATAATAGAAACTATATTGTAAAAAAGTCTGCATTGATGTTTTCTTTGACTGTTAAATAAAACGTTCAACTGAAGTTGAAAGATGTGCTGTCCATGTCTAGTGATAAGTTTCCATAAAGTTTCTACAGTAGTATGCCATACATTCTAGTAACTGAGATTTATTCACTACTTGTCATTAAAGAGATTTTACTATAAAAAAAACTAGAAAATCTTGCCGCACTTTAAACCAACTACCTGCTTTTCATTGACACATGTTTGTGGACTTTTGAGTCTGAATAAAGATGATAATAATAATGTATAGTCCTTTTCCAAATGTAGTACTTCTAATTTGTTGTTTTATAGTTGTTCCTCAGTTAGAACTGTATATTTCAGTGATGTCTTTTTTGTAGACTAAGTTTATGGGAAACATTACCGGTACAATTTGTCTGCCACACTTCTTTGATGATGGCACGGAAAACAGGATTGTTGCTTTCTGCAAGGTAAGATTGTGTTTTCCTTGAATATTTTGCTGAAATACCACCAGATTAAAGCATATGTAGGTTTCGTGAACATCTGTGTATTGATATGCTAACTTTCGCAGGTGCTGGGTCCACTTGTCTCTCTATATTCAATTCAAATCAAATCGTGACATTTATATTGCGCCGTTCCAACAATCGTTGCTCACGGCGCCGTACAGAATGTTCGGGAAAACAGATAAGTTTTAAGGTTTGATTTAAAATCAGTGTTTGTCATTCTTGTTGCAGTCAGCTTTTGCAGCAGCAAGATCCATAGTGTTGGGGCTGCCACGCAAAAGGATCTATCACCCCAGTGACGCGATGCATGTGGTACACATAAATGATTGTGTTCACTGGAGTGCAACAATCGAGTTGGCTGATGTCTGTTCAAACATTTGGTGATATACTGTGGTGCACAGCCAGTCAGTGCTCGGTGCGTGAGTAGAAGTATCTTGTACTCTACTCTAACTGCTATTGGCAGCCAGTGCAGCTTGATCAATAGAGATGTGACATGACAGAACTTCCTGGCACCGTCGACAAGGCGGGCCGCCCAGTTCTGTACTCTCTGTAACCGTTCTAGTTGTTTCACAGGCAGTCGGTGGAGTAATGCATTGCCAACATCAAGTCTGCTGGTAACAAACGCATGTATGACTTGTTCCGTCGCTGCAGGTGTTAGATAACGTCTTATTCTTGCAATATTTCGGAGATGGAAAATTGCAGATCTACAGACAGCAGTCACATGCGTCTTCATCTTGGCATCGAACTGTACACCAAGGTTCCGTACATTCTGAGTTACAGTGACCAAACAGTCTCCAATGCATAGTGTGCGCAGCTCAATTTTTTTAGTTGTTGCGCAGAGCCGAGCACAATGACTTCTGTCTTTGAGTCATTCAACTTTAAAAAGTTTGTCACCATCCACGTCCTCCGCTACACATTCTTCAATACGGACGACAGCGCAGCAATGTCCTCTAGTTTCACTAGAACGTAGATTTTAGTATCATCCGCGTAGAAATGACACATCAAATTGTACTTGCGAATAATCTTTGCAACTGGTGCTACATAGATGGAGAACAGCTGAGGACCCAGCACGGAGCCTTGTGGTACCCCGTATACCAGAGGACAAGCAGGCGATGTAGCACCATGAATGTGGACAGATTGGACTCTGTCTCTCAGGTATGACTTAAACCAGTCCAGTGCATCTTGGACCACTCCGATATCATGTGAGAGTCTATGCAACATCACTTCATGGTCAACGGTGTCAAACGCAGCCGATAGATCAAGGAGAACCATGATGATAACATTCTGATTGTCCATTGCGTGCAGGATGTGATTCTGCACACAGACAAGGGCCGTCTCAACGCTGTGATTCGGCTTGTACGCTGACTGATAGGGCTCACAGAGATTGTGCTCTGACATGTGAGCTGACAATCTCACAGCAAAGACACGTTCTATTGTCTTCGATAGATAGGGTAGATTTGACACGGGTCGGTAGTTATTCAAGACAGTTTTGTCTAGACTCGGTTTCTTGAGTACTGGCCTGATGTGCGCTTCCTTCAAGTGCGAAGGCATTACCACCGTTCTCAGAGACAGGTTAACAATTGTCATGAGCACAGGTACAACATCTTGCACACAGTCTCTAAGAAGCCATGTCGGAATGGGATCAAGTTTCACTTCAACAACATTCCAATTTCAGCCTCAGTGGCTGGCTCAAATGCAGTCAGCAGACATGTCTGTGGTGCATCATCAGCAGAGGCATTTACAGTGATGACATTCTGATTCAGTTCAGACCGAGATCTTTTCTGAGAAGAAATCCGAGAACCGCATTGCCAGTGTGTCAGACGAGTCACATGGCGGTAGTGGTGTGCCATTATCAGTGTGTTGGAGCTTGGCAACAATATTGAACAGCTGCTTCTGGTCACCAAATGCATCAGCAATTTGATTCGTGTGGTATTCAAGTTTTGCACGGTGCACAGATGAAGTGACGAGCTGGCGCTGGAGGCAATAGGCAAGCCTGTCAGACTCCAGACCAGATTTTCTCCATGTTCTTTCCAGTTGTCGTCTAACACACTTTTGCGATCGTATGCCATCATTATACCATGGTGTGTGTGGCCGTACTATCACTGTGCGGTTCTTTAACAGTGCTTGCTTGTCAATGATAGCCGCAATGGTTTCATTGTACATGTCAACAGCATGGTTCATGTCAACAGACAGATGATTTGACAGTAGCAACGAACGGATTTCATCACATATCGCAGTGGTATTGATCTGTCGATAATTTTGACTCGTCGTCGTTACCCGGACGTTTGGTGGTTTCACGAGTTGCAGTGTGCAATGAATTGCCGAGTGGTCTGACTTGTGTGGGATGTCTGTTCGTATATTGTTCAGAAACGTATCAGATCAATTACTTCATTGGTCCGTCAGCTTCTGATCTATCTGCCAATTGGCGATAAATTTAAATGTAGTTATTTAGAGTTATCGACAGTGGGCAAATTGAACAGCCAGAGGGTGCATCTGTGGCATTACGTTCACTTTACTCTCATCATAACTGACGACAGCAGAAATTAAATGGTCAGTGGGAACGAGTTTGTAAGGTAAACAATACTGCAATGATGGGTGGGTGTAAGCTGGTAAATCAGTACATTTATTATTTGTTTCTAGTCAACACACATACTCGTGTGTATGCACAGGCACGCACGCATGTGCATACACACACACACACCGCTCGCTATAAATTGTTATTATGCTGACTAGGGCATTTTCTGTTTTTCCACCAACTCTGGAATATCATACCTCTTCGTGTTAGATCTAAAATATTACCCAATTTTGTCATTATTTAACAACTTTCCTTCATAAACGTGCATATCCACCTTAACTCCCTGGTGTATTGATCCAACTGTTGACGACTTTAATATGGCTTATCGATTCTGAGACTAACCCTTTTGTACTGATGCGCCTCTGAGCTTGGTTTCTGAGGATTTAGGCACAAAATAAGTTATCTTATTATTATTATTATAAATTGTTATTTTATAGACAGCTGAAGACAAGAAGATAGCTGAAGACATGGGAGCAACCTATGTTGGTGGAATGGAGCTCGTCAAAGCTGTGAGTATATCAGCTGACATGTTGTTTGAGCTGCAGTCTACACATTCCTGGCCCGACCTCCAACACAGATGTACCCACGTCCTGACGCAGCTGCCAAGGAATGTATTGATGCCACTCAAAAGGAGTGAATGTTCACTGCGGATGGTCTTAACTTTAAGTGAAATTACCCCCTCTGGCAGTTGTGGCCATACAACCCTGAGGTGTGCACATGATAGTGTTTAATCAATGTCCAGTTTGATCAACATGTTAATGAAGGACAGATCTTCTTTGTTTAAGCAATGTTGTAGGGATTTGTAACAGTCCATTGGATTCCTGAACAATTTATGATGCAGTTTTTTTAAAAACTTTTTGAATGCTTCTAGCATCCATTGTGTTACCTCAACCTTTGTGCAATCAATTTACTTACTCATGAGTGTAATAATTAGGCCACATAACCTGTTATGTTTCAGTTTAAACTAAATATATATTGACTGTTTTCCCCACAGCATTAATACACATTCAGAGTTGACAATACAGCTAGCAGTCACCTTAAAGCACACAGTAATTTTTTTTATCAAAACACCACAACAAATCTATCACCAATAAATCACATATACGCACATTTCGTAATTGCACATATCTTGCTATATATTCATACCTGCTCGTATATCTTCTACTGCTTTTGCAACATTCAGTTAACACATAGTCTTTCAAACAGCCTAAGGAAAACTGTTGCCAGTAGAAGTGACATTTTAAATAATTTTACTTGTTATGCTTATTTAACTTAGTTATTAATTTTACTTGTCTGCACAATGGATCACCAATAACATCCAATGGTTGATGCAACGATAAGATAAGAGACGAATTGTTCAGGCCAAAGGAGCTTTTCACAACATGAAAACATGTCAACAAACAAAAATATATAACTCTAAGTGATATAAGTACTGCAATGCTACATAGAACCCATATTGCTATATGGATGTGAATCCTAGACAATAACCAACCAAAGGTTCACAAAATAAACGTAAAAGCCACTGAACTGTGGTTGAATGCTGCAAGTGCCATGGACTGCAAAGCAGTGAAGTTATCCTTAGGACAGCCAAATCAAAAAGGAAGATCACAAACAAAATAAGAACACAACAAGCACGATTTATAGGTCAAAACATGAGAAAGAAAAGTTAGAACATATAGTAACAACACGAAAGAAAGAAGGAAAAAGATCCAGAGGACGCCAGAGCATCAAAATAATAGATAGTCTGTCAACATGGTGTGGAAGGAGCACAACAGAACTGCTACAAACTACAAACGACCGTGTGGTTTGGAGGGCCATGATCACCAACGCCTGTGACAGACATGGCACACAGAAGAAAAAGAACACAGTGTGTGTGTGTGTGTGTGTGTGTGTGTGTGTGTGTGTGTGTGTGTGTGTGTGTGTGTGTGTGTGTGTGTGTGTGTGTGTGTGTGTAATCAGTAATGTTAAATTGGCTGTTTATTTAACTTGTTTATTTTATTGTATTTATCAATTTAACTTGTTCATTTAACCTACCCAGTATGTTTAATTGTCTTTTTAACATATTAATTTTTAACTTTCCAAATTGTTCAAAATGTACTTAGTTTCATCGTGTTAGTGCCTTTGAGCAGGTTTTAACATGAACATTTGGCACATTATAAATGTATTGTAATAATAATATTGTTCTAATCTGCCGTCAGTTGGAGAAGGGAGAGATCCACCATGAGGACTACAACCACGTCCTCTGTACACTAGACATGCTTGTGGACGTCGCAACCATCCGAAAACACCTCAAAGACTTCTTCCCAAACAAGGCAAAGGGTATGGTGCATTCAGAGTACTTTTGGCTGTATTTATGAATATAAGTGTGTTTAATGTGTATGCAAGTACTTTTGGTTGTGTGTATGAGTACTCTTAGCAGTGTCTGTGTGTACTATTAGATGTGTCTAAGAGTACTTTTAGCAGTGTCTTAATTTGTGAGCATATTGGTTGTCTATGTGAATACTGTTGGCTGTGTCTGAGATTACTGGGTACTATTGGCTGTGTCTGAGAATACTGGGTACTATTGGCTGTGTCTGAAAATACAGGGTACATGTCTGAGAATACAGGGTACTGTTGGCTCTTGGCTGTGTCTGAGAATACTGGGTACTATTGGCCAGACCTGGGGCCGAGTAAATTTGTATGAGTACAAGTACGAGTACTTTGACGATGGACGAGTACGAGTACATTGCTAAAAGCTGAGTACGAGTACATTCTTACGAGTACGAGTACGAGTACAAGTACATTTTTATAAATATTAAATAATAACGTATCATAAAATCGACAATTTAGTGGATCTCTCTGCAATGTAGGCATGTGGTATCACTGTCATGATATATCTAGGGGCAATATTGAGTCACCGACCAACTAGGCACACGTAAACCAATCATAAAGTACGATTGACATTTGAGAAAAAAACTTAGCCAATCAAGTTGATATCTGTCTTTAATGATCACAAATGAGTGGGTAAAAGAGACTGACCAGTGGATACCCCCAGCCAATCATTTGAACTTTGCTGGTTGTCTCCAGGTTAAGCATGTAAAACAAAGCAACCAACAGGAGGATTTGTTACCTGGCATCCCACTGGCTGCATGTCTTTGTTTAGCATTTCTCTTATCTCTGCTCCCTCAGTGTGTGTTCTCTCTGACCTAGAATATCATGCCACATGGCTTCACTGGTGTCACACTAAGTTGGCACCGGATTATATTAGTGTAGGGTGACTCTGACTTGAGCCACCTTACTTCTACAGAGGAAGACTGGCAGTTCTTGTTCTTAGCAGTTAGCACTGTCAGCCAGTGCCAAGTGGCATGGTCTCCAGACTACATTAAATGCATTCCCTGTCTAACAGGTGGGTTAACTGCTACTAGTAGTTGGCTCTATATGGACATCCTGGTGGCTTGATTAAACTGTTTTATGGCCTGAACTGATAGCCTACAATTATTGTTTGCTTAACAGGGTGTTTCTGACTGGGGAAAGATGTTGCCATGTTAGGGTATCATAGTCATGGACTCATGGCTATCAGAGAATGAGGATGTACTATGTGTAGGGATGGCAAGGTGGCATTCTATGTGAAATAACAAAGTATTTAAAAAAATAGTTGAACATTTCAATATTCCAGGAAAGTTTGATTTTATAACTGCAAATAAATTAATTGTTCCCAGTATATATTGAGAAAGTACTCAGATGTACTCGTAATGTACTCGTAAAATCTGAGTACAATGAGTATGAGTACGAGTACATGACCCATAAGTTTTATGAGTACGAGTACTTCAAAAATGTACTCGAGTACACGAGTACCGAGTACTTCCGCCCCAGGTCTGCTATTGGCTGTGTCTGAGAATACTGGGTACTATTGGCTGTGTCTGAGAATACTGGGTACTGTTGGCTGTGTCTGAGAATACTGAGTACTATTGGCTGTGTCTGAGAATACGGGGTACTATTGACTGTGTCTGAGAATACTGGTTACTATTGGATGTATCTGAGAACACTGGGTACCATTGGCTGTGTCCGAGAATACTGGGTACCAATGGCTGTGTCTGAGAATACTGGATACTGTTGGCTGTGTTTGAGAATACTGGGTACCATTGGCTGTGTCTGAGAATACTGGGTACCATTGGCTGTGTCTGAGAACACTGGGTACTGTTGGCTGTGTCTGAGATTAGTAGGTAATATTGGCTGTATCTGAGAATACTGGGTACTGTTGGCTGTGTCTGAGAATACTGGGTACTGTTGGCTGTGTTTGAGAATACAGGGTACCATTGGCTGTGTCTGAGAATACAGGGTACCATTGGCTGTGTCTGAGAATACTGGGTACCATTGGCTGTGTCTGAGAACACTGGGTACTGTTGGCTGTGTCTGAGATTAGTGGGTAATATTGGCTGTATCTGAGAATACTGGGTACTGTTGGCTGTGTCTGAGAATACTGGGTACCGTTGGCTGTGTCTGAGAATACTGGGTACCATTGGCTGTGTCTGAGAACACTGGGTACTGTTGGCTGTGTCTGAGATTAGTGGGTAATATTGGCTGTATCTGAGAATACTGGGTACTGTTGGCTGTGTCTGAGAATACTGGGTACCGTTGGCTGTGTCTGAGAATACTGGGTACTGTTGGCTGCGTCTAAGATTAGTACTGTTGGCTGTGTCTGAGAATACTGGGTACCGTTGGCTGTGTCTGAGAATACTGGGTACCGTTGGCTGTGTCTGAGAATACTGGGTACTGTTGGCTGTGTCTGAGATTAGTGGGTAATATTGGCTGTGTCTGAGAATACTGGGTACCGTTGGCTGTGTCTGAGAATACTGGGTACCATTGGCTGTGTCTGAGAACACTGGGTACCATTGGCTGTGTCTGAGAATACTGGGTACCGTTGGCTGTGTCTGAGAATACAGGGTACCATTGGCTGTGTCTGAGAATACTGGGTACCATTGGCTGTGTCTGAGAATACTGGGTACCATTGGCTGTGTCTGAGAATACTGGGTACCGTTGGCTGTGTCTGAGAATACTGGATACTGTTGGCTGTGTCTGAGATTAGTGGGTAATATTGGCTGTGTCTGAGAATACTGGGTAGCATTGGCTGAGTCTGAGAATACTCGATACTGTTGGCTGTGTCTGAGATTAGTGGGTAATATTGGCTGTGTCTGAGAATACTGGGTACCATTGGCTGAGTCTGTGAATACTGGGTACTGTTGGCTGTGTCTGAGATTAGTGGGTAATATTGGCTATGTCCATAGGTACTTTGGGTGACAACATGGAAGAGATGATGAACCATTTTGTGCGTGGCAAAACCTACCTGTCAACAAAAGATAGTGATGCAGTCGGTCGACTAGAAATCAACATTGGCACAGTAACTATCACTTTTCTGTCACAGTTCACAGTGATCACCCAAAAATAGCAGTCAGTAAGTTAGATTTATTTTTAATGTCTGCTTAGTATAGAATAATACCTGACCATAATCATCTGTGCTACATTTTGTGATTAGAACATTTGTATTTTGTGCACATTAAATGAGAGTTTTTAAATTCATTATTTATAAGCACCTCTTTTGTTTTCTGATTCTGTGTGAAATGATACAACAGTAAATTGGTTGTTTTTTGGAATGTCTCAGTCACTTTATTGCGAGAAATTAAAAGAACTGTGTCAGTGCAGTGACCGTGTGTAAGAATTTGTCATAGTTAGTAAACAACTCTTACAATGCTTGACCACTAGTCAATACTTGCAGTTGGACATGACAACCGAGCAGCTGTTGGACAACTTTAATGCGTATGTCGCTATGATCTCAGACCACAGGGCACCTAACCTAGGTACGGACAGCTACTCTGCTCTTGTTCTTGAGAAATGGTCGCATATGTTCGCAAAGTAAAAAAACGTGTAGCATTACACATGTGACCCCCCACAGAGAACGGGTAGTAAGTCATATAGGCCTACCCTGCATACAAGCCAAAATAATTGTCTAGGTCATGTATAATACATTTTATGATTTTGACTGAAATGCAAACTGTATAATATCATACTTCAATGTCTAGTTTTTTTTCCTTGATAAATAATCCTAAATTAATAAAATAAAAGCATTTACAAACCCATATGTATGAAAATATAATAGACAATACAGGTCAAAATGGCATGATTTCTAAAAAAAATTCCTTTTTGAAGTTTGCACCAATTTTGTTAGGTCACACGAGTGTGGTGGTTTGTTTGTATCACTAGTGGTGGCACCTATTGGATGGACAACACATTAATGCACATTGACGTCATTGTGAAAATCGGAACTGGATCGAGTAGTGGGTAATGTCTCAAAATCGCAAGTCACACAACACTTATCTGTGGGGGATGGTTCTGTGGGAAATGGTGGCAGTGGTTTGAACCTGTACAAAACACAACACTTCAAGTACTGTGGAGACATTTACCAATATCATTTATCATGTGTGCGACTCTGCGAGTTCAGATTACCTTCATTGAATCATTTAAAGGAGCCTCCTCAGTTGGACTTCTCACTTATCTCATTTCAAATTTGTTTTGTAAAAAAGCAAACCTATCTAGTATCCATGTCAGCTTGGCAGTTAGCTTTGGTTAATGACCAGAGTCAATTCTTCAAACATATATGTACGCACTGTTTTTATTAAAGTGATTGGTGACATTATTAAACTGATTGGTGATATTAATTATTAAGCTGATTGGTGATATTATTTACCTGTTCACACACCTCGTATTGGGACATCACACAACCGAATTCGTGATGAGGTAAACCTGGTGAGGAAGCAGCTTTAATTGCCAGAGTATCCATCGTCACCCTAACCCTCGCCCTGGGGTACAGGCAGTACAAGTTCCTTCCATGTTACATGTAGTCTTAGAAAACGACACATTTATACGTTGTTGGTTGTATGTTTTTTAGGACCATTCATCACAGAATCCTACGTGACATGTCCGCCTTCAACGGAGCGATTTAAAGTCTCGCCTGTAGAACTGGTTTCTGTGAGTCGGAGATCAAATGAGGGCAAAAGGAAGAAACCCTCGGGGGCAGAGGAGGAGGAAGAGGGTGAAGTGGCTGTGGCTGTGGCAAACTGAAACAGTTTCTGCTGAACATTTGTTAAGGAAATTATGGAGACTGTGTATGGATTGGAGATACCGTATCTAACCTAATAGAAGTACCTGGTGTGATAGACCAAATAAATTTATTGTTTCTTGACTTCAACTTTGTCTGGTTAATAATTAAAATTATATGCTGATGACAAAGTTGAAAATAATTTATTTTCATGTCTTGCATGCAATTATTTGATACTATACAGTCTGAATAAAACTGACACATTGGGTGGTATCTTAACAGTCCTTGTTCAGCAAATCATAACTAAATTTGTAAATTGTAATGACACCACATTTGGTTTTCTTTGTCATGATTCTTATGGATGGGCACATACATTTTAGACCCAAAAATTATAGCATTATGTGTGTGGGTGGCGCCACCTGTTGAGTGGAACATATACTAATGTGCATGACCCTACTGTGGAGATCAGAATTGGAGTGTGATGTGGATTGTCTTGGCAACCATGTTAGATAAGTTGAATCCGATAGCTATTAGGTGTGGTATGGAATCCATTTTGGATTGCCCAAAATTAGTGGAGGGCGCGATTATTTAAAACACTATTTTCTGGACTGCAAATTGAGGCCACACCAGACGGAATTGATAGTTTTTGTACAGCAAATCAAAACGACATCGCAACTATGGACAGTCAAGATTTTATTGACATACACCACACTTTCAATTACATCATCTTAATAATATAAATCACACCATTATTTTTAAATGGCACCATATAATTCCGTAGAATGGTGGATTTTAACACTACAGCAGATGGCAGCACCAGTGCATTACACAATTGCGGACAACAAAGATACATGCAATTACGTCAGAACTGAACTGAAATAATTAGTCCCATAATACTGCTTCTCAAAGCGTACTTAGTTGTTGCCTCTTGTCTGAAAGCACTGTTTGTATTGGATTAAGGAATGCTTGGAAAGTGACATTTTGTTTGCTTCAGCTCATGACCTCGAGAGTCAAGTATTTTATTAATACCTTGGAAAGGTATCAACACAAGAACCAACGCTCTAAAAAGTAATGGTGAACACCAAAAGCATTTCAGAAATTGTGAATGACCCCCATCATATTTATATTGCAACAAGGCACTACAGGTGACAGAAGCAGAAAATAGCCATCTTCATATAACCTCCTACATAACATCTACAGCAGGTTCAGTATAGATTACTGAAGTCTTGACATCAACATAACCAAAGGAACTGACATCCATTTTTAATGCCATTTATGCATTTTTATTCTATAAGGGTAATGCAGGTTATTTTACTCACTATAAGTGTCGGTGATTTGTTCGTAAACAAGCCGTTGTTTCTTCCGAACAACATGTCACTGGAATGAGCTATTACAATAACACCATAACAATGCATTGAAAGCATTTCCAGTTATTACCTAGTATTGGTCACACATAAGTAATTTTGGCCCCAACCCCCCCCCCAAGATATTTAACATGATGAAAACAGATTTGAAACTGTTTGATGCTCCAGTGACCAATCGGCACCAATAATTGTATCATGATTACAATTTATTTAAAAAGAATGCATCACCAACTGTCATAAATGTGTTTATAAAATATGCTGGCTGCATACAGCACTACCAGTGCCGTTGTAATGTGGACACCGTTGTAAAATAGCTGTAAAATAATCTGCTTTGACAAAAAGCCTGTATAAACAGTATACTGTAAACATCAGGCTATGCAAAAGTTAAACTACCAGGTACCTGATGGTGAGACACCTTAAGATGAACCAATGTATATTTGAGTGTGCAAAGATTTTATATCTTGCAGAAATCTATCCTCTCTTGTGGAGCAGAATATATGGCCCCGCTGATCTTTGTGTACCATTATGTGAAAGTGAGGCCAGCCTCGTTGTAAACTTTGAAGATCTTCTCAATAGACGTGATGTAGGCTGCAGTGCGGATGTCAAGGCCAAGATTGTATTTTCTTGCCGTGTTCATGATGTTCTAGAATAAAAAACAAAGTTGGACATCACTATTTTTGCATCATACATCGAGTGTTATGGTGTAGAACATGGTAAACAGTAAGATAGTTTTTACAACAGAACATAGAAAGGTGTACAAAATGGTGTTGGCATAGATAATGTGCAGAAATGGATTGAGACAAAGAAGATCATACTGCGATATGCTCAAACACGGCATAAAAAGTCTAACAGTTTAACCATTACAGCAAACAAACCATAATTATACACACATTAATATAAAGATGCATTATGTCTACTCTGTATAGTGCTCTCCCATTAAACCATAATGGGAGCACAATCTCAAATTAATCCAGTATTCTATGTCATAATATTATATTCATTTGCTCACATATGCAGCAGGCTTGGGTTCAAATGCATTTGCATTTGAAAATGTCGCACTTGCATTTGAGTTTAAGGATCAAAAACATTTGCATTTGAAACAAAAACACTTGCATGTGAATGCCAGGACCAAAAACATTTGCATTTGAATAAAAAACATTTGCATTTGAATGCCAAAACCAAAAACATCTGAATAAGAAACGCATTTGCATCCAAAACATTTGCATTTGATTAAAACATCTAATTGTCCAGACGTTGAACTGGTGATTCGTCTGTCTGGTGTCTATAGTTGTCTGTCTAGCTACGCATTCATGTATACACAGTCAGACACAAATGTATAACTTTGTTCCAATTTTGGAGAATGGGTGTATCAGGTTCAAGTATCAGTGGACAGATTTAAAAGCCTGGACCTTGACCCTGATGTGCTGGCAAGTGAGAAATGTAATTCACCTTGATAAGGGTATCCATGAAATGCAATCAGTGAAGTTCTTACAGCCTTACAGTTGAATAATTATGTCAATTTTGATACCACTCTTTATTATTAATACCAAGTCCCACTAAGTTTTTGCTAACAGTGAGTAAAGACAAAGTCTACCTTGTCTCATTGACTTTAGCAGTTGACTATATTTATATTTACAGAGACAACAATTAAGGGATCCAGCCTTTGTGTGAGAGGAAGCCTGTAGGGCGATCATGTCTTAGAGAAGGACACATAAATGACAGAATACACTCTGGACAAAACAAGTCGCATGCATGTGCTACACAGATGCCAATTTGAACAGTTTTGTAAAAACAACACTTATACTGATGACATTTGCATCTGATTTTAAAACATTTGCATTTGATTACTAAATCATTAGCATAAAAATATGACATCTTTACAAAGTTTATAAACACATTGTTGAACCTGCAAATTTATTTTCCAGTATTGTCTTTGACTCCACCTCATTTTGGAGCAAGTCTTAAATGCTATTGTGTAACCTGTAAATCCAGTGCTACACCAAGCAGTCTGGGCTCAGTGGGTTAATCCGGTTCTCGGTATTGACCCTCTGGAAAGACTGCTTTGTTGAGCAGTGCATGATTGAAAGGCTGGAAGCCATGGATCGATTGTTTGACCATCCAATGCTATGCAATTAATAATATACCAGAGTTGTCCGTTGGAGGATGTCAGTGGATCACATGTTCGAATCATTGCTGTTGACTATAACCATATAAACTAACTACCACACCTTTCCCGACATTGAGTTATTCAAGATGCCAGCACTTGCATTAGCATAATATAACAAACCGATTGCATTTGAATTATAGAAAACACGCATTTGAATGACATAAAAGCATTTGCATTTGCGTTATATAAAAAATTGTATTTGCATTTAAATGTAACTATGTGTCTGTGCATTTGCATTTGAATCCTTTCAAACATCCGCTCACTCGCATTTGAACCCAAGCCTGATTATGCAGTAACAAAAATACTTGAAATGATGACTTAAGATAATTTAATGATGCTTATTCTTTCAAAATATGTCGCAGCAGTGTCACCTATTGGGTATAGCACTTCACAAGCCATACAGTAGTGTACAATAACACGAATTAGATGTAAAACAGCAGATGTCTCCTGCCACTCACCAGAGATGCCCTCTCCATGGAGTATTCAAGGCCAGAATGGACAATGTCTTTCTCAGAGGCTCCCTAAAACAGCATAAATTTACATACATTCATTGGAAACATATACAATTACATTTCATCACATAAGTAAGACCATCACTCATAAACAGGTTCTGATTATATTAATTAAAACCCTGTATGGATAAATAAGTTGTTAATTATAAACAAAAGAAAATGATTTATTCTGAATTATCTGAAAAAACTAACTTTTTGCAGAGTATGCCAATAGTTTATTTTGTATTTTCCAACACTTCTTTCACTGAACTATACATGTATTTACCTACTAACACCTCTTCACTTCAGCCGGAGCATAGGGCCGAAACAACACTACGTCACACTGCATGGTCTCTAAATGGACATCTAACTAGATTATTATCAAAGAAATCATCTACTTACTGCAATTCGTGTTTTGAATGCCTCGCTAGGAAGTATAGGAATCTTCTCCCCTTCGTCCTTGCAAAACTTGCGTTCAAGCGATTGTTGAACGCTCTCTACAATGGAATGTGTATTGCAGTGATTATTTCAATTTATTATACAGCCAAGAGAGTATTCATTATATTCATGCATCAACTAATATATTTTACATAACACCATACTGTATATAACGTATTAATGTATATAATATGTTGTAAAACATGCTAACGAAAGATTATAATATTCTCTCAAATGCAGAGTCACATGCCTGCGAGAATTTTAAAGATGCCATCATTTATACCACAACTGTTAAATTTAAATCCACACAATGAACAACATGATAAAATCGTCTCGAATAAAATGTTTCAATCAAATTATTTCTCAGTTTTTTCGACTTACCGAGTAAATGGTAGTTTGAGTCGCGTTCATACTTGAAGGTCAACCGTCCGTAGCTGACGTGGTTGAGGTTCTTGAGCCACTCGAAGTATGATACTGTCACGCCGCCTGCATTCAGGAACAAATCAGGGATGACCAATATTTTGTTCTTGCGGAGTGTCTCGTTGGCTGCGATAGTCGACGGACCGTTGGCACCTTCACCTATGATATTGGCTTGTACTCGGTGCGCGTTGTCCCTGGTGATGACCTTCTCAGTAGCACAGGGCAGGAGGATGTCGCATTTCTCAAACAGCAGACTCTCGCCGGTGTACGGCTGCGCATTGGCAAAGCCAACAATCGTTCCCTGATCCTGGAAACAGACGTTGAGTTCAGGAATTAAAGTTTATCCACAGCGAGTCCTACTGAAAAAAGTTAATGTGAATATAAAAGATAAATGTAAGTTCTTATATGATGGTATCCAGACTGATTTACACTTCACCCTCTAGCAGACCTGCTCAATCAAACACTATCAACTTCTCTTGGAAACATTAAGCTATGCTGCGATTACTGTGTGAAGACTATTCATATACAACTATCTACCACTGTCTCATTCATACAGTTAAGTGAACTGAAGGAATGTGGTGTGAACAAAATTTTCATGTTCAATGGTGTTTAAATGAGCTACAGCTGAATCTGCACTAATCCATCATGGTGAAAACAAATTGATTGGATCCAACATATAATTGATTAGATCCAACATGTAAACCTGTTTCGTGCATTGCGTACTGAATAACTGAAAAAAAACAGCACTGTTTCATTCAACTTCTGTTTGTCTCACATATAAATGCCAATGCACATAAATAACATTTCTTCCAGGCAAAATGTTGTTTAGTTTCTCTTAAATAAACTTACCAAGACATGGTCTTCGAGCTCACGTGGATTAATGCCCTCTGGGTTTACGATGCTACCATCCTTCTCCATGATTCCTATACAGCGTGCCCCAGCCCGGTGCAGGTATCTCATTGTGTGTAAACCTACGTTTCCAAAACCCTACAAATATATAAGCAGTTTGAATTTGGTTATCAGTATGAAACAATGGCTGAAACTTACAGTGTAACTACTATGTAAAAGATCCAGATCAACAGCTCTATAAAAATACACAAAATGCCTGAAAACTACCTTTATTAATACATGTTATGCATGTCCAGTTCTCAAATTATAATTTAGTTACATGTTCGGTATTATATATAATAAGATAACACATGCCACCTAAATTGAAATTACTACATTATTTCACCCCAAAAAAATATTTGTATACTGACAACAATATTTTGAGACTGTACAAAATTACAAACATGTATCCTGCCTGTAATGACATTCCAGTTTCTTTCTTTATTTCAATATCTGTTAACTTTACTTCTCAAGAAAACAAATGTTTGTTTTCAAATATTTTGATTGCGTCAGTTTTCATAGACGTAACATTTTTATCACATAAAGATGAGTTGTCAGTAAACATGGAGATATATCTGAAATGGAAGTAGTCTGTGGATTTCTTTTATGGCCCCAATTCGGGTAGGGTTTCCCACCTGAATGATGAAGGTCTTGCCCTTGAACCCAGTAGTCAACCCGATCTGGGCCATGTACTCAGCATCGTTGATGAAGTTCTCCAGTCCATGGAAGATGCCCTGAGAAAAACAACAAAACATTCTGTAGGAGTTGGAGCTACAAATTAACGTTAGTGAAGGCATTTCAAACATTGTGTACATTCACTGAAGATAACCCTAAGTTCCTAACACCCTTGACGTTGACCAATGCATTTATTATAAACTGTGTTCAGATAAGCATATTTTGACTGGTCGGGAACCAAAAAGATTGTACAGACAAGCTATTTACCGGCTGATCAAATGAGTGATAAGTTGGAAAAATTTTAACATTGTTTTCTTACATCCTTGTAAAGGTTTGGTAGGGTGCTTTACACGGTTTCAAAAAATATGACTCCTACAAAAATTGGCAAAGTTATGGAGCATTGAACATGGTAGGGATCAAAAAGTGAAAATGAAGAAAACGGCTGTTGAAGTTTTATATTATATATGCAAATGGATTGCATGGAAATATTACATGCACAACATTCAAATGTTGCACACAGTATGTAATATGTATGTCATGTTGCAAGTATACACTGGAAGTACAAATGTGCTGCTACAAAGACTTATCAAGTTATGCCAGATTATGTCTTTATGTGTAAAACTAAGGACATATTATTTGAGAGCAAAAGGTAGACTCACTGTTTGACACAGTTTAAAACCTACAGGCAACTGTCCAGTTCAACAAGGATCTAGTGGCTTAATGTTGTTTGTTGACACAAGCTACTGCCAGTGACCAATTACACATTAGTCACAGTTTCCATCAAACAATAGCAGGCAGAGAATCTTAGCTCCACAGCTGGGTGTAATACACAACCAGAGCCACCACTGATTCATGGTCAAGTAGATTAGCCCAATGCACCAACTAAGACAATACACAACACTGTGAGTGACAGTGTCCAGAGTGAGGCCTAAGCAGTGTCCTCATTGCTGAATAGATCAATTAAACCTGCCAAGTTATAATCCTTAGTGATTGTTCAGAACACCAGACTGACCACATACCTAAACAAAGCGAATGTAATAGGTGAAGAACAGGCAGTGTTCAAATAGGGGTATTGGTTGAATTGTATTTGTCTCGACGCATTGTGCCTTCATCGATTATAAGAAAGCATTTGATTTAGTAGACCTGTCCTCCCTGTGGTCTAAGATAATTTCATGCAGTATTAATGGTATTGTGTTGAAAGTTGTATACAACATGTACAAAAATGCTAAATCATGTATAAATGAGGGCCAGGCTGTGTCAGCCTTCTTCTCATGTGTAGAGGTATGGCAAGGAGAAAACTTGTGTCCTTTGTTATTTGCTATTTACTTGAATAATTTTGAACACTGTTAGTCACAATTATAACGGACTTGACATGGCAGATGGTGAAATTTACAACAACCTTAGTGATGATGATGTAGAAAATGTATGTTCTACTATATGCTGATGACACTAGAATGATTCAATCAAATACAGATTTCTTGCTTGTGTATAGCGGAACTATGTCAACTCTTCTAATGGTTGACATTTGGTTGTTTCAGGTGTCAACTATATTGTGAATCTGTAATTATTAGTCTATATTGATACAATTGATTTACACAGTACCATGTCTACACAAGGCATGGCAAGCGTAAACAGAACAGTAGAATGCATTTGATATCAATAAAGTGTAGGATATTTCACTCTATAGTTGTCCAGAATATTAATTTTCTATGTTTGTCACCTACAGGTGACAGAATATAAATTTTCTACAATACATCTTTAACCAATAGACACCTCAGTCACACCATTTTATAACAATTAAATGAACATCAAAATAAACACAACTTGCAATTATAGAAAGACAGCACCCTAAGATACATCTATGCAAAATTAGAAAAATGTTGCTGAACAGTTTTTGAAAAAATAGGCAAAATGTTACATTTTTACCAGTTTTGGGGTCCTTGGAGGCCCTAGGGAGCCCTTAAAATGATTCAATCAAATACAGATTTCTCGTGCATAGTGGCAATGCCCTAAGATATGTCTATGCAAAATTAGAGAAAAAGTTGCTGAATGGTTTCTGAGATACGGCAGCTAACGGCGGACGGCGGACAGCGGACGGAGGATGGTAGACGGCGGATGCAGAGTGATGGCAATAGTCCCTTGGACCTTCAGCCAAAGGACTAAAAATAGGCCAAATGTTACATTTTTACCAGTTTTGGGGTCCTTGGAGGCCCTAGGGAGCCCTTAAAATTATTCAATCAAATACAGATTTCTTGTGCATAGTGGCAGTGCCCTAAGATGTCTATGCAAAATTAGAGAAAAAGTTGCTGAACGGTTTCTGAGATACGGCAGCTAACGGCGGACGGCGGACAGCGGACGCAGAGTGATGGCAATAGTCCCTTGGACCTTCGGCCAAAGGACTAAAAACAACTACAGGGAGATTGTTTTAGAATAATCCTACTGTACTGCCCGCAACATGTCTGTTGCGTAACATGTGCGTGTGTGTGTGTGGTGTGCGTGCGTGCGTGCGTGCGTGGGTGCGTGCGTGCGTGCGTGCGTGTTACTTCTCTGCCTTGTAATCACAATACAGGATTTATGAAGTCTGAGATATAGGGTTCTCTTTGAGTACACAACATGGCTTGCTATGTAAACAATTACCAAACAAAACAAATCAAGCATTTTTAAGGCACATCTTCAGATGTTGGGTGGATGTTTGAATGGATGAACGTATAAAGATCTTATTTCTTGCAGAATACCAAAACCTTCGCAGACAGGAAATATTTTATAGACGATAACATTGCATTGGCATATTTCAGTGATTGTATCTTAAAGATGATTTTTATTTTCAAGCTACGGACCAAGATTCTTCAAAATATCATTCATGGCTCATGGTGAAAAACTAGCGAAATTATGTGCATGATCCCATCAAGCTTTGGCTTGCCAACAATGTTGATAACAGCAATATAATGTGCATTATATAACCAGGTCAGTATGACATCTACTAAATCAAACATTCCCACACAGTTGTCACTATAAAAACATTGCCTAATTTGTTTCATAAAGAAAAACATTTGGGGCAATAATTTCTACAAAATAGATGACAGAATGTCCAAATGTTCCATGTGTTCAGTGGCTTGATGGACACATTGCCAATAATGTTCTTGAGGGTTATTTACACTTCAGTGTGACAAAGAGGAAAACACAGCAAGCCATTTGAAATATATCATAACAGCTTATTACTCAGTACTGTTGTTGAAACATGCACCCTGTAGGCAAATATTGTCTTACTAACCACACATAAAATGAAGCAGCTAATTCTGTCCAGAGCAATTAAAAAGGAAGTACTCTCACAAGCTGTCCTAGTTTTGCCACTTGAGTAAAGTGCTATTGTATAATAATCACACACTGAGGGGTTTGTCTACATAGTGCATGTTACTCAATGAATTCCATACTTGTGTCCTATTAACAATCAACAAGAGAGCCTTCTAGTATTATCTACATGCCGACTACAGTCTAGCGAGTACTTTAGCAGTAATACATGATCAGCCCCACCCTTCACCCACCCACAAGACATTCAGTAATTGTTGGTGTTTGGTAATGCAATATGCAATGCATTGATGGTGTCATTGTATGTTTTGCATACAAGGACAGACACACGATCATGCCCGATCATGCCCGTGGCCTGGTGTCTGTACATATCTGCCAGTAGACAGCACTTCATGTTACAGCTACACATGAGTGTTTATATAACACCACTGATACAACTTCAGTAGGTGGCTGGGTATGTTAGGGTATCCAGTTGCTTCAACCAGTTTAGGTAATATTACTGGTATCATGACATTAACTTTTATTACGTTTTTTTTATTGTTTGTGCCAAATAAAAACTCATTTCAATGATCTATAAATGGTACAGGCCGTGTGCATGATGCCTGTACATGTGTCTATGTCTGAGTAAATGAATACCGACATATTAGGACCAAGTGAGCCATACCACATTCATAGTAGAAGTTAATGTTGATTGATGAGGCATTAATTGGGACCGTCTTGGTTAATGGTCCAGTCAACTCCATGTGAGTTGTGATAGACAGCCAGTCTCAACACTCAGTTATCTCTTGTCATGGTTCTACCCTTGTCAAACACTGCTCAGGCTTGGGTGACAGTTACAAGGGCAGGCTATCCCCTCACACAGATAGGACTCATAAAAGTCAATGGCTTCTTAGTCTACTTGCCTTCTAGACTTTGGATTGCAGTGTTGTTAAAACGTGTTGTTGCATCCAAATCACCGGTGGCTAGTATACTTTCAAAATTCTTTGGGTACATGGGCTCTGTGTCGTTCAGTTTTGTTCTAAATGAATGTTCACAGCATATAAAACATCCAACTGTACAAAAACGACATACTAAAAATGAATGACGTATCAACATTTCAGAGAAAAACCCAAACCCCAAGCCTCAATTTTTATTTAGCCACCCTTTCAATGCAGAACTCACATTAAAAACATTTAGAAATGGCTTCCTACATTGTGTTGTCGAGTTACAGTTGCACCAGACTACAGCAGGTTTGTACTATGGTATTACAGACATGTGCACCCATGTGACAACTATGCTTAAGCACACATTGACACGTTTACGTTCGCGTGTGCATGCGATGACATAGGAAATACAAAAACTTGAATTTCATGGGGAGAACATGGAACGGGCAGTTACGTTTAGGATACGGAGTTGTAAAGTACTGTTACAATTCCAATTACATGACTCATACCTACAGTTGCAGGAAGGAGAAATATAGTTACATGCAACACTGGTGTTATGACCCAATAGCACATGTTTACCCTGTTTAAGCTAACCCTGGTAAACACCATAATATACTTTCACCATGACTCAATTAGACGAGTACTGGAAGGGCACCACCTGGCAGAGGATAGCGCAAGACAGGCAGATTTGGAAACGACATGCTGAGGCCTTTGCCCAACTACGGGACACTATGGCTGCACAATGATAATGATGATGATGATGATGACTCAACTACAGGTCATGTTATCATCCTGATCAATCTGGTTGTTTTCAGGGGACCCTCGATTTGGAACTAGGATAGATTGGGGAGATTTAGTCTTACTGTTCGTCTCTCTTCAATCAGTGGCAGGCTGTAGTACTCTTACAATACACACATAGTGTGTGACTACTGCTCATCGTTGACATCGGTAGCAATTACAGTTTCTTTGGCTTCACTGAAACTTGTCTTTTTTAAATATTCATCATCTTCTTATCTTATATTTTTTCTTTAGAAATACACTAAAATAACGGATCCAGTATGTCACTGTTTTGCCTGTGTCACAATCATAAATATGCATGTGATACCTCTCAAGTTTTGCCTAACAAAATGTTTACGTATTATGTTCATTACATCTGCTGGATCAATCTTTCCGATAGGCTGCTCTCACATAGACATCTTTGCCCTATATCTTTGTTGTAAAGAAAAACATTCGGATAGAATTTCAAAAAAATATACAACAGGATGTTCAGTAGTTGCACATGTTCGGCATTCATTTTGGTGGCTTGATGAACCCTGTTCCTAGGCAATCGGTCACATGATAGATATGTCCAACTACAGATGTTTACTATAAAATAATCGCCCAAATTGTTTGTGTACGACAGAATCAGTTCAGCGTTCCACTGCTGAGCAGAACTGTAGCCAGGCATCTGTTTACACCGAAGCCCAATCTGGTAAACAAATAATATTTTGTTCCACCATGCTATGGTTCGCAGGTCATTAGTCGATATTCATATTATTCGATCAAATCTGGCTGTTTTCAAGTGAGTTTATTTTCGAGGTGCGGGTAGCAGACCTGAAGTAGGCATACAGGATACAAGTTAATAATCTATTTCTATACAAACAGACCCAAGAATGGGTCAGGGATGGTCAGATACAGAGCTACTCACTGGGAGCACCTAAAAGACAAGCCAGATGGAAAATGCAGGCAAAGTGTGATTTTATTCTCATTTCAATCATTTAATATTCCCAAATGTATACAAGGTTAATTCGTTCTGCAAATAATTTGCACTTCATGTAATATAATGATTGCAACTGCAGAACCTCAAAATTATTTGTTGGTAGTTTTTAAATATTCCATGTGTCTATTTTCACCTTTTCCACTTGAGTAATTAGGGCGGATTTTGTACATAAATATACAAGATGCAACTGGAGGAATCAAGTACCTCGACTCATCAAACAAATTTATTAATTAACAAAACTGACCATGTTCATACTGTATGTACAATTTGTATAAATAAATTACTAAAATGATATCAAAATTACCCTTTGGCCATCTTTCCCTTCTGGCTCATCTTTTAGTATGAACCCAACATACTTTATAGATGACCTCGTCAATCAAATTGTCCTTCCACATCTGGGTAGAATAATAAGTCGAACAGGGTTCCATGTTTTTTGTTAGGAGTCCTGATAAGTGTAATTTGGTGCCTCACTATGTTCCCATGGCAGCCAAAAAATGTCACGCACATCTTGCAACAGGTACTGGATGTAATGTAATATGTAATTTTGAAAATGAAACTTGTAGTGGTGATAGTGAAACTACTATACTCACCCTGCCTGTGGCTGAGATGCGTCCGTGTATACCTCCTTGTGTGATTGGCTTTCCCGTCACACATGCAAATGCATTCAAGTCGCCATGACCTTAACAACCAAAATAATACGATATGAGTAATTATTTTATTATGTCACACATGTGAATTGTAAGTGTGTTTCTACCATCCAGACATTATACAACTCTTAGTATACAACACTCAATTTAAAGAAAAGGTAAATTTAAAGGTAAGTTCTTATATAGCACTGTATCCAGCCCTCGGGACTGCTCAAAGCGCTTTACACTACTCTATGGCAGACCTGTTCAATTGAACACCATCTCAACTTCTCTGGGAAGATTCAGCCATGTTCCAATCAATGCGCGAAAACTAATCGTACACAATTATCCACCACTGTCTATCGCCAGGTACTCATTCATACAGCTGAGTGAACTGGAGCAATGTAAACGAACTTGCCCAAGGTTCAACATCGCCGCACAGGATTCAAACCCGGGTTCTCTCAGTCGAGAGTCGGAAGCTATTACCGCTGCGCTACTGCGCTCCAATTTATACAGAAGATTTACTTTGCAAAACAACTGTCAATTAAGTTTTGGGTCCAGATAGAATACTGAGTTTAATTTCTTTGATGTACTTTCAACTTTCTGAAGAGTATTCAGACATAAAAACTTATGGAATCATAAGACAGGTATAATTTACTAATCATAAGTTCAGACAGGGGTTAGCCTGAAATATTCTATGAAATATTTTCATTAAGGGTGAATTGAGACACAAGAAACGGCAAGGAGACTAAGAGTTTGACAGAGAACATACCCAGTGTCTGTGAATATGTATCGGCAATCCAGCTCATGATTCTTTCGTTAGTTCCCATATCAGGGGCCGGCACATCTATTCCTGGCCCTGCACAGTGATACACGCAGTCAATAACACCATCAGCTGCAGATACTGCTTCATACAAAGCAGCACTGTAGTCAATTAAATGTTCTTCATCATGATGGATGCTTATTACAAGGAAAATGGCGCGACTTGGCCAAACTGTTCCTCATAGCCATGGGTACATTAAGAGATTGCTGGACAGGATGGTATAACAAAGTTGTTTCTCCAGGTTTATTAGGGGTGTTTCTTAAATGTCTGGAGTCTTCAGTACAAAATCGTGTAATTTGTTTGTAAAAAGTACACTTTTCTTATATTGCTTTTATTTGTAACAAAGTAAGCATACTTTTGTTGGTGTTGCGATATCTTCTTCATAAGCACCGTATTTTGAATATGATTGTTACTTAAACTATTCACATACTTCGTGTTTAGACATCAAAGAATCAAATTTGAGCGGAGTCAATTAAAACAGTTGAAGAAGCAGCTTTTGTACCAATTCCATTGGAACATATTTCTAAACTGAATCTCATAACAAAATCCAAACATGTGTGACGTCATATCTCACCAATGAATCCCTTCTTGGCGAGCTCCACTGTAAAGCGTCGTGTGATTCGCTCCAGCTCTGCGTCAGAGTAATTGCGTGGATCAATCTTCACCCCTGCCTTGGCACCCCCAAAGGGGACATTGACACAGGCACACTTGTATGTCATGAGTGCAGCCAGGGCAGTCACCTCGTTCTCATTCACATCAGCACTGTAGCGGATCCCTGTAAAACATACGATTCAGTCACATAACATGTCACATGACATTCAGTGTGCAGGGAGGGAGTGAGGGACAGTGAGAGGGAGGGAGAGGAGGGAGAGAGCTGGAGAAAGACTGAGATAGCAGGGGAGAGAGAAGGGGGGAGAGAAAAATAATATATCTGTGGCACTAACTTGAAAGCTTGGCAATAAAAATCTAGTTAGCGCAGCACCAATCTGAATTTTCTGTTAAAAATTGTAAATTTGTAATGGGCATTAATTAAAAAGTAAAACAGAAAATTATAGATTTAATTGATAACTCTCTAATATAGCACTTAAATGTATCACAAAGAGGCTGCCAATTCTAATATACAACCAACATCAGAGCAGATACACTCTTCACTAGTAGTTTGTGACTGTCAGTAATAAAGAATACAAAGAAAACATATTTTAAAACAAACAAATAACAAATATTCACATCCAGTTCAAAACTCATTGACGCACAAGTAGAGGACAGGGATTAACCAACTGTTATTTTAAAGATAAAAGTAACTAGATTTTCTGTTTTTCTTTTTACATAATTATAATTTCCAAGCTGTCAATCTGCCACCACCCACAGCCATGGACCTTGCACTTGTCAACATGCATACTCCCATTTCCAACAACTGCTCAACTCGCATGATACAAACTAGCTTTAATACATTGCATCATCCAAAATTCTAAATCCACACCCACTGTGTATTTAGGAGGGGACAAAGGGCGGGGCTGCTACCCTCACCCCATATTTCGGAGGGCAGGATTAGGGTTAGTCATGACCTTCTGGGACCTCATTTTCACAGGGTCACTCAATTTGGTGTCCTCCAATGAAAGCCCCTGGATATGCCCCCACACCCTTTCTGGCCCGTCGACCATCTTCCTCTTTCTGAATTCACTGGATTCACTTATACTGGAGAAATGAAAGGAACTTTGCACCAGTAACAGACTGCATGCTAATTAACCTGCTGGGTGGCCCGTTTTGTGCTTGACTAATTATAAGTGAAAGGTGTTCCGACAGATCTGCCAAGTACAACCTTGGACAAAAATAACTTAAGTCTTTGGCAGAAAAGCAATGCATGGGTCAAAAGTGCATCACCTTGTGTTGTGTACAAAGGCTGTTTACCAGACTTGTTTCTCCCTGTTTACTGGACAATCTGTGTGCTATTTGTCAACAGGCACATGTTTGCCAGTCCACTATAGGATCTATGATCTGTTGGTCCCTATATGGAGCAGTATTGTGACGGCTGCCTCAAACATTCAAACACTCCACTTGCTCAAGCAACTGCCATTCAAAACACACAATGCTTTCAAGAACAAGTCATTCAACTCAAGCAGGCTAAGTCTCAAACTGTGCCAATTACTCTAGTCTATTTTACGAGTAATTGTTGCTAACTGGTTGGTGGGAACTTTTAAATAAAACAACAGAAATCGCAAGTTTGAAAGGTACATGCGTTGGAACATCACATACACACTGGACTTGTTAAATGAAATCTTCACATAAGATCAGGTAGGATAATAAAACATGCCCACACAGAACTTGATTCAATGAACACCTATAATTGGGAAGGTAAACAGATATGATAATGAAATAAGAGCCACCTTTACAAAACAGGAAAGATACCTAGGGCTTAAGACATACTGTATAATGTTACAGGGTCAAGATTTCAACTACCAGATAGTTCATTCTAAGTTTTGTTGGACTGTGTATCCGCTAAATTGTTTCCACTCAGGATGATGTTCATTCATTTTTAGTTTCTTGTCTTTGAGAGAGAGATATATTTATATGCATGCATGTAATGTATCAAGATGTACTTCTTCTGTCTAACAAGAGGCATACATGGTCAACATACATGTACTTAATTCCAGGAGTATAAACCATTTCAACTCAAGGATGTAATTGTTATAAAAGCTCTCAAATATCATGTGCTACTCGTGACGCCACATGACACCACATGACACTGTATTGCGTCACAGAAATATATATGGATCTGTATTGTATAATACATGGATTTGTGTTGCATCTATCCAGGTTCATATTGATTGGACCTGGAAATCAAAGTGTGGATTTGTGTATACACTGCATGGATCTATACAGCTCAATGCAAGGATCTATGTGGAACATGAATCTTTCTGATGCAATGTGATTTACTCAAAAAACCTTCAACTTGAAAATTCAATTCATGACTAGCCTACGGCTGACATGTCTGCCAAGTTCAACACACCACTCATTGCATTCGCACTCCTATAGTTGTTACAAACACCAAGTCAACAACATGGTTTATTCAACCACCTCATTAAGAAAACCAAACAATAAACGCATTCAGTGCTGCCAGCTGACAACAAGTGGTCATCAAATGAGGACACCAAATTAATAGACGATTTCACAGTTGCAAGCCTCAGATTGAATGACCTCAATACATGGATCATAACAGTAAACATATACTGATCTTCTTTTATTTTATCTTTATTTGTTGTATTTAAAACTAGTTCCGTGTACTGCCACTTGAATGTGTATTCTTGGGGGATTTCTTACCATATTTTAATGATTTTTATATGTTATAACACAGGCCGTTAATAATGAAAATAAAACAATAGCTACATATGTGCACGCCTAACTAAGACTCCTACTTTGTTAGGGTGTTCTCAGCTTCAAAAGGCCAAAATAAAATTCAACATTTCATAGGCTACCTGTTTACAAGTACTGTGTGGAACAGTAATATTGACCTGCTATTGTTTACCAGGTGCCTACCAAGTCCAGCAACTAAGTAAACACTACTCTCACTCAGCAGGCTATCAGCATCCATTCATGCTGGCGACCTTAAAGCACTTTATGTGAACAGTGAAGATCAAACTTGGACATGCAATATATTGTATCATCATCAAATATAAAATGATATGTTCAGTTCAGAAATGCAATTTATTTGTTGGCAAAGACAAGTATTAATTAGTTATCACTAATGTGTGCATAGCATATTACATCGTGGACAGTTCAAACTTTAAATTAAAAAAATATTTTTAATAGTGTGGATAATGGATATACTGACTGTTAGGTCAGGCATGTGTGGTGTCACAGTGACAATATCAGCGGAAACAACATACAGCTTGCATCAACAGATTAATTTAAGTGGCCTAAAAATTTGACGTGCATAAAAAGGGCAATCACACACTTCATTTTTATCTTGGGAGCCAATGTTTATTTTCATGCACCTTGTCCTATGTACAGTCTGGACAACTATATTTTTCCCTTGTGTTGATGCCCCAGTCAACACTTGGATTTGTATTCAACCTTTTGAGTTTTGACTATCTTTTAGATATTCTTTACTCGCAGTTGTTCACTTACTAGTCATGTGACCTCTCCCTCTGGCTCAGATCATTACTATGCGAAGTGGAAATTCTTGAAACTAAGCTTCTAAGGCTAAGCTGGGCAGGGCTAGTTTCAGCTAGTTCATAAGTACTTGAATCATATTGATGAATATTCATGAGATGCAACTATGTGAACACTTACATATGAATGAACGATCAGAATGAACGAACAATCAGTATACTGCATATTATATATGAAATAAATGCATCTTAATTAAATACTGTTATTCATTCATATCAATTCAACTTTCATAACAATGGATCGAATGTCATGCAAAAAGATGACATCATAACATTCGATTATTGACATTACTGCAAGTAAGAAACTCATGGAGTGATCACAAAAGGATAGAAAAAATATGTAGGACAAATATGGAGCAAAATGGCAATGAAATATTCAGCGAAGATTAGTTTGTTACTGAAGTCGAAGGAAGTGGTGCGTACATCATTTACTGAAGTCATGGATAAACTAAAAAAAAACTTCAGTTCAGATGTAATCACACATTATATTTCCACGCTTAATTACTGTTATATGGTATTTTTACTCGACACTTCACTTTACCTATTTCAAAGTCCCAAAGATTAAAGTCATAAAGATCAAAGGCAAAGGCTGCCAAAGGCAAAGCCAAAGCAAAGGCTGGACAGAGATGACCAACACAAATTTATGTCAAACGCCCTGAGACTGGGTGACAGCGGTAGTTTTGCAATTTTTGTAGATGGATCTACATTTTGAATGCTACATCAACCCACCTCCTTTGCAGGGCGTTCTGTGTTGGCTATGCTGCGCTCTCCAAGCCTCGATCATTTCGAACTCCCCGTTGTCACGTCGGATGGGGAACGTCACGGCCATGACGGTATTACACGGTCTGATCATCGACAACATCCCCTTGACACGGGATCGCTTCTCATCTTCCGTGATGCGACCCTTGATTTCGTGCATCAACGAATCTTCTACCAAGTTGGCAGCCTTGTCAAAGAACAGCTCGACCATCTCCAAGAAGCCTGGCTCCTTTTCTTCCGATGATCCATCACCCGAACTGAAGAATCTAGAAGCGGCGACATTCTGGAGCATTCGTCCATGTTTCAGGAGCGAGGCGCTAGTAGTGTCTCTTGACAAGCTTCGTATAGCAGTTGCACGGAACATACGCAACATTCTGACTACCAGTGCACCGTTACCCTTTCAAGTTGACAACCGGGCACCTAAAGGTGTGACCGTGAAACGCTGTCACCACCGGGACGGCACGGTGAAAGACTAAGAGCGCAGTTAAAAGTGGCTTCTATCTCGTCAGTGACAGTGGTAACTGCAGTAGATAGTTCGTGACGTAGTTGGAGGCGTGGCCGATGTGATGCCATTGGCCTCACGATCAGCACGACCTCGAACTTTGAACCCGTTCATACGCAATGAGATGCGGCGTGGCATTGCGAGGGAGGGGGTCTTATCATTTGTTGGAGGTGGCAGGTTGTCCTCGAAAACAAGGGAAGATGGATTTTCAGAAATGGAGAGGTTGGCCCTCAAAATAGGTGGGAGAAGGGAGGTTGCTCAGGAAATTATCAAGTCCAAGACCCCTGCCCTGACCGAGCCCTGCCCCTGCCACACATCCCTCATCTAATGACATCTACTATCTAGGTCTAGACTAGGTCTAGGACTAGGACTAGGAGTCTAGGTTATTCTAGACTAGGATCTCGGAAGGTGGAGAAGCATGTAGTTATCCATTAGACTAGTAACTTTATAATATTATATGATTTTACTAGAAACACGATCAGACTGTTACAACACATTGTATTAAATACACATGACCATTGGGTGATAAAATTAATTCATATAATGGGCCTTTTAGGGTCATTTCTGAAAACTCATTGACATTGTGCATATATTGCAACTTTATTTATATACTTTATAAACCATTCAAACGTTGCAGCTAAAATATGTCCACTCAACAACAACATAACTTACACTTTGAGCAATTTCCACAATTTTATTCACAATCATCACAAACCTTCACAAATACATTAATACTGTAAACTATTGTGTAAGATGATGCGAACAGTAGACGGGTTGTCGTTTCTCGTAAGAGGCAGACTAAATTGTTTATTTGAAATGCAACTTTGAAAAATATGTTTGTATCAAGTTTTTGCTCAAATATGCAGAATGAGATAAGTTGTCTGACAAGAATAAATGTTTACTTTAATAAAAATAAATTCCATGATTTTGTTAGGGCTGTTGTCATGTGACAATCACCAACATTATCATGTGACAACAGAGAGCAGCACACACTAATGCTGATGACCAAAAAAGGTCCTGAAAGCTCCATAGTGCAGAACCACGGATTCTGCGAGGTAACTTTACAAACTCCTCAACATATAATTATATTATAATTATTACAGTAATCCAAACAAAAATCAGCCTCATCGTTTTGTTAACATTCCCCAGGTGGTGCCACCAGTCAGAAGACAATAGTATTTGCGTTATCTTGATGTGATTACACTGAACACTTTTGTGGAATTAAAGGGGCTGAATGTCAAATCTGTATGCAGGAGTTTCTGAAAGGTGAGTGCAACACATGAAAGAAAAATTCTATCAACACATACAACAAAACATACGGTCTAGACAGCCATATGTCCCAGACAAATGGCAGCTTATCTCTCAGAAAAAAGTATCAAATACAGAATATTGAAACATTACACAATGTGCAATTCATTTAGTAGACATATATTTCTGCTGTTGAAACTGACATTCAGACTACATTTTGTCTATATTTTCAGTATATTATACAACAGCCTGAAGCAACACATACGTAAGTTTACAAAAATGAAGCACATACAATTTCCTTTTGTAGGCCTAGTCTTAATTTCCCTAAAAATGCAGGTAAAATAGCTTGCTTAATTGATTGATGAGTTTCTTCATAAATTGTGCAACAAAATTTACAATCATCTGCGTACACCTTCACTTTCTACTTAGCCAAATACTGAAGTATTTGAGGCTGCATTCACACTTGTAATAAAAGAGTTTGCATCATTTATTACAATTCTCTAACATATCTGCATCAGATCAAATGTATATTTGTAGTAACACGATACAAGTTTTCACACCTTACATTACAACTTAAGGATTACATTTCCAAAGCAGCATGGTAAATGTATACAGAAACATGTGACAGAAATCTGGTTCCTTACAAAAACTTCCTAGAGATTTCAACATAATAATTCATAATAAACAATACTCTCAATGATAACCACATCCCAATCACCAACTGTACACTATAAAACTACAAAATTAAATACAAAACATTATCTCGGCTATCTAAATAATAAAGTATTATATATTAATTTTTTAATTCTCTACAAAGTAATTTAAACCAAACTGGAAATGACTGAATTACAATCAAGCAATTATGTACAACTTTGTTGACTAACAATCCATGTGAGTGCCTGGTACTATACACAGGACATGGATATTGTGGTGTCAGAATCCATCAGTTATTGCAAATCTAATGCATTAATCAAGGTTATAAGGTTATCTTCTGCAGCAGCCCAATAAGTTGCAGTTTTGAGCACATCTACTAGAGACTTGAAACTCTAGAATAGTTCAAGAGCTTACATCAGTGATTTGCTGGCATCTAGTGATTGTCTTATGAACAAGTCTGCCATCTAGTGAATGACAGTGAAAGCACATTTAGCTGGAGGCATGGTCTTCAGAGCAAACTACTACTACTACAAGTGCTGCTAATAAAGATGCAGGTGGTTTGTAATTTCAATTGTATGGTACATCTTAACAAAATGCCTTAATTATTTGTTAAATACAGTTTTGCTCCATTTCAATTTTTCCTGGATACAACAATTTTATTTATCTTGATTGCCGCCAATTTTCCAAGAATAAGCATTTGTAATAATGAATGCCATTTTACTTGAATTTGCATGACATGATTCTTGTAAAATTACAAAAGTTGCCATCAGATCAAGATGTAGTTAAAATATTCAACAAAATAAAGGACATGTTCAAATGCAGAACATCTGACAAATGCAATCTTGCAATATTCCGACGATCAATATAAAAGTGAACATATATTTTTTTCAGCTCAGACCATAATCAACTGCAATGTAAACATTGATCATATTCATGTCAACACTTTGCGTCGTTTATCCATAAACATGAGTTCCTACGAAGCGTGTGGCGTAATGAATCACAGAAAAGTGAAATAATATGCACTGTCAATGGATTATTCATACAACAACATGCAGATTGCCGAAGAAAATGGATTATCAAATAACAGATAAACAAGACATGGCTGTATACAGAAAGTATCATGGCTGCTCACAAAATGTTACATTCATGATGAGATATTAATCATTATCATACAGTGGATGGAGTATCTAGCCAGAAGCATTAAAGATGTCATGGCCATCTACCAATAAATATGCACCACAAACCAACATTTAGATAAAGATACAGTATTCATCAGCACAATGTCAGCTTCACACTGATTGTTTGTACACCTCCCATACAAGTACGACTTCAGGAACTAGATATGAAAACATATCAGCAGTAACTGCAAGATCCTGCAACCAACATGGTAATTTGCTGAAACACCCCAATGATGTCGACATAGGGAAACCGAAACTTTTAATTGTGACAGTTACATAAAAACATGTAGAGACATTTACATCAGAAGACATTTAATACACAATGCATGGATCCTAACTCCACAAAACATACAATTAATCATGCTACTACAATACAAAGTGCAGTAAAATAAAACTCCCTTAAGATAGAGACGAACAGTCCTCTAAAGAAAAATGCACCCAATCGGATGCTATAAATATTCCACAAGGGTACACTTGCCACCTTGTGCCAGAAGATGAATAATTATGGTAAAAAACAGACAACATTTTTAATTTACCTGCACAATTGGCCGCAGAATATAAATAACTTATTTTATAAAGTGTAATGTACAAAATGGCAGAACTGTGACAAAATGCCCTGCGATTAATAGGAATATGCTGATAACTCAACACTGATGTTTACTGTCGGGCATGACAGTTTGGTGGATATTTATAGCATCTGTTCAGAAAATAACATGGTCATCCTGTTTACCGACTGGTTCCTTTTCCAAAAAGCCTCAGCCTACTGTGTCCAGCCCTTTTGGTCATCTGGGCAGCAAAGGCCTGTTAGTTTGGCCCTGTGCAGCCCCGTTCTGACGTAGTCAGTGACCCCATTTCGCTTTCTGTGCGAGGATATCATTGCGGAGATTCTGTGAGAAACACATTCCGAAAATCTGGAAAAAGAACAAATTTGCACTTAATTAATAATGGTGCTAATCATAAGTCAGAAAAACCTGCATTTCACCTGGTTTTCACATGATTATTATCATCATATTTATGTCAGTATGATTATTATCATCATATTTATCATCAGTGTTATGGATGGATTTATAACAACAGACACAGCAGATGGGCTGGACATGAGGCAATCTTTTACTTTCTAACCTAACCATGAAAACGACAACCTAGACTCGCCAATCTTCTCACTCATGTATCTAACATACATAAACCCACACTACATTATCAAAAAGTTACTCTTAGTCTTATTTTGTCGATGAAAATATACAAAAACTGAACACATGTTAACGTTATGCAAAACCTTAGTAATGAATGAGCATCACCAACACTGCATCAGGTGATGGCATTTCATTATACACCCTGTATTCACTATCACGGTCTGGCCTATCTTGTGTTCCCATTTGCACTGGCTCTGGTTGAAACTGGTATCCAGCTAGTTTTAAACTCATTTTATGTCATCAGACGAAGAATTGGGACATCCATAACAGTATGACATTTTGTCTAAATACACAGCGCATGCATGCATATATTAGGTAACCACAGCGCCATCTGTCAAGAGTGTAGAAGACGAGTTCTAAAGATAAGCAGGAATTCATTATGTAGGTTTATCGACATCAATGGCCAATGAAATATGGTTGCTGTGTGCTCAATAAGCTTTTCCTACTAAACCACTGGCATGACACTGGTGATCATGGTTGCACAGGGTTACGTTGTGTGAACTCTTTTAGATGCATAACTTCTAAAATGCCTTTAAGAACTTTGACCGTTTAAGAAAATAGGCTGTATAAATTATCAAAAATATCACATATATTCTTAGTTGGATTTTTCGAAGAATCAGCGAAGATGACAGACTGACCTGGAGAAGAGCTATGCCGATGACAACGCCTGCTATTGGGACGAGGTTCTTATTCATCCAACGCTTTGCTGCTTCCAAACATCCCATATCGTAGATAAATTTTTCTGGTTGCATACCCTACAGGATGGAAAAACATGCATTTCAGATTGATTTCATGTTTCATACTACAACATAATAGAAGTGTTCCGCTTGTTGTTGTTTCTGCTTCACTTAATGGAGCTCTTGTGATGTCAATGACTAGATATTGAAAAAAAGTAGCTGCTATTGGCACATTTCCTTAACAAAACCAGAACTCAGTTTCACCAAGGCCATAACTGAAGCACCCAGTTTCTCCATGTCTAGAGGTTATTTACTTAAGCGTTTATTTAGGAAAACACTGTTTCTACATAAGCAAGTTACCAGGTTTTTCTTACTGACCAAGGTAATAAAAACTGTATTGTACATGCAAATGTATATAAAATTTAATAAAAGACACACCACCGGTTTTGTGTAGTACCGATTCATAATTTGAACAAAAGTATTTGGACATGTTTTTTTGGTACTTCTAACCTTGTTTTGCCAATTACAAAAATATTAGTACAGCAGTGTGTAAGTCGTGTATGTTCTGAAACTTCTTGGCATACGCAATCAATTATTAAATTTATGTTTGACAGTTGCACACTTTTTGAGCCATTTGCCTACAAACAACGGCATATTACACTTTCAATATTTCAATGTTATAGCATGGAAATGTTCAAGCTTTAAAACTGCATCACAAATGCTTCTATTTGACAGCATATGACTACATCAACTATGGTAACAAATGCCAGAAGAATGGTTTCAACACATAAACAATGGGATTTACAGGTAATACATAGAACTGTCAGACTCCTGTTCAATGGCATTAACTGTTGTTTGAACTTTGAACATGTCTGAAGGGTAGTAATGACGAGAAGGCACAATGTAAGGATACTTACCTTATCTCTAACACCAAATCCACACTGTGTGTCTTTTAAGAGTTCCTATAGACAAGAGGAAAAAACAATTAGAAATGACATTGCCTGTTTAACAAGATTTTAAAGGTCATTAGAACCACTGTAAACAAACAAACATTTTAAATGCAGCAAATGTGATAATGTTTGATAACAATGCACCATTAAGCAAGTTTCTATTCAAAAATTGTTTTTTAGAACATAAACAGTACTGTCAGTAGGTAGTAGCCACTAATGTAGCAAAATTTATAGAGCAATATTTTCAATTCAAAAGTTGCTTTTTAGAACATAAATAGCACTCACAAAATCAACAGAATGAATGTTTACCGCAAAGTGCACATAAAAAACAGCACTTAGTTTTCCATAACTCAGTTCAATCGTAGAAGACATGCAGAACATTGCAGACTGACATCGCAGTGCTAATTCTGACCAATCAGCGTGACACAACTACAGCTAGCAAAAACTGGCTGGACTTGGGCCAAAAGCACGGAAACGTTCGGAAGCTCATTATCTAGTCTTTTTTGAACTATGTGCACTTCAGCGTCCCTTTGTATGGTAAACCAGTTGCAGGCACTTATGAGAAATACACTATTATAAATATGGCCATTTAAAAAATGGTTCCATTGACCTGGATCGTCGAAGCAGAAAGTCCAGATATGTGGAGAAAAAAACTTTTAGCTTTCCATGAGTCAGACCTGGGGCCCAGTACATTTTCATGAGTACAAGTACGAGTACTTTGATGACGGATGAGTACGAGTACATTGCTAAAAGCTGAGTACGAGTACATTCTCACGAGTATGAGTAAAAGTACGATTACATTTTTTTAAATATAAATAATAGCGTATTTTAAAATTATTAATTAATCTAATTTATATAACTCAGCACAAGTGAATATGCAATGGCAGTTGATCAATTTTTTATGAGGAAAACTAAAACAAAACCTCTATTTCATCAACAATGAAATTCACTTCATTGGAATTCATTTCAGTGGTATCGTATGATCTTGTCATCTATTTGCCATTGCCCGAATGAACATGAGTTGTTCACAGGTTGAGTCTTTCAGGCTGCACTGTTCAGGGCAGAATACTTTCTCTGCTATGCTAAACTGGGGCTGATGAGGCTGAAATGGTGAGGGACCAATTGAGCCAGAGTTGGAAAACTCAGAACTGCAGTGGGTCACTGTGACAATCTGTACATGGCTGACTGAGGTATTCTTTCAGCTCTACAATCAGCAATCTGCTGATATTATAAGTTTGCAATTATATCTTCTGATCGTAGACTACTAGTTGTTGAGAGGGTTAGCACATGTCCACATAACAGGCTCAGCATCCCTTTTAGACTTTTTAGCCAGACTGCTGGCATGGGAGTATACTAGTGTAGGAGGCAGTCTGACTTGAGCCACCTTACTTCTACAGAGGAAGACTGGCAGTTCTTGTTCTTAGCAGTTAGTACTCTCAGCCACTGTCAAGTGGCCTGGTCTCCAAACTACATCAAAGGCATTTCCTGTCTAACTGGTGGGTTAACTGCTAATTGGCTCTTTATGGACATCCTGGTGGCTTAATTAAACACACAGGTATATGGCCTGAACTGATAGCCTACAATTATTGTTTGCTTAACAGGGTGTTTCTGACTGGGAAAAGATGCTGCCTGTTGCCATGTTTGGGTATCATAGTCATGGTTATCAGAGAATGAGGTTGTACTATGTGTAGGGAAGGTAAGGTTGTATTATCATCTGTTTCACAACAACTTTTTGTTCCGAAAACCAAGCTTAATATCGGCAAACGTGCGTTTTCTGTAGCTGCACCCACAATCTGGATTCAACACCACATCGCTTTAAAATCATCTGAGACTATAATTAAAAAAACTAAAGATTTATTTATTTGAAATTGCATCCCCACCCTAACCTTCGGCGGTCTCTTGCTCTAATGAAGACTCTTGCTTGTCCCTGTTAACGATTTTGCCCAATGATTTTTGTATGTTGCGCCTCTGAGCTCAGATTCCTTGGGATTTAGGCGCTATAGAAGTTTGTTATTATTATTATTATCCTATCAGAAATAACAAAGTATTAAAAAAAATTGTTTAACATTTAAATATTTCAGGAAAGTTTCATTTTATAACCAAATATATTTATTTTCCCCCGTACATATTGAGAAAGTACTCAGATGTACTCGTAATGTACTCGTAAAATCTGAGTACAATGAGTACGAGTACGAGTCTATAACCCATAAGTTTTATGAGTACGAGTACGAGTACTTCAAAAATGTACTTGAGTACACAAGTACACGAGTACCGAGTACTTCGGCCCCAGGTCTGCCATGAGTTAACATTTCTTTGAGTTGATCTATGTGAAACCTACCCTTCTAAAATATTTGTCAATTTTTTTAAAATATATATTTACACTGCTAGCAATTACACAATCAGTTGATAACCTGTTCCATTAATTTATAGGCTTCTGTTAGAAGGAGCACTTTCTGATTGATATATCTAATCTACAATCTTCCATCACAAATGCTACTTTGTGTCCTCTAGTTCTTCTATCTTTCTTTAGTGAGAAAAAATACTTGTAGCAAAAGCCTAACCCTTTTTTATTATAAAATCATATACTAGTATAAACTATTATCAAATGTTAACATATATTCAGATGCGTGTCGAACCACGTCCCAAAACAACTAAATTCAATGGTCACTAGATAAATGGTTTCCCAATAATCATTCCTAAAATCTAAACGGACCTCCAACTGTGCCATTTCCAGACACTGGCAAATATCGACACTGTTCACCCATCTACCGACTAAGGCGCCACTTTCTGATTTCATGTTATAAGCTCCATCCATTTTTTAAAGGCGACTAAACTGACATTCTGGAAATCAGCGTGACATCACAATCACGTATATCAACCAACCAACGCCAATAATTTTGACCACTAGTCTCCATTAGTTAGTACACATTATTGTGACGTCATAGACATAAAGAATTTCAGTTTCGCTGCCATCAAAGCTCGTCAGTTTCGCCGCCATTTAAAAGTCACAAAATCAAGAAATAGTGAAGTGTGCATGTCAAATCCTATGCAAATGATCCCAGCAGCACTGCAATCGGAACATTAGTGTACTAAGTACCCAAACAGAACCGTACGGAATACAGAAAACAACACAATTGTACGTCCGTTTAGAGGAGTTCTGTGAATGGTTACAGGGAAATCTAGATGGTTGCTAGCATAGTAGAAAGTGCATGCTTTGAAATGATACCAAGATCGTGGAGATCGGACAAGCTTTGATGCTGCTAGAGACCGTTGAATTTAATGTTTTTTTTACAAGGTTTGAGTTGTTCATTTTTTGCTCGCTTATCTATTTTTTTATAATACTCATAAACAGATAGTAGTAAATAAAAAATTTTGATTAATTAAACCACATTTGGCCAGTCAAGCTAATAGAGTAGACGTATTTTATATTACATAACGATACAACCTGTAACAATTAGATCTACTGTCAATAAAGCATACTTTATGGACCTCCTAAGTAAATACAAATCGGTTAAAATAAGCCCCAAATAACATGGGGTCCAACATGAAGTCGTGTCACATGAAATGTTTTCCAAATATATTTAATTAGTATGACTAATTACATTACCACACTTGCAACTTCTTACTGGTTTCCTCCCCAAACATTGCTGCAATAGGTTTATTGCAATAAAACAGCATAAGAGAAAGAAAGAAAGTGCCAACCTCTGATGATTTGGGCCTGCAGCATGAGAATGGCACCCCGCACCGTTCAACACTGGCTGCCGGGCCTGAGCAGTTGAAGTACATGTTATTGTCCCAGTCAGCCATCTCCTTCACTCCACAGCACTTGAGCTGCAACACAGTAACATGGTTACAATGGATTCTTGAGTTGTAACACAGTAACATGGTTACAATGGATTCTTGAGTTGTAACACAGTAACATGGTTACAATGGATTCTTGAGTTGTAACACAATAGCATGGTTACAATGGATTCTTCAGTTGTAATTGTAGTCATTGTGCTTTTACATTTTGGATGAGTTAACACTTATTCTAGTCATTGTGCTTTTACATTTTGGATGAGTTAACACTTACTCTAGTCATTGTGCTTTTACATTTTGGATGAGTTAACACTTATTCTAGTCATTGTGCTTTTACATTTTGGATGAGTTAACACTTACTCTAGTCATTGTGCTTTTACATTTTGGATGAGTTAACACTTACTCTAGTCATTGTGCTTTTACATTTTGGATGAGTTAACACTTACTCTAGTCATTGTGCTTTTACATTTTGGATGAGTTAACACTTACTCTAGTCATTGTGCTTTTACATTTTGGATGAGTTAACACTTACTCTAGTCATTGTGCTTTTACATTTTGGATGAGTTAACACTTATTCTAGTCATTGTGCTTTTACATTTTGGATGAGTTAACACTTACTCTAGTCATTGTGCTTTTACATTTTGGATGAGTTAACACTTATTCTAGTCATTGTGCTTTTACATTTTGGATGAGTTAACACTTACTCTAGTCATTGTGCTTTTACATTTTGGATGAGTTAACACTTATTCTAGTCATTGTGCTTTTACATTTTGGATGAGTTAACACTTATTCTAGTCATTGTGCTTTTACATTTTGGATGAGTTAACACTTATTCTAGTCATTGTGCTTTTACATTTTGGATGAGTTAACACTTATTCTAGTCATTGTGCTTTTACATTTTGGATGAGTTAACACTTACTCTAGTCATTGTGCTTTTACATTTTGGATGAGTTAACACTTACTCTAGTCATTGTGCTTTTACATTTTGGATGAGTTAACACTTACTCTAGTCATTGTGCTTTTACATTTTGGATGAGTTAACACTTATTCTAGTCATTGTGCTTTTACATTTTGGATGAGTTAACACTTACTCTAGTCATTGTGCTTTTACATTTTGGATGAGTTAACACTTACTCTAGTCATTGTGCTTTTACATTTTGGATGAGTTAACACTTACTCTAGTCATTGTGCTTTTACATTTTGGATAAGTTAACACTTACTCTAGTCATTGTGCTTTTACACATATTGTTTAAGGATTCTTTGTTCACAGTGATTACATTTACTATATCATTTAATTTTGTATAATGTCAACTTTGATACTGTATGATGTTTCTCTGTCTTATGCACAATGCAACGTTAGTATACTGATCTTCCCTACTAAGCAGCAGTACACACATTTTTCAGATTCTTAAGCAATGGGTATTTGTGAATTTCAATTGCACTTTACAAACTGCCGAAGCCAGGCGAACCTGCCGGAGCATCATTTCAGGAAAGCCAAAACTGGCAAAAGGGAAACATGATTTGATTGATTGACCATAGTCACACAAAACAAGTGAGTTATTACTGTGTTAAAATAGTTTACCATAGTGCCCATTTTTTGTAAATAAATCTGTTTTATGAAATGTCATTGTTGGGTGGAATGCCACCAAGCGACGTTGTTAATGATAAGACAAAAATGTAATGAAAATCTAACGAAAATATATAGCGAAAGTAAATTAAAGTAACAAAGCAAAAAGTTGTGTTACCTTAGATAAAATTACTTTGTTACATGTAAAAGTAGTTAGTACAAATTGTACTTCGTTACTGTTAGTAACTAGAAAAAATGGGCCAAGTGGCCCTGAAGTCCTTTGGACTAATACGTCTATATGTGATCCCGGCTGACCAAATGAGTGATAAGTCAGAAAAATTGTAACATTGTTTTCTTACATCCTTGTAAAGGTTTGGTAGGGTGCATTACAGTTTCAAAAATTACGATTGCTACAAAAATTGGCGAAGTTATGGAGCATTGAACATGGTAGGGGTCAAAAAGTGAAAATGAAAAAACAGCTGTTGAAGTTTTACATTATATATGCAAATGGATTGCATGGAAATATTACATGCACAACATTCAAATGTGGCACACAGTATGTAATATGTATGTTATGTTGCAATGATACACTGGAAGTACAAATGTGCTGCTACAAAGACTTATCAAGTTATGCCAGATTATGTCTTTATGTGTAAAACTAAGAGGACATATTATTTGAGAGCAAAAGGTAGACTCACTGTTTGACACAGTTTAAAACCTACAGGCAACTGTCCAGTTTAACAGGGGTCTAGTGGCTTAATGCTGTCTGTTGACACAAGCTACTGCCAGTGACCAATTACAGATTAGTCACAGTTGCCATCAAACAATAGCAGGCAGAGAATCTTAGCTCCACAGCTGGGTGTAATACACAACCAGAGCCACCACTGATTCATGGTCAAGTAGATTAGCTCAATGCACCAACTAAAACAATACACAACACTGTGAGTGACAGTGTCCAGAGTGAGGCCTAAGCAGTGTCCTCATTGTTGAATAGATCAATTAAACCTGCCAAATGGATGATATTCTGCACAAGTGTTCATTAATCCTTAGTGATTGTTCAGAACACCAGTCTGACCACATACCTAAACAAAGCAAATGTAATAGGTGAAGAACAGGCAGTGTTCAGATAGGGATATTGGTTGAATTGTATTTGTCTCGACGCAAAAGGCTTTATTGTGCCTCCATCGATAATAAGAAAGTATTTGATTTAGTAGACCTGTCCTCCCTGTGGTCTAAGATAATTTCATGCAGTATTAATTGTAATGTGTTGAAAGTTGTATACAACATGTACAAAAATGCTAAATCATGTGTAAATCCGGGCCAGGCTGTGTCAACCTTCTTCTCATGTGATGTAGAGGTATGGCAAGGAGAAAACTTGTGTCCTTTGTTATTTGCTATTTACCTGAATAATTTTGAACACTGTTAGTCACAATTATAACGGACTTGACATGGCAGCTGGTTAAATTTACAACAACCTTAGTGATGATGATGTAGAAAATGTATGTTCTACTATATGCTGATGACACTAGAATGATTCAATCAAATACAGATTTCTTGCTTGTGTATAGCGGAACTATGTCAACTCTTCTAATGGTTGACATTTGGTTGTTTCAGGTGTCAACTATATTGTGAATCTGTAATTATTAGTCTATATTGATACAATTGATTTACACAGTACCATGTCTACACAAGGCATGGCAAGCATAAACAGAACAGTAGAATGCATTTGATATCAATAAAGTGTAGGATATTTCACTCTATAGTTGTCCAGAATATTAATTTTCTATGTTTGTCACCTACAGGTGACAGAATATAAATTTTCTATGTTTGTCACCTACAGGTTTCTACAGACAATACATCTTTAACCACTAGACACCACAGTCACACCATTTTATACTAATTAAATGAACATCAAAATAAACACAACTTGCAATTATAGGAAATCAATAGTTTTGAAGATACAGTTTAAAAGTTTTAGGCAACTGTTCAGTCTAACAGGGGTCAAGTGTGTCTACTCTGCCTGGACCCTGTGACCAATTAAAGATTAGTCAAGGTCTCAATGGAAGAATAGCACTAGGCTGCTGGTTTTCTGGCACATTACACAAAATCTACTGTTGGGGGTGGTCTCAAGGGCCCTTCTCAAAACCACGTCACTAGATAATGTAAAACTTTTGCACTTTGGGGGCCCCTTAGGTGCCCTTAGAATGATTCAATCAAATACAGATTTATTGTATAATGTGGCAGCACCCAAAGATACATCTATGCAAAATTAGAACAAAAGTTGCTGAACAGTTTTTGAAAAAATAGGCAAATTGTTACATTTTTACCTGTTTTGGGGTCCTGGGAGGCCCTAGGGAGCCCTTAAAATGATTCAATCAAATACAGATTTCTCGTGCATAGTGGCAGTGCCCTAAAATATGTCTATGCAAAATTAGAAAAAAAGTTGCTGAACGGTTTCTGAGATACGGCAGCTAACGGCGGACGGTGGATGCAGAGTGATGGCAATAGTCCCTTGGACCTTCGCCCAAAGGACTAAAAAACCAGTCAAGTAGAGTAACGAAGTAGTAGCTTCGTTACATGACACCATTAGACATGCTCTATGTGACAGGCTCTGCATGACAGACTCTGTGACATTCTCTACATGACCTACCCAGTCTGCTTGGACCCAATCGATGACGTTCTGCAGGTCGATGTCTTCTCTGTAGTCCACAATCATTTTATTCAGCTGTATGTCAATCTGCTGGGACATCTACAACAAACACGTCAGCAGATGTTAAATGTCCTGCCTCTATTTTAATTTTTACTCTAGCTCATTTGTACATTTGGTTATGCAATACTGGTGACATCACAAGACAAACTACTAACTTATTTGATCCAGAATTATAACTGTACACATGACGCGAGTGTGCAGTACAACTGTACACATGACACGAGTGTGCAGTACAACTGTACACATGACACAAGTGTGCAGTACAACTGTACACATGACACGATTGTGCAGTACAACTGTACACATGACACTAGTGTGCAGTACAACTGTACGCATGACACGAGTGCAGTACAACTGTACACATGACACGAGTGTGCAGTACAACTGTACGCATTACACGAGTGTGCAGTACAACTGTACACATGATACGAGTGTGCAGTACAACTGTACACATGACACGAGTGTGCAGTACAACTGTACACATGATGTGAGTGTGCAGTACAACTGTGCACATGACAAGAGTGTACAGTACAACTGTACACATGACACGATTGTGCAGTACAACTGTACACATGACACGAGTGTGCAGTACAACTGTACGCATTACACGAGTGTGCAGTACAACTGTACACATGATACGAGTGTGCAATACAATTGTACACATTGCGTGAATGTGCAGTACAACTGTGCACATGATGTGTGTGCAGTACAACTGTACACATGACACGATTGTGCAGTACAACTGTACACATGACACAAGTGTGCAATACAATTGTACACATTGCGTGAATGTGCAGTACAACTGTGCACATGATGTGTGTGCAGTACAACTGTACACATGACACGATTGTGCAGTACAACTGTACACATGACACAAGTGTGCAGTACAACTGTACACATGACGTGAATGTGCAGTACAACTGTACACATGATGTGAGTGTGCAGTACAACTGTACACATGATGTGAGTGTGCAGTACAACTGTACACATGATGTGAGTGTGCAGTACAACTGTACACCTGTTTCTGTGTGGATGTCGTCAATGTTTCTTGCTTTCTTGTAATCTATGTGACTGCCAAATTCAGTGGGTTGAAGGCCAACTATCGTCCCAACAATGAACTTCGTTAAATTAACAATTCTTTCATTCTTTTAGGGGTCACGCTCGAGGTAAATGTCATATTTTTTATAAACTTACTGTCATATCTTAAAGGGAAACAAAAGGCATCTTTCTGGATCTATGCATCTAAAAAAGTTAATAAAAACTAAGTTCTATTAGCAACTACAATCAAGGATATTATTCCAGACATTTATTAAAAAAATCTTGTTGAATATATATATTTAAATTACATGGACATCATCATTGTAATAGAAAGCCTGACATCACCAATGCCTACTCTTCTGAAATTGCCAAACTGAGCGTAATACTCTAATTTGCGTCAGTGAATTTGTTACGGTGTTGTAACTACTACAGATTGTACGTCTGCATGGTGTATTGGTTGGCATTGTAACAGTTCTTACAAGTGTATCTCTGAATCGAAGGGACTACGAAAAACCAACATATGAGCTGGCGTATTCATACACGTGTATGAAATCTGACACTGACTACTTAACACTAATGCAAGTTTTTAAAGTAAATGATAACTTATCATAGCGCTTCACCATTGAGCAAATACAATAATTGCTGTATAAGCGTTGTGACTATTCAATAGACTAGAAAATAAAATGTCAATAATAAAAAGTAATAATATATATTGCATTAAAGAAATATGGCTGATGGAAATTGATCGTACAATTCTGTATTTACTTGTAGGTAATGACAGTGAATTAAATGTGTTTTTAATTATTCTTGAAATGCCATTAGTATATCTGCAGACTTACCCAGTCTTTGTAGACAAACGCTAGGATTCCCGCAGTCATCTGCATGAGGAATATCACACTGAGACACCCATTGAACTGTAAACAGGTACAAAGTGATGTCAACATTTAGCAAATACACCTGTCTAATGGCACATGTAAATAATCTTGCCTGAAATGCATTTAATTTCTTCAAATACCTGGAAACATAACTTAAAAACACTTACTCTTCATAACATAAACATTGGCTGGATTAGTCAGCTCAACACTATTATTAATATAATAATATAATATCGGAATTTATATAGTGCCCAAATCCACTTGAGATAAAATGATCTCAGGCACTTTACACAAAGCACCATAAATTAAATTTAACAAGATTTAACAAGATTTAACAAGATTGCCATCCAGAAAATTACTCTGGATGGCAGGTGGACAGCCTTTTGGCTTATCGAGAGTCCAATACTTTTTATCTATATGTATCCCGCCTTTTTAAGGTGTGTGTCGATTTTATTTTTAAACATATTCACGCTACTAGCACCAACACAATCAGGAGATAATCTGTTCCATTCATTTACAGTCCTTTGTGAGAATGAGAACTTTCTTATATCTAATCTACACTGCTCCTTTACTAATGTAGCTTCATGTCCTCTGGTCCTTCTATTTTTCTTAACTGAGAAAAAAATGTTTCTATCAATATTTTCATAACCATTCAATATTTTAAACACTTCTATCTGATCTCCTCTCAATCTCCTGGTCTCTAATGTTGTTAAACCACATTCTTTTAGGCGTATTTCGTAACTAAGATCCCTCAGATTTGGTATCATTTTAGTCGCTCTCCTCTGTACTCTTTCTAGCATATCTATGTCCTTCTTGCGATATGGCCTCCATGCTTGTATACAATATTCTAAATGAGGCCTCACTATTGTTTTGTACAGCGGTACTATTAATTCTTTTTTCTTATACGCTATATGTCGCCTAATTAATCCAAGGATTTGATTTCCCTTTGACGCTAAAATAAAACTATAAAATGTAGATTTTTTTAAATAGTCTAAAAGAGCTGATTTAAACATAACAAATAAATAAATACAGTCGCGCCTCGTTATAACGTGGTAGTCGGGGTCCACAAAATGAATCCGCGTTATAAAAGGGGCACGTTATAAAAGTGGCCCATTCCCGTATCTGTCGTCACGGCGCTGAAACCAGGCGAACTCGTGATCCGCGGAAGCCATGAGCATGACTAGTAGATTGGAAATGATTTGTTTGATGTCGGCGCAAAACAAACAATACCTTGCTCCACATTTACTGTTCCTAAAGTTAAAATTGACTATAATTATAGTCAAAGAAACTTATACCTTTGATAGCATTGGCAGTGCAGAATAAACAACGGCAACGTAGTGACACGCCTCACACTTGATTCGTTGCAGTTGTACGTCAACGTTAAATTTATTGTCCGCCAACTAGTCTTTCAATATACACATGTCGTGGACAAAGACGGGGATAACTTCACACAAAACAATTGACAGTTATTACCGTGTTAATATAGTTTGTCATAGCGCCCATTTTCCCCCTGGTGCCAGAAATTTGGGGTCCACGACTGACCGCATTATAACCGAATCCGCGTTATAACCGAATCCATTGTCAAGCCGCTGTCCATAATAACTCCAAGACTTCTCACGGATTGCAGAGTGTAGTAGTCTGCCGATTATGAGGGACAAGTCGTTCACCTGATGAATTCGGTGTTTGGATGAAAACATAATGAGTTCGCTTTTTTCTTGGTTCAGTTTTAACATGTTTCTATTCATCCACCTGCCAACATCCGCCACACATGCTTCAATGGCTGACCTTTCACTGGCCCAGTTCTCGTCACGCTTGATGAATAAATATATTTGTGTGTCGTCTACATAACAGTGGTAACGAAGATTATGTTTATTCACTATATCTCCAACTGGTTTAGTGTACATGCAGTAAAGTTTCGGTCCCAACAGAGATCCTTGTGGCATGCCGCAACATAGATGTGTGTTAAACGAAGTTGCCAGGCCGACTGAGACACATTGCTTTCTGCCGCTAATGTAGGATCGCATCCAATCCAGGGTTTCTGCAGTCACGCCAAATGAGTGTTGAAAATGCTTTACCCTTATGCCATGGTCGATGACATCAAAACGCACTGGACAGATCCAGCATAACTAAGATAATTACACGTTTTTGATCAAGAGCTTCTGCAATGTCGTTCTGGTCTTTCACTAGAGCTGTCTCGGTTGAGTAATTATTGCGGTACGCCGATTGGTGAATATCGTGTAGATTGTTGATGTCCAGGTGATCTTTCAAACGGTGTTCAACCACTATCTCAAGAAGTTTCGACACGTACGACAGGTTTGACACAGGCCGATAATTATTCAGAACATCCTTATCGGGACTCAGCCTTTTAGGCAATGGTCTCACAGCTGCACGTTTGAAACACACTGGTACCACTGACGTTGCCAAAGATTTGCTAATAATCGCTGTAATTAACGGCATGAAATGATCCAGACACTGCCTCAAAAGCCATGTAGAAATCAGGTCTAAATCACATGACTTCTTGGGTGAATTTGTGATTATTCACCTCACCTCATCGTGGGTGGCTGGCAGAAACCTTTGAAGTGGGATTCCGTCAAACATGACGTCATCGTCCAATGCTGTTTCGTAGATGTCACTTGGGTCGTCGATATCGATGTTACATCGGATAGTAATGACTTTGTCCATATAAAAGTCACCGAAAGTAGTCGCTAACTGTTCGCCTGATTCATGGATTGGTAAGATCACGTGTCCCGTGTTACCCATCAAATGGCTCATTAATTTGAACAGTTGGTTCTGATCCTTGCCACAGTCTCTGATCTTTGCAGAAAAGAATGCTTTCTTCGCACTGATCATCAGTTTGTTAATTGCATTGCACTGCTCCCTGAACGGTGAACGGTGAGTTTGGTTCGCCGCCATACCCTCTCTGCTCGCCTGTACACGTGTTTGGCATGTCTCTGTTCATCTGAATACTATTGCCTGTTTGGTCTCAGTGTTATCAACTTTCTTTGGACATGTACAAATGCATAAGCTTCCAACGTGCCATTGAAGTGCACCGCATCTGCATCGTCAACGTTGTCAAGGTGGAAGTTGAGATCACCTGTTATGATTACATCGTTGGTTATAACAGCAAGGCGGTCCAAGTACAAACTCCATTCGTCAAAAAACACTGTTCTTAAAACCGTTTCGCTTAGAGGGAGGAGGAAGGTAAACAAACCATAATCTCTCATTCACATCACTGCAAATGACCATACTGTCTATATGTTCGAAATGTGTAAACATGCCATTCCGTGTCGAATCCACAATCCCTATTTTTAGAGAATGGCCACATCTCCATCACGTTTCTCACTGGGTCGAGAGATGTGTTGTATTGTGTAACCAGATGGCACAAGTTCGTTTATAACCTGATTATCAGTCTCGGTTTTTTGCCATGTCTCAGTTAAGGCTATTACATTGATGTCCTGGGAAATAAAAAAATCTGCCACCGACAGAGGTTTGTTCTTGACTGAACGAGCATTAAGACAACGTATTGTCAGTGGAATGTCACGTTCACAGTGTTTAATGACACGCGGATTAATCAGCTTGGATACATTTGCACTGGCAGCATTTACAACCCATGGAACAACATCGAAGCGGTGTGTAATGTGTATTTGAATCACACTTTGTTTGCAAAGGCCCACACATATTCGTGGAGTGACACCCGTAGAGGCTGGGCGCAAAGTCCGAATCATATTCCGTAGACACATCATGAAACAAAGAGCCTTAGTAATTGCAACCAATGTAGTAATGTGTAGGCGTCACGGATGGCTGACGTCTGACCAAAGGTGCACTGTATATAAAACTACTTAAAAACTATAGATAACATACACTTTGTAGAAGATATATAAAAACTACATCACAACAACCAGTGAAGATTCATGAGTGTGTAGTGATGGTATGAATCAGCTGCTTGTCGTGTGATCCTTTGAAAAGATTAGACACAGTGAGTTACATTTGGCTTGCTGTCTGTCAGGCACTACCACGTGACAATTTTATTAACTAATTTACTTCGGCTAATTTACTACATGCAAATTTAATACTGGTTAATTTGCTTTGTATGATTGATATGTTTTTATCTATAACATTAAAAATTATATTGTAGGCCTACAACCATAACAAATAAAGTCCCAAGACATGAAACTCAAGGAGAAAACATAATTTAATCAAATATGACCTTTGGAGGTTTCCATAGAATCTTCGGGTTACACTTGTTAACAATGTATGTATGAATATATATATATAAATATATATATTTATAGATACATACATATATATTTTATATATATATATATATAAGTTGAACTTTATAATTAGCCACATCATGCATGTGTAATATTATAAATTATACTTGTATTGTCTCATTTGTCTGACCTAGCATATATGTTGAGCATTGGTATAGCGGGCCCCAGCCTACATTTTCTGACCCCACTTGAACTGAGGGCTAAGTTTCAAAGAGAGTACCGAAACAACATGGAAAGGGTAACACCCTGGCTAAAAGGCATACACTTAGTAGAGGGTGAAGTCAACAAATTTTACAAACCAAATTTAATACTTCTACTGAAATGGATATAAAATAATGTGTCCTAAAAACACAAGGAAGACAATGGGCTGATAAGGCAAGACTGATAAGGCAAGACTGATAAGATAAAGCGGACTGTTGGGTTTCCTATGCTGGTCTATATACAAGACTATCAGCACTCACAGAAGTGGAGATAACAGTTCCACCATGTGTACAGGTGGTACTGTAGACACACGAAGACAGATTACTTAAACACTAACCAGTTCCTGATGTCCTGTAAATAACATTGTTTAGAAGCCAGTAAGAAGAAGGATCAAAAACTTAGTGTAGGTCACAATATTATGTCAATTGTCATTATTATATAGCAGTTATTATTACTGGTCTTTATTATTACTTGTGTAATACTAACTTTGTTCCACATTACTACAAACTAGAGAATACACAAAACGAAACTTTAATGCAAAATTATGCTGATAGGCACAATTAGATTCAGCATATTTCTAAACATAAACACTGCTCCAGTGATGATAAATTACCAAGGATCCTTGAAAGCAATGTACTCTCTGCCCCTTATCATTATACCAAGCAGACCAAACTAAACTGGTTTTGCATCAAGGACAGATTCCAGACTTCCATTACTGTGCGTTCTTTTTGTCTCAAGTTGTGACACCTGGCTTAAAACAGGGTCACTTCTGAGACCCCCCTCCTGCCAAAGCCAAAGGCCAGTTGGTACTGGACATAATATTATTACTGTGTCCTTAATGTTGTTGAACCACTGGTCAATCAATATACTCATACATCGCTGACAATGCCACATGGGTATGGATACAGGACACACTTATGTGCCAAACATAACACTGTTGTGCTGTGTATTACTAGGGAATTCTCAGGAGGTCAGCAGCTCATGTATTATTGGTGTCTCAAACATAACACATTCTCTCTCTCTCTCTCTCTCTCTCTCTCTCTCTCCCTCTCTCCCTCTCTCTCCCTCTCTCCCTCTCTCTCCCTCTCTCTCTCTCTCCCTCCCTCTCTCCCTCCCTCTCTCCCTCCCTCTCCCTCCCTCCCTCTCTCCCTCTCTCTCTCCCTCTCTCCCTCTCTCTCTCCCTCTC